>JAEAOA010001973.1:1150410-1165410 GCA_016746295.1 Potamilus streckersoni
GAAACTCGGGGAACAGTACTAAGTTCGGTCAGAGATTGCTTTGAAAGTGAAATCTATAAGACGTTTGATTGATGAGTCTGGAAATGCAAGCATTGAAATCCACAATTGAAAAAACGTTAGCATTTCCAATAATGACATCAGAAGCATTAACTACCAGAGTAGCCCGTGAGAGGTTAGCATTACTGAAAAAGTTTATACCAATTCGAGATGACGTGCGAGATAAACTACAACTTAGACAGCAAGCGCAGACTGACTTTTCTATTGGGAGCGAACAACTTTTTGCTCCTGTAACTAAAGCCACTAAAGATGTAAAACTTGCAACAGAACGTGCTATATACGGCGACATCCCTAAAGAGGGAGCAGTACCTATTATTGATGTGCTGGGAAAGATTGCTACAGAAACTGAAAAAACTCAGGAGGGGATAAAACAGCTTTCAGGTGAGTTACAAACTCAGCGAGAAATACAACAAATGGGTAATATTAATATTGATGATAAACCCGTTAAAAAAAATGTTCCTTTTAACGAGAAATTCACTGATGAAGCTATAGAAAAAATCAGAGAAATTTCAGCAATAAAAAATGAAGACTATATAAAATTTGGTGACTTTGCTGTAAAAAGTTATTATAACAGGGGGAATTTTTAAAAGACGAGTATTAAAAAACAATAAAACGAGATGAATGGGTGGATTGGATATATAAAATTAATGAAAAAAAATCCCCGCCAATTTAAATAAGGATACATTGAAGTACAGAGCTTTTAAAATGGGAGTTGATGCGTATGGTATATAACAACAAGAATTAAAAGAACAACGAAAAGAACAACAACAAGGTCGAGGACGAGGTCGAGGTCGAGGTCGAGGTCGAGGTCAAGGTCGACATTCTCCAGAAATTCAAAACGTTTCCGAACCAGCTCCAGAAACTGAAAACGTTTCCGAACTAGCAAGTACTTCAGGAGAGGGTTATGGAAGTTCTCATCATGATTCTCATATATGTCCTAGTAATATCATTAATGATATATCACGACTTGAGGTTCTTATGGGAGGTAAGCGAGCTGGAAATAACTCAGTCGAAATAACTAATGAAGCATATGATATTTGCAGACGATTATTCCAAGGTGGGATAATTGATATTCATACGTATCGAGAACTCTTGGATGAGTTAATGGACGGAATTTCAGGGGAATTTAGTGGTTATTATAGCGATTGAAATTTCTGAAATGCCTGCATTTAGAAATTACAAAGTCATTTCAAATAAGATGATAGTACACTATAATCACAATAAACCAACAAACGTGTATGTGGTAAACTCATGATTGCCCGTTTATAAGGCATACTATGGAGACGGCCTTGGAAATACCATAGCGGGTTTATTCACAAGAATAGCTCCAAAAGTAGCACCAATTGCTAAACAATTAGCGATGAAAGCCATTGATGTTATTCGTAATAAGGGA
Source organism: Potamilus streckersoni (assembly GCA_016746295.1). NCBI lineage: Eukaryota > Metazoa > Mollusca > Bivalvia > Unionida > Unionidae > Potamilus > Potamilus streckersoni. The sequence goes on from JAEAOA010001973.1 coordinate 1,151,861, forward strand.
ATTAACGCTGTTGGAGATCTTGCAGGAACGGCCTTTTCTACCGCAAAGAATAGAATAACGTCATTGGTGAAATCTAGATTCGGACGAAAACCACCACAAATGGTTTCAACACCGCTACCTTCAACAACAATGATGCCTGCAAATGTCAGTAAAGTGATAAATAACGCAGTGGAACAAAAACTAGCATCATTAGCAATGACTTCACCAGATAGTAGAAATATTGCTAGTATGATAGCTGGAAGCGGTCTTGGAGGAAATCGTAAAAATGTCAGACGAAAAAGAAAATGATAGCATTACTACATTTAGAAAAACGATAACGTTTTAGTATAAATGGCATTTAAAAAAAATTGCTGATCCAGCGTTTGATATGGCAGCACCAGTGAATAAAGATGATTCTAAAATTAACTATCAGTATTATGCCTATCCTGCAAGAGAGCCTAATCAACGGGGGAGAGTTGATCTTCAAGTTCAAGATACAAGTAGATACTTTTTGCCGTGTGAGGCATTTATTGAAGTAGAAGGAGAGCTTGTAACAAATGTTGCAGCTGATACACCATATGGGGATAACCCAAATATCCGAGTTGGTTTCGTAAATAATGGCATTATGGCGCTATTTAGCAGTGCAAGATATATCATTGATGGAAAAGAAATTGAATCAATAGAACAAAATGTTGATATTGCAACAACAATAATCGACTTGCGAGATATTCTGATGATTATACAAGGTCGGCTGGTCCGTCTATGATGTTTGCTAAGGATACTTCTGATCATCCGAACCATTATCAATTTGTTAAAGTACTAACTGCGCAAGCTACTGCAGAAGCTGATCAACAACTCGATGCTAATCCAGACCATGAAATTAGACCAGACAATGAATTCGACATTTTAAGAAAGGTCAATGATAATTTTAATCTAGGATTTGCAACACGAAAAGGAGCATTAAAAGGACAGCGTCGACGGTTTTCATGTGCAATTCCGTTACATCACATATTCGGATTCTGTAGAAATGTCAGAAAAGTCATCTATGGAGCAAAGCATACAGTCGTGTTAGTGCGAAAGGAGAATGACAATGATGCAATCTGGCGTGCTAATGGTGTTGATGATGGTAAAGTCAATTTAAATAAATTGGTTCTATGGATGCCCGTCTTGACAACAGCAGTTACAATAGAGCAACAATTACTATCGTTTATGGACACAGGTGGAAAATCATTGCTAAGTTGGCTAACAACAACGACTGATACGAAGCAGGATAATGTAAATGGCACATTTACATGGCACTTAGCATCAAAACAAGGTGTTTCAGCTCCACGTCATATCTTTATAGCATTACAGGATGCAAATCGAGTGGGTCGTCAATTATCTAGTCATATGATATTTGATAAATTAGGAGTAAGTGAAGTTTCGTTGAGAATAAACGGACAACAAGAGCCAGTAGATATTGTACAGCTTAATTATGAAAACAACGACATAGCACGTGTATATCATAGAATATTGTCGTATATGGGTCGTGATCAAAATGTTGATACTGGTTTGCAAATATCGCAAATTGATTTTGAAAAACACTATCCGATTTATTACTTTTCATTGGAACATCTTGAAATGATGAGACAATCTGTTGTTAATATATACTTCCAAGCTCGGGTACAGCGCCCTGCTGGTATAACTGATTATAGAGCAGTTGCTGTCATTCTCTGTGATAAATCAAGATTGTTAGAAGGAATTGGCGGACGAATGAGACTTATTGATGCACCAGTAGAAAATCTTTGATTTTCCAAACATGTAGTTAGGATTTTCACAATAAGATCAATTAAATGTGTAAATTACGTTGTAGAATAGAATGACATATAGTATTGTTAATGTCCAGTTGACTGATGGTCAGGTCAAGAAATTGAAATCAAAGTCAGCTAAAGAATGTGGAACTATAATAACGCTGAAACCCACTCAAATGTCTGGTGGTGCACATAAATTATCATTGACAGATCGTCAAATAAAACATTTTAATGATGCGCTAAAGAACAAACGAGGAGTTCAAATTGATTTTTCAAAAGCAGCAATCGCCAGTATGATAAAATCAGGTGGTATATTTCCGATGGCTGCTATTCCAGCATTGATTGCAGCGGCTGCCCCAGCGGTTGCGAAGGCGGCAGCGTTAGGAGCCGTTGATACTGCTACAGGAATGGCCCTGAAAAAAGCTACTGGGAAAGGCTATAAAAAAGGAAAGGGTCTAAGACTACCAGGAACCCCATACAATTGGTACAAGGGCACGGGCCTAAGAATACCAGGAACGGCTTATTAGTGGAAAAATTCCTAGGATTTTCACCAATGTCCAATTTGGATTTAATTGATGCTGTAAAATCATTATCAATAAAAAAACTTTAGAGGAGTTTTCATGAGAGATGAATTACCGTCAAAACCAATGAAAAATGAAACGGGTATTATCAATCTTGATAACAGCAGCGGAAAAGGAACTCATTGGGTCGCATATGCAATTGATCCACGTGGAATTGTATATTTTGATTCATATTGTTTAGCTCCACCAAAAGAATTCATGCGATATATATATATATATACACAATAACAAAATCATCTCCAATTTTTTATTCCACACTACCAACACAACGGTTAAATGATCCACCGATATGCGGTCGTGAAGTATTAAACGTCCTTGCAAAGATATCTAGATTTCCAAGGAAACCTCCACAAATTGTTGTTAATGAATATACCAGCAGGCAATGGCAAAAACGATAGCGTTATGATTTAGAAAAACGTTAGCGTTTTCGTATAATGATTGATATTTGGGGACGACCTTTATCAGAGTCAAAAAAAACAGACACCGATAGTAAATTCGCTGTCGAAAATGTAAAAAAAATAATCGAAGATGAAATCGCCGAGACATTAAATTTGTCAAGTGTAGATCCTGGGGAAATAGTTGTATTTCAAGATCGCCAGGGCAAATTGAAATCTAGTAATGTTTCATTGGATGATGTCTTAATACGAAGACGCGACATCGTTGAAGATACAATAGTGTTATATTCAAATGATGGAAAACTCAAACCAGGTGTACTTGTTTCTACAATCACAGATGCATTAAAAAATTTAGATGAAGAACTTGAAAAACATATAACAACGTATACTTCCCTTCGTAGAAATATTATCAATAAATTTTTTGGAACACCAGCGGTAACCTCTCCATCTCTCGCTGAAATTAAATCCAATTTTGATGAAATTAAATCCAATATTAAAAATATTAATGATGCTGGATTTAATATTATTAGAGATAACATTAGTAATATTAAAAAATCTATCGAGGATATTACAAAGTTTAAAACAGACAATCTTCCGCTACTTGAAAAAATAAAGATTCCTCATGAGAGGAATATCATAAATATGGTATACACAGTTCTCTCTGGATCATTAGATTGAGAACCTAAAAAGAATATAATAACCCTCACTGTGTCAAACAAGGGTATTTATCGATTAACAATAGTGTCACTGAACCAGTTTAATATATCATCATCGACTTCATATGGATACAACAACGTGATTTCAACGACTATTGACGTGGGTGAATACAAACGGTTTACAATAACAAGCACTGATCCTAATTTAAATAAGACATCATTTGTATGGTACATGGAGTTTGTAGCTGATCTAAATTAGAATTTTTAACAATTAGAAACCATTTGAGATTTTAAAATAATATGATTCCGTCATCGCAATATCGCTATGATACCGTCAAAGAGTTTTTAATGAAAATCAAAACACTCATTGATGAGTATGAAATAAAAACTAAAAAGTATCGCAGGAGAATTACCGCGATTGATGTTACAGTATACTTGGTATCTGGTATAATGACCGGTGCTGGTATTATACTATCTTCAGTAACAATGGTAGCTCCGATTGCTGTCCCAATTGCAATTTCCGCGGTGACAACATTTGCTGGAATTGCAAATGCTATTACTAAAAAAATATCATCGTGTTCTCAAGAAAAACTTAACGACTATATAATAAAACATCAAGCAGTATCTAACGGTTACTCACAATTATCCTCGTTGATGTCATCATCGATTGATGATACGATAATTACCGAAGACGAGTTCTCCGCGATGATACGTATTTATGATACTACGATTAAAAACGCTAGCGTTTTTTCATCTATTGCAAAATTAGACATTGTAAATAATAATAATAATGTCGCAAGAGATTCAACTACTTCAGCGGATAGCAGAAAATACCACTCCGCGGAAAACAAGCATGATATCAATATCGTCAACAAACCCTAAATTCAGTGTGAATTTTCCTTCCCCTGTTTCAGTAAAGGAAATCGCGTTGGCAAAATTACGAGTGTATCATAGTTGGCCTAATATTAGATCGATTCCATTTGGCGGTCAGAGATCTAATAATTCCCTGGTATTTGCATATAGAAATAAAAAAGATGACACTCCAGATTGGAACGTTGTTTCAATACCAACTGGGTCCTATCAAATTGAGCAAATTAATAATGAATTACAACGTAGAATAAAATCCATTACTAGAAAAGAATCAAAAATTGCGATAACAGTTCATGAACCAACATTATCATCTACAATTGAAATAAGCTCTCCTGGGTATGTTGTAGATATTTATAACAGTTCAATAAGAACAGTATTAGGATGGCCCGAAGATCCACCTAGAAATGCTGGTAATTCCACGCCCGAGGCTGTAAAATCTGATTACGTCACTGATGAAATAGGACCTAAAAATCCATCAAAAACTTATAAAAAATTCGAGGATATAAACTTCACAAAAAGATATCGATATAAGGATCAATATGGTGAGGATGCATGGATAATTCCACTTTTTAATGATTATATTATACGAGAGGACGAAATTTTGGAAATGCATGATACAAGTCCAACATTTGTAGATATTAAAGATCACATCCTTGATAGAATGAATAATGATTTTTTGTTGTTATTACCCTCGTTAAGATCTGGCCTTCTTACACAAGCTGAGTTTACTAGTGTAGTCGCTGCGGGTAATAAAATCATCGATGACATGGAAATATTTAATTCGAGAATTACTAATCTTTTTACTGATGAAAATAACCCGATTTCAAAAACTAGTTCAGCCCAAGATTATAAAAAAAATATAAATGAAAATCCAAATTATAAATTACCAGGATATAACATTCCCGAGTTAAAGAAAAAACTCAGAACTGCCATCGACGAAGGATTTAATAAAATTTATCAATCATGGAAAGATAGCCAGCCAAATCCTATTATCCTCACTCATAATAATTCTCCCGACGGCGACGGTAGACATATCGCACCGAACAATGTGGATATTTCATCGGTGATCGCACTTAATTTAACGTGTGATGTAATCGAAGGAAGTTATCAAATTAATATGGAACAATCAAATCAAGCCCGACAAGGTTACATTCTTTATTCATTTGCACCAACAGCTCCTCCAGGATTTTTAATTGTTGAAAATCCGACTAATCCAGTCTATATGCAATGTCAAAATGATTTGCTAACTAGAATTAATTTTACACTCACCGATCAGTCAAATAATTTAATTGATTTACGTGGTGAAGTATTATCGATTAGTCTGTTTGTGAAAAGCTAACAAATAATTTGTATTAATCAGCAGCAGGAGGGGCGAGATGACAACATATTTGCGACGTAGATGGCAGCAATTTTGAGTGTGGTTATGACAACATATTTACGACAAAATCGCTAAGGCTCCATTTTACAAATGGGGTCTTTATTTTTTTTTTTTTTGGTTAAAATATGAGATTTCGTAGGAAGGTTCCATTTGGCATTCTGAGGCTTTAATCGATTTTGTCGCAAAATTTTGTAGGGTTCGCCCCCCCCCCCTGCTGCTCGTTTCATCGAACTAAATACACAATATAATCATTCATCATCCGGATATCAAACACATATAACATAATATATATCATGAGGTTCAACCAAAACATATAACTAGTTTGACTGGACTCAAGACTTCAACTTTTGTATAGTAATAGATGTTACATGTTTATGTAAATAAATAAATCATATTCTTCTCAAGGGAGAACTTAACAAATAGTGTCAAAAATGTATAGCCACATTCGATTAACTGCAATCTGCTTAATAACATTCAAAAAGAATGACAGCTTCTACATGCGACTATTACGGTTATGTCTCGTACAACCAGCAAGCTACCAACACCTGATCAAATACACATGCTTCACCTGCTAACAACAGGAAGGTATCACGGTTAGAATAATAAGACTTCTGAAGGAAAGCCCAATAATTTTCCACAAAATCCTACATTTGATAAGCATTGGTGACCACATCTTTTTCTACCACCTTCAAGTAGCCCAACGCAACGAAAAAGCTCCTTTTGTATCCAAACTCATCGGCGTAGAAACAAACACTCAGACGGATTCAGGCAACGCTAGTTTTAGTTTCTACTGATACTCGCACATTTAAACTGTTATGCCAAGCAATAAGGTTCCTCTAGAAGCTCAACTCTAAAAACTGCATCCACAGGATTCACATTCATACTGTCACTTCTGCAGTAGTTTCCATCCAAACTAGTGGCTATCTAAGTCAAACTATTATGTCCTTATACTGGCAAACCAAGAAACTGTACCCCTACAAGCACAGTCCGAAGAAAATTAAATAGATGATTATAAATAATCCATGATCTTATGTATTAACGTATTACGAGCACAAACAAGTCATTATTATTATCCACATATCAATGTTTCTAACCCATGCTCATGTACGATGAGCAGTAACCCATGCTCACATCCTCAAAATACACCGCAATATTGAATCTACACATTATGATTAAAAGCAGACTGTTTCTGATGCTATGCCCACAGTTTACAAATACACTGCAGGTAACGTTCCTCAAAAAACAGGAGTCTTAAAATTCGATAGTACATTCTCCTTCTCGCCCTGATTATCACAACTATACTCTCGTACAGAGAATGTATTTCATCCATGAAAACGTATTTGTACCATAACCTAAATGTCATTCACCCATATTAAGTTGCGCAAAATATATCGTCACCACCAGTTCATGCTAGCGAACACCGTATCCGCAGATCTAATGCACCCTTAATATAAATTGCTGTGAACAAATAAAACCGTTCATTAGCATCTATTTTATCGTAGGTTAAAGATGAATCTTCAAACTTCCTAAACCAATTTTAACTTCCATAAATCTTGCTCACAGCAGCAAACAAATCACTTCAAGCCAATGCGAATGGGAGTTAATACTGTACATGATAAATCTCAAGCAATGTACTTAGATACAAACAGAAAAGAGGAATTTTACATTCCTACATGAATGTCTCAATCAAATAATATAATAATAACATGTACATCAACCGCATTGCTAGGAGCTATCTGATTTATCCTTGCGAAGTTGTGTACTGCATACATTAGATAAACAATATCCGTTATCTGAACATTCAGCAGCTACTTTTTGTGTGGGTGTTGGGGTATTTGTCAGTCAGCAATTAATGATTACCACTATACAAAGTGGACAGGTTATGATGCAGATAATAATTGTCTGTCAAAGAATAATTCATACTGACAGAGGATACGTGCATATAATATATTTTGTGCCGCATAGTTGACGCGTTATGTATGACGGCGAAAAAATTCACAAATAGATGTGTGTGCATAATGTTTTCAGCAAAGTCATGGAGACTTCTATTCATTGCATCATTCCGCCGGCTGAATGCAATGTTAAACAAAATTCCAGGAAACATTGTTTCATTTGAATGCATCATGTAGATGTGTCAAATACCCACAACATATGTTGTACGCTTTTCTAAAAAATATTTTCGGAGCATATACAATAATTGAGATTGTGCAAGAACAAAATAAAGTTGCTGAAGATAAGTTCAGAGGAATGCTGCAACAACAAAGACGAAGACGACAATAATGACAATGATGACGATATTGACATCTCAAGTGAATATTTTAGATTGTATACTCGATACATGATAAATCAATTTGAAAAATATTTATAGTATTGACATAGCGATGGCATGTGCCCTCATCAATCTTCAATATATCTATGAAATGGATTAAACCAATCAAAGGGGGTCCAGCGCAAGCACTGGTAACAATGTTCAGATGGTATTACTAAAAGTAATAAAGCAAAGCTGCTGAGAAAATTTACTAGCGCTGTAAGACCCTTGACGTTGCAGGATACATATTTATAACGTTGCAGGATACATATTTATATGTTTTATTCCAGTTGATGCATTACTTTGCCTTAATGGTTAATTTGAGCAACGTATTTCGCTGATGCAAAGTTTGAAGCAACTTTTGGTATCCCTGAAACGTTTTTTTTATGACGATAAAAATTTATGAGCCTGTTTATTTGCAAATGCCAGATTTGCAATGTCTAATTACTATTAAATTCCATACAACGTTATGGTACAACCTCTTTATCCAGAGGAGATAAAAAACGAAGACTGGAAAACTAAAAATAGGGAAAGGAAATATTAATCAAGTAAATAACGCTATGTGCATTTTAAATAATTAATGGCATTAAGACGGAATAACTGAAAGGTAGATATTTTAACACATGAATTATGTGACAGCACGTGCATTTACCAATGCTGCAAATCATATTTGCTTGTTTATCGTGCTGGTAATTGTACACGGCTATGTCTTAAATGCGACATAGCATTTCAGTCATATAAACAGCTGTGCAGGCCATGTGGATATTTGCACCAGAATCATCGCACTCGCATTCAAAGATCTTCTATTACAGACCTTGTCATTGCACAAACACTGGTTGTTGTTGATGCAACAGCAGTATCTGCTTAAAGAGACACAGACGTAAACTAAATACATACTAGGACAGAAGCTTATGATCTTTCAGTTTATGATCTTAGCAGAGTAAAAAATCAATTGAAAAAAGTTATTGATGGATTTTACAATAAGAAAAGTAGTCACTTTGCACATGCGTGCCCCGACTTTGATGCAACTAATATAAATTACTCAATATTGCTAAATACTAATGTTAACCTACTTGCGTTATAAGACCTATGGTAGCGCAGACGGTTGAAAGGGTTCATGATGAACAAAACTGTCGTCTTATTGCATCTGCCATTGCTACTGTGGCCTCCTAGTATGATCGTGAACAATTACGTCATCCCCGTATTAATGTGCCATTACTACTTAGGTCGCTGTAAACAGCATAGCTTTCCTTTACCTACATTTAAGTTTCACAAGCTCAGTGGTGAATTGAAAAGTCACATATTCATTATCCCACGCACAGGTAAAGGACGATAGTAGTCAAATATGACTCCTAATTATATCAGCTTTACATCGGCCTGCTCCTTCATGAGTTAAGTTGACATTGTTCGTAACGTGCATTTAGTTCACGTCTAGCTCTGATTTCCAAGCTCTGTCTGCAACGTTAACGACCCAACCTAACAAATACAACACAAATTGCTAAACACGTCCAATGAGGGTTATGTAACACTTTTGCCAGATATGATGGACAAATTGATTAACCAAGTTTTAATCGCAGTAAAAATTCAGTTGAGGTGTTTCTCCGATCGCTCTAGGTGACATCGAAATGAATCTGACATATCCCCACGCCTTCTGATATGATTATGACCGTGAATAATAATATTGAAGAAAGATCGCAGATTTAATAATTACTTTCAGAAATGCGGTGTATTAATGTGACGTTCAGGTAGAAAAACATTAGTTTATATGGTCATTCATTACTGAATATGTCATGGCACGTTCGACAGAACCGAAAAGAGGACGCGAAGCTTCAAGAGGTCTTGACCTCTATCATTTACTAGCATGTCAACATGACTCCCACAGCACATGCAATTTATAGTTACAAAATTAAACATAATTAAAACTTTTGTATTGCTTCATAACATGCGTGAACATGATGATCACCTAGTAATGCAAGTAGTCACAACGGCATCAAAATTACCAATAAGTGTTATTCAAAATAATATTGATAAATACATGACATTTAAATTCGGACAACTACAGTTTATCGATTCGTTAAGTTTTGAATTCCTCATTGAGCAGGCTAGCTAGCAAATAACGACAAAAGTTTTTAATATATTAGTCGCTATAGTAACACATTTATCAGAGCGACTGAGATCAGTTTGCCACAGACTGAATCGTTGTAATTGTCAATATCTATCCCATTAAGTGTAAAGGACAACGTGAAATTCACTGCCATCAGGGAAACGGAAAACTATCTGTGATGAACATAGGAGATCAAGTTCAAGCTCGATTGAAGAATCACGACACGTGGACTGGCAATACCGTACCTTGGAACACAGTACAAATTTTAGAACAAGAACAAGGTGCCTGGTTTGAATGTGGAATTTAAAAATCTATATACATCCGCGAGCACAAACTGACTGTGAACTGGAAAGTGGACGGACGCCGATAAGATAGATGCAATAGCTACATCATTAGATTAACATAACAGCTCGCCAAACGATCTTCACAATGAAATGTTGCAGAACTAAAAAGTGCACTTGACACAATTACAACCAGAGACACATTGTAAATACATAAACATTGAATAGCTTATGTAGTATTTGTGGGTTTGCTGAAAAAAAAAAAACAAAATGCCAGTGAACGGTGGAAGATTATTGTAAGAACGTACAATGCATTTCATCAGAGATAAAGCAAACAGTGTGATCATTTATGTCTAGACTGCATAACAAAGTTCATACCTTAACCAGTAATACCCTCCTAACCAGAACAAGAATTGCCTAGACAAGAAGAACATGCACTTAAGAAACATAAACAACGTTAGTAAGACGAACAATGCTTATAACAAAAATAACAACAACTTGAATATGAAGAAACATAACCGGCACCTATATACCTATTAATGCGAGCATCACAATCCGAAAATTTTCCGACGAACAAGCCGAATTTGATAGAGACAAAATACAGTTGATGAAGTCGATACAACAAAAACATGTATCCGACTTTCTTATAACGGGACGACGATCCAAATGTATCGGAGAATAAAATAAAAAGCGGCAAAAGCAATAAGCCACGATAAAAAGAGCTTTGGCGGACTGCATGACCCAAATAACGTAACTAATCGATTGGGTCTGGTCGTTCTGATAACAATGGTCAATGAGACCATGTCGGTTTCGCAGCAATTTCGGAACAACATCTTGGACCAAACATCAAACAGCACATTAATGCATGAACTTGTTGATGATATCAGATTAGTATATTATGACATTGACGATAAATTGGAATGAGGCACTGTTTGTCCTTGCAGTCTAAGCTGATATTGAATTTCTTCGATCATCACAGTATCAGTAAGAAAACGAATTCAGTCTCGCCTTTTCTACACATATTACCTCTGGGAAATCCATCATGCTTGAAATTGCATTGACGTCATTGCGTGTTTATATGACCCTTTCGTAGCTTTTATGCAAATAATACCTTGGTAATTTTATCAGACAGTGGCTACACATGGAATAATATTGGACTCCTTCAGGTGTAAACGACATGGACACCATTAATGAAGAAACCCAAAAAAGAATTAAACTGTAGACTGACAAAAAGAATCCCATTTCTATATGTGCACAAGAGCTCAAATTAAATCTGTCATTTTAATCGATTATATTAAACAATATCAGTGAGATTAATTTTAGGTTCGCCTGACTATATTCCAGAACAGAAATAATTTTGTACACATAGATCATCATACTGCGTCTGATATTATCAGAATTATATCAACGAATTCAAATCAGTTTAAATAATGAAGCTTTCACCGTACAGGATTTTAAAGTGAGATACTTCTTGGGTTTTCACCGCCTGTGTAACCAGATGATTTGATAACAACCATACTCTCGTAACCCGTATAATTCATATCATAATAACTGGTTGACATATATTTATTTTACCCTTGTTGATCACGACAGGCACATTGAAGATATGTTCGGTGAAATGTTGAACATGCGACTGTACATTAATGCTCTGCACGACATAATGATTTTCGTACTTTGGTGTATAATAAAAGTACGTATTGCGAAAGAGAAGAAATTCGTTTATGCGTCATATAGAGCTGGCGTGGTGATATTGTTAGTTGATTGTTCACGCGTGCAACAGCGGAGCTCGCGGGATTAGCATCACGCTGTGTACCAATAGTTAAACGTATTATAATGCGAGTTGTCGATAGCATCAAAACTGTAAAGGCGGATTGGTTAATTAATTTAGGATTAAGAGCGGTTCAGTCGATTCGAGATAGAGGGCCACATATTATATACTTCAATAACATCAAACCCAGTGAAATAATTAATGAGGCTACGCAACAACGACTCATGGATAGACAGATAGACAGATAGTTTGTCCTCTTCTAGGAAATAGTCTAATTGATGTTTGTGATGCTGTTTGTTCTTTCTCATATATCACCAGAAAAGTGTTACACATTTCAACCGATTCTTGCTATAGAAAATCAATATTTAATAATAGTACATTGTTTGTGGAAGATTACAATTTTTGTTCTTTCAAATACTGATCTTTCCACTGTGTCCAAAACCCAAATAGCTCATATGTTAATATGAAATGCCTTCAAAGATAAAACCGGTGGCCTGGTGGTTTTAGCGTCCGACTCGGAAGCGGGAGGTCGAGGGTTGAATATCTGGCCGAATCATACCAAAGATTTAAAAAAGGGTACCAACCGCTGTCCTGCTTGGTAACTCAGCATTTAGAGGTGTGTTAGACTGGTCGACCTGGTATCAGGATAATTTTACTGTGTGAAACATCATGCTATATGTCTGTGGCGTGATGCCCCAGTGCTAGATATCACTGAAAACTGCCACACTGCAGACATTGTAGCGATATGACTGAAAACTGTTTAAAGCTATGTTAAAATTCCAAATCACACACACCTGCCTTAGTGCATAATATATATATATATATATATATATATATATATATATATATATATATATAGAGAGAGAGAGAGAGAGAGAGAGAGAGAGAGAGAGCACCAATTCAGCACAAAGTTCATACTGTATAATGGACTAAATATGATATGAGTTTCCAAGCAGGCGATTTACGATACATTGTTAAAATGGCCGATATTATCCCATGCATTACTATGTCCATTTCCAATAAAGTATCAAGCTTTTAAATATCAGTTTAACGTAACTAAAACGCAAGACTTTCCCGTAGAAAACCAGATTGAAGAATGAACTGTTAACTTGCTTGATAAGCAAACAATTTATTTGTTTTTATTTTGCAATACACCGGTGTAATGAAGGGACACGATTTCTTAATAAATATAAACTGCAGAAAAATACATTGATCATCTCAGTATGAATTCATGACTGTATTGATACTATACCTATTATAAACATATTTCATTGCATGAAACTATATAATACAGATAAATTAAATCTGTTACTTCATCAGGGCAACAGGGTAATGCCTAAAGTAAAACTGCACTTGCACTGACACAATATATATATATATATATATATATATATATATATATATATATATATATATATATATATATATATATATATATAT
>JAEAOA010001973.1:1170410-1178275 GCA_016746295.1 Potamilus streckersoni
CAAGACCGTTAATGTCAGTCATCTTGGCTTGGAGTGGGAGACCCACCAAATCTAATCCCTTGGTTGACACAAATGCAAGATTTTATACACGTTTAGCTCCCACTGCAGATAAACCACAACGGTTGATGTGAGTCGAACATGTGGCTAACAAAATAACCCTGCTCGTAGAAGAGGTACCCGAACGTAAGATATCTCCATGGTTTGTTATGAAGACCTTCATATTATTTGTTGTATGATAGCTATACATATGACATTGATGGCTTCAAGATGAATGATGATATTAATACCAAGTCATCCTTCCTATGACGCAGATGTCCTCAGTAAGAAAGAAATTCGGAAACAAATCACATCAGGAATGGTCCATTTGATCTTGACAGTAGCATTCTTCATCGTATCATTTACACGGAATTTTACCGTGTCCACTTTGAGAAGGTAGACCTTGATAGTGTCATGTAGCACCACCTCAGCTCTCTCTTAAAGGATATAGCTTATTGCTTCTCCATAATCTTTTTAAGAATGGTGGTCATGCTGGGTTTGGAATTAATATCCTTCTTTTGTCTGAATGGAGGTAATGATCAAGCCGGAGAAAATAGCTCCTTTAATTTGAAAAAGTAAATTTTCAAAAGATAATATTGTAGTGTCTATTAGTCGCAACAGTAGCATCCCTCCCTAGTCGACTCTCTGTTTGCACGAAACCAGGTAGATGGTATTGACTATAGTGAATTGGAGAAAGCCTTTATTCCGGGGTGAAATTTCGTCTCTCCAGTGGTTTGGATGATTTGAACTGACTTGGGGCTGGCGTGGATAGTTCTTATGGAACAAGTGTATGCTTTTGCTGTATTGAGACAGACTTCATTGTTGGATGTACCGCTTAGATCTGGTGTAGAAGGCCCGTTGGCTGAGGACGATTACTGCTCACATGCTGCCAATGATTCCTCAAGTTGATCATTCTATTCATCGATCACCCACTCAATGTGTAACTCATTTATTTGCTTTGTGCTATGTTTAACTACTGTGGGGCTATACTACCTTATTGCATGCTAGTGTACTATCACTCTCTAAATAAATGATCGCTGCTGGCTGACGTTGGCTGCTGATGACGGCAGATATTTGTATCCAGATATGCCTGTTACTTTGCCTAACCTTGTTTTAAATAGGAAGTTGATACGTTCAGTCTTACACATTATATCATCCTAGATCACCTTCAATACATCAGTAAGAAGTCTCTGCGCGCCGGATATACTGGAACATAATATTGCTAAGTACTTTCTATACTGCTGGTGGGCCTTTAATTGTATGAGTCTTGACGTATCATCATGGCGGACGTCACTAATTTGTTGAATAAACGGAATACACAAAATGTTTCTGTCTCTTGACCGAGTATACATTCATTCAAGGGAGTCTCAACTCGACCATTTACCAGCTGCCAAATAACTACTGACCTGTCGAGGTACAACCAAAGATAAATGTGGCATGTCCAACATAGTTAAACGCCCATTACGACTTCAAGTTCCTGAGTTGTAGGAATGTCGTACTTAAAGTATAGGTGGTATATATGGCAAATATACCTGATTGTGATGAGAGGTAAGGTAAGTAGTTCGTACGGTCGCTTATCCGCAACATGGAGTTTTAAACATCGCCGACGGCGGCCATGTATAAATAGGCCTTGATGAATCCAGCGAAGCAGTCATCTTATTGCCAAACTTAGCTTGGCAGAGCTCAAGGAAGCGTGTGAGCGCTTTGTTGCTTAAAAAGCTAGGTATTCTAAATTACGATTCTGTCAATTAACTCACGGGACGAACTAGTCAAAAGTTTACCAGACGGATACACTAGCGTGCATTGAATTTCAAAAAGAATTTTCATTTCACACTCCCCAGATATCAGTACCGTTCGTGCTCGTCAGCTTGAGAGTAATCTTTAACACGCTCACCCTCTTCAGGTTTACATAAAATATGAGTTTAGCGTCCATTGTATTCATGCCCACCTCAAAGCCCGCGTGAAATCTAGTCTGCCAATGGTGTGTACGATACGTAGTTTTCGACAAGACTATTAATTATTATACCTGCACCTTGTCTTTTTCTGTCGTAATGTGGTGTTAACAGCATCAACCGTAGTATACGTGTCATTCACGCCAAGCATGTGCTTGAATGATCAGAATGTGTCACGTCAGTGATAGTAGTTTGACATCGCTGGTGTTTGAACGTTGAATCAGCTTCGCTATATTAGCCATTTTTGAAACTTGTGTTTTTCTTTACAAAACCCAGGACCAGCCAAGCTTGCAGCAACGACTGCATGAGGAAATATTTATCGTCATATTGTGTCGCAGGCCAAGTCGGCGGCTGATATTTTCCTTTATTTTGAATCATGTCAATTACTTTGGACCAGAAACAGAGAAATTTATTAAAATCATTAGAGCTTACTGTTCTGTCACGTGAGGTGTAGTTAGAAAATAATAATCCATATATACATTTTAACTCTGTACACTGTATTCCAGATTATGTCATGTGGCTCTATTGATTGAGTGTTGATAGAAAATATACTGTATTAGAGAACGGAGATTTAGATAACCTTGTGCTGCATAGTTTTACTACAATTATTAAAAATTACTTAACAAAACAATGCCTACTGCATTGAGTATGAAAATAAGCTGCTTCGTTCAGTGAGATCTTATCTAATCTCAAAATAAAAGGTCAAACTATGGTTTATAGCATCGCTGACAAAGCTCTAAGGTGCTGCTCAATAGCTAAGGGTGTGCCACAAATGAAAATTTATAACAAATTCCCAATAATGCTTGGAATACAAAAGGATAAGTCATTAAAAAATGGACACAACATTAAAATGAGGCAGCAGTTTAAAACCGAGCGTGCTCAATACCTTTAAAGAAACCAATATATTGCTTGAAGCTTATTCTTGGCAGATTGTTTTCATATGCTATTTCATCGAAAAGATGCGTGACATAAGACGTTTCGATAATTGATCATCTGGAAATGTTTTGCCGTGAGCTGGTTGCCACACATTAATCCATCTAGAAGCAGCTAAGTTTTATTATGGGCACCATCACATTTACGATTAAGGCCATGTCCCATAAAAGGAAACAAATTACAGCTGGGATAGCGGTTTCATAAAGCCACTAGTTTTAAAGACAAAGATAAAAAGATAGGTAAAGGAGACAATAGAATGTCTCGCCAACATGCTTAAGACCTGGCTTAATAAGATGCAGCCGCGCTTCTATCCATAGGCTACATTGATTCTGTCCAGCCACTTGATGTTGTGTTTAATGCCGCGACAAATTTGACCTCTTAGGCGGTATAGTGCGACCAAACTACAGGTAGAAGCAAGAGTCGCTTGCTGAGTGCCCAGAGATAATGCCATTTTGTTAGAGTTATGATGATTCCGTCCTACACCTTTAGCAGCTCACGCCAACGGACACGAAGCGCTTTGCTACCCACCTGGAACCGCTGTTCTCAGCTGGTGTAACAAAATAAACAACAGAGTGCTTTACAGGTGTCAATTATTATCCAATATGTAGCACACCATTAAAATAATTATTTGATGGCAGCTTTGTGTTGGTGTCTACCATCAAGATGTTATTTTAAAGCCTATGTTTCTCAATTCCCTATTTGATGAAAGCATGCAAAGACATGCAACAGAAGCATCATCTAACGTGGTTAGTATGTTACAGTGATTTTTTTATCGTGTTTAGTAATTCATGGGGAATGGCACTTTATTCGGTCCAGGAGGATAAATCCTATTATGGACCAAAATTATCTTAAGACAACAAATGTCACAGTTACTTATGCGACTGAACCAGTAAGTTGCCAAAGTGTCATTATTATTGCCTACTTAAACACATGGATGAATTCATCGATCCATATAATTTAAGACCTTGAATGACATTGAGAGTTTTACACTAGAAAGACCGCCCATTTTTCTATTTGATGTGTTTGGTTACGGTGCGTAAATCGTTGGTCTACAGTGGAACAGCTACCAGAAGCTTCGTCATTTAGAATAAGTCCAGCAATATTGGGTCCATTAGGGTTAAGCATGTTAAGTAGTAAGTTGTGCCAAAGATATTGTTCCCAATTCTGTTTATGTGCGCCTGTCCATGGTCTTATTGGTAACAAACTTACTGCATAAGTAGATATTAGCTACAATGACAATGTTAACTACCGTCCAACTCAAACATGGCATATTAAGCTATGTGGTTTTCCGTCACGATGGTGTTGCGGTTAAGTCTGGCACGCGTTACAAGCACTATTGGACAGCAAACAATATTTGCTTTAAATAACTTAACCGTCCGCAAGGCGGCTGGCATGGCTAGTCTAACTTGTTACTTTTCTGATATAACCGATATTGCCGTGCATATTTTCTTTAAAGCTCGTATGGCCTACTTTACTTAGCTTCACAAGCAGTCGCAGCTAGATAATCAAGCGATTTGTAGACAATTTGTATTCGAAAACATATTTTCGCAAGCGAATCTTGTTGGTATTGTTTGAAGTTTCTTAGTATCATTTGAATTTACATACCATCAGGACCTTCTCAAATATCTGTCTGGCTCTTTCTCTGGCACGTTAAATCCTCTATGCGGTATTGCCGCCGCACCTGTTGTAAGCACCATTCATATCATGCAAAATAGTGCCGCACCTTTAAGAAAACCCCTCCATTTTGCCTGTCGCTAAACTGATTTTCCCTACAACGATCCAGAGGCAATATCTTTTTGTTAACTTGTGTCATATGTACATATATTATGATATTATGAGTTTTTTTAATTAAATATATAAGTGCCGATAACGCTTTGCAACAATAAAGATTGTTCTAGCTTGCCTCCATTTCCAGTTTTATGTCAATATCCGTACGATCTAAATGCATTTGAAGGATCAGTTTTTACATGTCTATCATCTTGTTTATCTGTCTGGAAGTTTTGACAATTCTTCTAGAAATATATTGAGACTAATTTGACAGATATATAGTTCAGCCAACTAATTTATTTTTCAAGAACATAGGTGTTAAAACTTCAAAAAACTCGAGCAATATCGAGTCCTAAGCAAACAAATAGACATGCCAATTACAAGTTTGTGTGTCTAACGTTTACTGATTTGACGAGTATATGATTTGGGGTATTAGACTACCTTTTTGGCAACAACTCTAAATTAATAAAATATACATTATTTGCACTTAAAGAGATATTAGTGTTTATACCTCAACCTTTGTTTCGTATGGCTGTAGAAAATTTCTAAACATATTTCATGGACTCTCTGAGTTTAGCATAATTAATTACCTCGATACATTCGTTTACTCATTTTGCAGAATTATTTTTCAGCGTTGATTGGTATATGCTTGAAAGATGCCAAAGCTTTACATCCTACACAGAGGGAAGCTAAAGGTAGTGTATTGTGTTGCGTTCGCTGTTTTATTAACAACATATACGTTTGGAATTTATCTAGGTTTTGAGTAATCGAGCACATAATGTTTTAGTATCAGTTAACAAAGAACATAGGCTGTAACCATAAAGTAGTTAATTTCATTTAATATTTGTAAACATCCATGCAATTAAGTTACTCTAATGGCGTGAACAAATAATTTAATTAGAAACGAATGCCAAAAAAATTCGTTATTTAAACAGGATGTGCTCAAGATATCATTATTCATATATATAAGCTACCATGATATTATCGTGACTCACTCGCTCACTTGTTCTATGTTTGCAAATGGAAGCGGCCATTACATATATACTGATCTTAATTCAGGTTCACGAGCTTAGCGGGATTTCAATAGCTCCCGTTTTACGACTAGCGGGTATGTGCCCGCATTGAACACCCTCTGACTTCTTTACATTAAGCTATTTAATACAGTCTAGTGTCAAATTACAAAGGGCTTAGCCCATAAAATCTAATTATACTAAAATAGTTTACGTGATCAATTAGATATTACGAACTAGTAAATGAATATACACCCAATTCATGGCATACTGCACAGATATTTAATTCATAACTCTTTCGAAACAGTACCCATCGTTTATTAGGGTTAATTCATGAAATTCCTTTGCATTCCAACGTATCGAATATTCAATTACATGCCATCTTGTCAATTCTCGCAAAGAACTGATAATTTGAAAATCAAAGAATAAAATGTCGTTACAAACATTTCACAAAAACACTGAAAAATGAAATCATATATACAATTATCATAAAATCAATACATTTGCATGTAAATCAACAAATGAAATAGTGTATTAAAATCTGAAAACTAAGATTGCGTACCTTTGTCTTTTATTCGTTTTCCCAAGGACTTACAATGTATAGTCTGTCTACTTTCCGTGACGACTAGCTGGCCTTTTGTTCAGTCAAGGGGAACACGAACTGCTTACGTTCGTCCCCGGATACCCTATCTAACTTCTTTCAAGCAAGATTGAAGACGCAAGCAATTGTGTAAAGTACACCTACAACTTTCTCAAAAGGATTACATTTTTTAGTTTCCATTAGCCAATCTGAATCGACTGGCTCCTAAAATTTCCTAGGTAGAATATTTGATTAACGAGAATAGGCTAATCATACTGCAATTAATTTTCCTTTGAACAATTGACGTGATTCCCCTTTTTACAGCGGCGAGTTTGAAGGGTGTTATGCCAAATACTTTGTACCATAACAGATGTCACGGTCAAATTTCATGAAGCAAAACCAAGTCTCCTTTGACGTTCAGAGATGAAATTAGAATGAACATAAAACTGTCTCTAGCGCTTTCTACTTTAAATATGTTAACTTTGGTACAATTCATTTAATCAGTACTTCTAAGAGTTTCAAAATTCGACATCTCTCTCTCTCTCTCTCTCTCTCTCTCTCTCTCTCTCTCTCTATATATATATATATATATATATATATATATATATATATGTGTGTGTGTTTGTGTGTGTGTGTGTGATTTGCATTTAACATTGTAAATTGCTAGATCCATTTTGGCATATATCATTTTCACCTCAGGGTTAGAGTAGTCAGGTGTCGATTCGTTCAAAAATCCGTTCCTCTACGAATAATTATGGAATACAGAAACTTTACAGTCATACCTATAGCCTATAACTTTATTGACCATACAAGTACAAGGAATGGATTGTTGTCCATCGTCTTTTCTTCCGTTTCCGCAAGATTTTTATAACTGATAATTTTATTTTAATTCGTTGTTTGCAATCAAACTTTGCAGACACATTCAACTTATATACTAATCAAGATAAACCATCTTGGAAACATTATTATAATTACTCCTACCGAATGACATATTTCGCTAAGATGTTCTCAAATTGGAACAAAGGAACTATGGTGATGTATTCACTAGAAAACTTCTCTTCTTGTTTTTGCTACATAAAAATGTTGAAGACTGGTATGACCATCACAGTAGGCATATTTAATTTTATTATCGCCGCTCCTTCTAAACGGAAGGTCATATTGATAGGGGATGAAAATTGCATTGCAAAAGCAACGATCGCTAAAAAGGCAATTTTGAATGTTTAGCACCGAGGTTTATCATGTTCTGATAGTTTAATCGTGACCGGCATTATTAAGGAACTATTAGATATAAATCTTTTTTGCCAAATTCAAATATTGTATTTTCATAAGTTTTGTTTAAATCATATATCATTTTAAGTGCTTCTGATTCGTCATTGTAATTTCTGGGACGTTTTCAGTTCTAGCGTAGTTAAACTTTGTGCAGCTCAGGCATCCAAAATGACCGCTACAGTGGTCATCTTGATCTCTCATCAAGATTTCGTATAAATCAACATTTATGTCAGCTCAGATTATCATAAAAAGAAATCTTATGATATCGGATTAGTCGTTAATCAAAATGATGCCAAATTGACCGCTTTTTAACGCCCA
>JAEAOA010001974.1:0-74315 GCA_016746295.1 Potamilus streckersoni
TAGAAGTAGTAGGAGAAAGTAAGAATCCGAGCTCAACAACCCCCTCCAGACCTCCAAACAAATACAAAATACCTAGGTAACGTAATAGAAAACCTATTGCAATCAATAATTGCGTTAAGAATCCGAGCTCAACAAATACAAAATACCTAGGTAACGTAATAGAACACCTGTTGCAATCAATAATTGCGTTAAGAATCCGAGCTCAACAACCCCTCTAGACCTCCAAACAAATACAATAGAACACCTGTTGCAAAATACCTAGGTAACAGGTAAAATTTAATTACGTGATCTTCCAGAATAAGCAAAATGATGTGTCAGACTGTAAGTGGTATTATACCTCATTACCAACTGTTAATGTCTCAACTGTAGATATCAAAAATATTTCATTATCATGGTGATAGAGGCTAAACTTTACTTTACCGCTGACATAACGACGGGACTCAAACAAATCTTTTATTTGTGATTTGTTAAGAGGGTATTTTTTGTCGATAAAATACACCTTTGACCGATCAAGATCAATTGTAAGTTTGGTGTATTTTTGCTGACTAATCGGACAGTGAAAGTTGTTAAATTCCGCTAGCAACTTTTGATACAATTGTTCGAGATAATTAAAATACTCGCTGTCATCAGATCTGATGAGCGAAAGTTTTAACTTGTCACGGGTACCACTAAAGCATATGCCTGATGTTTCATTATTAATTTCAACTGTCAATGGTTTGCCGTCCATCATTAGATATTTGATTTTGCTACTGTAGCTATTTGTTACTGTCAAATTTTCAAACATTATTTTTAAAGTTTAGATAAAATTTTAGTTTGCAAAGATAATGTCAAATATATCTCTATCATCATGACAATACCCAAGTGCAAATGTATCTACCCCATTTTTGCAATAACGTTTATCATCAAAATTGCTCAAACCGCGTTTGATAAGGACATCTGTTTCGAGCTTATGATGATTTGTCCGAATTGACATAGCTCTATAAAACTAACACCGCCATCAAGCGCATACTTGTAGTCATCAAATTTTATAAACTTTTTAACAAAATCACGAGGCAGACCTTTTGCTTTTTTTGTTATTTTATTATTGTCTAACAATACGGCATACATTTTACTACGTAATCCGATAAAGTATTTGATAGCGCTCGAGTTCATTTCATCTTTGAACTTACCAATAACCTTTTTATTTGTGTCGTCATGAAATTTACTGTCACGTGGGTAATCAGAAAGATCAAACAGATATCTATTATCATGCATATCCTGATAGATGTCCTCACATTCGATTTCATATACGAGCGAATCAGTATCAGTAAATAATAATCTACTAGCCGGCCATTGATTTTTAACAAAATTATAATGAAAATCGTACATCAGCCACTTTGATAAATCTAACACTGAAGCTCCAACGTAGATCGGCTTGTTTAGTTTTAGATTTGTTTTTCTTCTTTGTATCGCAACAAGATTCTCATTAAATATTTTCATGCTCACAAAATCATCGTCTGACACAAGTTTGTTTCTGCGATTGACATCATTGACTAGTTCGATATTTACGCGTTTCCTAATATTCTCCATCGTCTTACCAAAAACAGAATTGTTCATCAGTTTGAAAAAGTTTTTCTCAAAATCAGTTTTTGCCGTAGCTCTTCTTGTAGTGTTCGAGTTAATATAACCTCTCATCCACGGTGACTGATTAAATTTTAGTACGCGATGAACTTTTCTCAACACGAGACCAGCATCGACTGCTTGTTTTAAAGCTTTGTAATGCAAAACATAATTACGTTTATGAAGCAAATTTGGTACTAGTTTCTTTACCATAGAATGTTGTCTTGGTAATGCTGACGCTTGTTGTTCTTCTGATAACAAACTATAATCTATAACCATCGATTCCGCACAGAAAGGGTAATCGTTATGTAGTTTGTGTAGCGAAGTTGGATAATCGAGATCAACTTCAACGAAATACGAAACATCGTCGGGTATCTTTTTTTCTGTCTCTGATAGAAATTGATCAGCCGTGATCCAATGAAAGCCACCAAGAGGCATTGGTTCTGCCATCGAATACCCGTACAAGTTATTGCAATCTAGATAAACTATATACTTCGAAGGAAGGTCAGGATTATACTCTTTCAAATATTTGTTGTTTGCTTCAGCATATTTCTTCGTTATCACGCTAATACCGCCTCGGATACCTTTTTCGATAAAATTGAACATATCAACATCAGTCAGTAATTCCAACCTTACCTTACTAAACTTTAACAGAGCATCCCATGACAGTCCGGGGGCAGAATAATACCAGCAAGGATCTAGTCCGTAATTATTATAACTCACTTCTCGAAAACTTTCAAAAACATCTGCTAATAATAACACGTCAGTTTTCAAATACAAATCGTGATAATCACCAAAAGTCTCACAATCAAACTCTTTCCAAATATCTTGTGCATACTTGTACTCGTCATCAGTTATATTTTCATTTTTAAGTTGCGAGTAAAATTTGTCTTTGCTAGGTAAAGATGTTTCATCAAATTTACTCCAATTGTCGAGATATTCGTATGGAAAAACTCCTTTTTTAGCTAATAGATTAAATTTATCTCCAAAACAGTCTCTTAGGTTATTAAATTTACTACAACCTTTTACTAGCTCATCTAACGATGCTGCCATAAACTGCAGGCTGTCAATAAAACGTAATTTACCTAGCGTAACTGACATATACTTTTCAAAATTATTTGGAATGCATTTGATGACGCTATCGAGTTTTAGACGAGATTTTATATCAGGATCACCAAAAGCTTCTACTATAATATGGCTATCATATCCTCGAAAATTGTGAAGAATAACTGGAATAAAATCTGGAGCGTGAAATTTTAAATTACACTGGTCATGAGCCGCTCCACGATACTGTCCGGTCAAATGGCAATGGTCACGTACTTTTTTGTTATCATCAAAAGCTTTTTCACAAATATAACAAATTTTCGCTTGCTCGTGATTAGATTCTTGTTGAGGTGTTAATTTTAACATTGGAGTTACTTTTTTCAAACGATAAGTAATATTATCAACTTCATTAATCAACTGCTTGAGAAGCCAGACAGCTGGATTTTTACCTCGATATAATTTGATCGGTTTAGATAACCTCGAATCAGCGCAACAAACTACCTTGTACGCTACTCCGCACGGAACATGATTTTGAATTTTTCTTGTACTCGATTGGTTAGGATCATTTTCTACGCCAAGTACAGGTTGAAGTAAGCATTCGAAATCGACGTATATGACGAAAGGAATTTTTAGTTTATGATTATGATGGACAAACTGTAACACGCTATCTTTTTTAGATGGCATTGTTATTCTTTGTACGTCACTACAGTACTGCAAATGCTTTTGTAATGTTTCATTGTCTCTACAACCGTGCAAGCAGCGATAACAAAAGAACTTTTTGTTGTTATTTTTATTATACTGTCTTCCAACTAGTCTGTTAAAGTTTTTGATCCAAACGTAATGATTTTTATAAAACAGTAAATTGATAGTCGATTGTGAAGCTTTTTCTGAAATATACCTCGGATAGACATTTTCTTTTTCATCTAATCCGAAAACGTTAATCGAAACATTATTTTGCTTTTCAAACTTTGGTATTTGATTTTCTGCCACTGGAAAGTCAATACCAGCACAATTTAATCTTGACACGTGACTGATATACTTCTCAACACGATCAGCATTTTTTTCTGCTGGAAATAGCGCGGAAAGAACAGCCCATTGGAAACATTTGCTATCGACGTTTTTTATGTTTATACAGCACTGTTTATTTTTTATTTTTGGTGGCAGGTCGATATACGAACTCGTGTGAAACAAAATTTCCTTGATCATTTCAAACTTCCAACCCGAACCTAATTCGGTAAATTCTTCTATTTTTTTCCAAATTTCTTGGTGTATTTCATTAGATAGTGACAAAAGATCACTACCAAGTAAAACACGTCTAGATTTTGCGTTGATGTAAGGGTCTGCAATTTCCTTGTTAGTAGATTCTTCCGTCAAAAGTAGTTTTGAAAATATAACGTGATATTGCACTAACAATCTTAGACCCTTGTGTTTTTCAAGCTCACGTTTTACAGTCGTCTGTAGCAGATGAAAGAGATTTGTTTCAGAAAAATTTACTAAAACATTTTGATTATCAAACTGATAACTATTGTCAAAACCTGTAAAAGCAGTCGCTATTTTAACAGGTTCTCCCATAAGTCTCTTCTTGGCTATATCACGCAATTTCAACATTATTATACTATAGTCTAATATCTAATTGATAATTTACTCCGCTAAACAACAATTAGAGATAAAAAATATCACCTATAATATAATGACAGTAAATCTGACAAGCGCACGTGAGCAAGAGGTATATCATGTTTACCAAAAGTACAATCTGTACGCTGGAAATGCACTTGGTTCGGTTATTAATATCATTACTGGAATATCTGTTGGTAAAGCAACGCCAGCGGGTTATACGATTAGTGTAAAGGGAGATAATACTGAAAGAATTACGATGTTTAGAAAAGATTTTATTTACACGTTATTTTGCGATGACATTCCAGAGGGGAAACGAGTATATCATTATAACGGTAAAGTCACTGATGATAATATTGAAAATTTATCCTTACAAGATGAGTTTCAGCCGCATCCGGTCTTTGATTTATACGAGGCTAACGATCGCGGTATTATTAGAAACAGAAAAACTAAAAAAGTTCTTAATAATATGAGCAATATGGGATATATCAGTGTGACTGTTAGAGGAACATCGACAGATCGAGTTTGTTATACTGGTCATAGGTTTGTTTACGAGGTGTTCAACGGATCTATACCCAATGGTCTGGTTATTAATCATATCAATAATGTAAAAACAGACAATCGATTGGAAAATCTGGAGCTAGTGACCCAACAGGAAAATGTGAGAAAAGGACGAGGTGGTGGTATTAATTTTAGATGCCCAATAAAACCTGTTATTTCGTTAAACCTTGAAACGGATGAGGAGATCAAATTCAAATCAATTACAGCTGCGGCGAAATATTATAATATAAATCCCAGAGCAGTAAAATTTGTAGCTGATGGAGCAACAAAATCAGCTTTTTCAAACAAATATGATGCTAGTATTATTTTTAGATATGATGATTAATAATATTTTGTAATTCGGTTTTAGTCAAACAATGATGAGCAAATGCTATAATATCATCGCAATCAAATTTTAGCGTCACTACTGCACTTTCATTAATTTTATTTTTTTCTGCTTCTGTTAGTAATATTTTATGAGAATCACCTTGCATTACAAAAATCTCAACGGAATATGAACTATAACCTGACAAGCATTTTCTTACCGCTTCAGTCAGTTCGTGGTAGTTTATTATATTAACTTTTTGGTGATATTTGACCTTGTCAGTCATCTTATAACAACAAATTAGATAAAAAGTATATTATAATATGGATATGATGAAACGACTTGCTAGCGATAAGGTCTCCACAATCTCTAATGATATGATAGACAAATCTGTTGGTTATAACGAAGATGATATTTTATATAACAACGAGTCTGATGATGATGAAATAGTCACCGTCGTTAACAGATATAATTATAGCAGACCAACCACTGGAAAATATAATGTCAAGTATCACATTGCTAAAAAAATTATAAAATTTAATTTTACCGTTACCGAACAGCAGGTATTTTTGCAGTTAATCAGACCTTTTTTAAACATTAAAATTCCAGACCGACAGAAAAATATAAAATTTGATTTCATCTTTGTCAAGATTTTTAATCTTATGACGATCTCTGACGATCGCAGACAATATCTAATATCATTATGTAAACCAGTAAAATGCAAATCTATCAAACGAAAGTATGAGGAAATTTATAATAGCATTATTTCGCAGTCGATAAAATCGACCGGGTTGGAATCCAGCTGTTAAATTTATCACTATACCCACGCCATTTGACTAAACTTTTATCTCCTTTTTTCCTAATCACTTTTTCGATAACGAAAACATCTTGTTCAGTTTTTTGTAGTTCTTGTTCGTAAAAACTACCTACTATAGGTTCACCTGCCAGATCTTTTAACGCGTACGTTACAGGTATTGTTAAGAGTACTTTATCAACAACAAATACTTCTTCGCTCCAGTTTGGAGTAAATCCTTTTTCAAATATCTTTTTAGTCAAAGAGATTCTAACTTTATCACTGACCTTAAATTTATGTCTGCGGTACATGTTTTCGTTTGCTAATATTGGATTTTTGATAGCGTCATTGGGTGACATTTTGATGGTTCGATGTTTCGTGTTATTATATTCGCCTACGATTTGAGAAAGGTCATCGATGTACCTGTTGGTGTTTTTAGCTGTCATATGTTTGTGTAATTTTTCGTTTAACGTGCGATTAAATCTCTCGACAACAACGCTTTTGCCTTCGTTTCCTGTAACGTATTTTTTAATATTATTTTGTTCTAGAAACTGCTCAAACTTTTTGTTAAAAAACTCTGCTCCATGATCAGTCCAGATTTTGTTTGGTTTTCTTTCAGTACTCGTTATTATTTGTTTTAGCGCATCAGTGATTGACGTTCCTGTTTTATCTGAAACTGGCACACTAAAAGCGTATTTGCTGAAAACATCTATAACGTTAAACAAATACTTCTTTGGAGCGCCATCAGCGCCAACGTTAAACTGAGCCAGATTGGATACATCTACCAAATCTATTGCCCAGATATCATCTACAGCGTTTGCAACAACTTTACGTCTCGGAAACTTTTTTTTTAGGTCTGTGCAGTTCGACTGCAAGATCATCGTATAATTCTTTTCCGAGTCGAGACTCTCTTAGTCCAAGTTTATATTTTGCTCCTATCATTCCTTGAACAAATCTTCTATCAAAACGTTCTCGTAGATTTGTTGGCTCCATATCATGTAATTCGTCTAACATTACTTTATCACAATCTGCTTTCGAGTTTTCATGATCACGATAACAGATATCGTGACGCATTGCTATTGCATCCACTTGATTATAAGGCTCTTGGCCTGGCAATGGATTGTCGTTTTCATCTAGTTGTTGGTCTAGCGGATTGTAAGGACCAGTATAACGATGACCTGGCAAGGTCCAACCGCCTTTTGGTTTTGGTAATTTACCAATTAGTTTATGTATATCTATACCTAACCCTATTATTTCTCTGTTGTTACAATGTTGACAGTACGTAATGATTTTATCTTGTTCTATGCAAAGATCTTTGTCACAATCACAATTGCATTTCATTTTATTTTATTTTGTTTCATAAGATTAATCGTCGATCAAGATAACTCTATCAACGCTAGATCCTACTTGTTTTTTCAAAAACATACTTTTCTTTCTACCACAGATTGCACAAATACTTTTTAACATCGTTCTATTATTTTTCGTTTTTTCCGTCATCTCATCCTTGTTCTCTGTTTTAGTTTTGCATTTGAGACAGTATGTTGACATTATTATATCAAGGAGTTTAGATAAAATTGATTGCAATATTATCATTCGCATGAGAAGGATGCTCATCAAATTGTAAAATAAACTTCAAAAAGTTTTTACTCCCAGAGTTTTTACTCCCAGAGTTTTTACTCCCAGAGTTTTTACTCTGGTGCATTTGTCTGACAAACATGATACAATAATAACCACAAGCTGATGTTCCAATCGGCTGTAGTTGATTAGACGAATAATTTATTTTATCAAATTTTTTAAAAATATATTTTTTTATGAGATCGCTTGGAGGAAGTCCGAACGAATCAAAATAATTGTTATCGTGGACAGCAACCCAGTGGGTGCCAGAGCCATCATTGAAGTTTTCAATATTTACAACACAAGAACCGCCTGTTGGTACGTCATCGAGTTCATCTTTGGAAAATACTCCTCGAAATCCAACAACGTCCTTCAATTTTTCAATGATGTCAAAATTGCTCAATAACGTCTGGTCCCTGGTAGAGTTAATCCGCGTCCGATTCCTAGTAAGTTTGTCAGCAGACTTCCCGCTAGTCCCGCTAGAAGTGGAGCGAAAGGAATAATTCCTCCTTGTTTTGTTTGTTTGCGTTTTGTTGTTTTCTTTTTTTTCGATGATTTTGTTTTTTTCGGCGACTTTTTCGTTGGCATTTTATTTTATACTGTTACATAAAATTAACGATAGATTTGTTTGATACCACGACCTTCGACTGCTTTCTTTGTTGCGCCAGAGACTGCTCCTGACGCAGCCGCAAGTCCAAGTGTACCAAGTACTGGTAAAACTTTGCTAGCTATTATTGATAACGCTGGTCCAAAAAATCCACCTTCTTTTGACATTGCAGTTACCTGAGAAACAGATAATTTCAGCACAAATGGTTTTCCTTTGTCGAGTTTATTGATTTGTTGTTGCGTTAGCATGACTTTTACTGCAATTTTATTTGAAGTTTCCGGAGAGATCATCAAAGAAACAGAGCTGCGTTTAGCAACAGCTGCTGATAATTTTTCAACTTGACCAGATGTTAGGTATATTTCTCGAGTTGTGTATTTGGTTTTCATAATGTTATATCCAAGTTGTTAGATTAAACTTGTACTGTCATTCTTCCTTTGATTGAATCGATGGTCAGAAATCGATCACTAACCAATAGCGCGTATACGTTATACTGTTCACCTGGCACAGCTCCCAGTGTCCACGTGACCTCAATATCTGCAGTCGATCCCACAACACGCTCCAAATGTTTTGATACGTCAAAATAAAAGATGGGATAGAGCGTTCGAAACTCTTCTATTGATATTTGAGATCCACTGTCCGCGTTCTGATATTTTTGCATTGCTTCCATAAGATACATGTACGGCCGAGAGATGTTTCTGGTGGCGTCTTCGGCAAAGTTACATTCGATTGCACGTTCGGGATACTGTTTGGAATTTACTCTCACAAATATTCGTCTAACGTCTGGGTTATCGAATACGGAGTTGTTTATTTCCTGATTGTTACGACGTGCTTGTCGTTGAAATACGACGAACAAGTGTCGCGGTAGTTGTTCGCTGGGCGTGGTCGTTACACGCCACGTGTAATCAGTCGCGTTGGGAATGGCTGTTTGATAAATCCTGTTCTGTTGGAAGTGTATCTTTTTTGTAAAGGTGGCTAGTAAAGATTCGAGCTCCATCATTTTAGCTAATGAAGGGACAACCCGAGGCATCCACAGTGCTAATCTTGTAATAGAAAACTGTCCCTCAGCCACTCCACCGGCGTGTATTATACAATCGTTTTGATCAGCTCGATCTAATATAAGCGTATGTTTTATTCCTCGAAACACTTTGTTATAATCACGGCAAAATCCAAAGATTGTACTTAACGGAAGCATCATCGTTATTTGGCGAGAATCTGCGGCAAATGCTTTTCGTTTAGCAAATCCCTCGTTATATCGTTGTTGTCTTATTTGTGTAACGGCTAATCTTATCGAATTACCTATCGCAGCGGCATCAGCAGCAGCAGGATTGGGGATGAGATTATTGTTATTTTCAGCAAAATTACCATCACCAGTACGAAACTCGTTCGACACAGTTGTCCCTAGTCCAGTATCTTTGAACCACATCATATTTGTGGCTATTGATCTGGAATAGTCATCGCTAAACGAAACGATGTTTAGTATTGTACTCGCTATGGGTAAGTGCATCGAAATATCTTCTACGGTTTGATTGGCCAGTTGGTATCGTGCACTCTTAAACAAGCTCCAACCATTATTGACGAGAGCGATTTCTACATTAGCTGCAATATCAGCACCTGCTGCATCTAATATTCGGCCACGCACTTCTAACATCGCCTTATGGGGTAGTAGAAACACGTCCTCGTCTCTTGTGTTAAAAGTTCTAACTCCGGTTTTATTCGGTTCGTTCGAGTTCTCATCGAGATACTCGACATACTCTAATTCTGTTACAGCATCGTCAGTATCAATTTCTTCTGCAAAGTCGAGATAGTTTTTAGCTGACATTTATTTTATAATCGTTACACAAAATTAAAAGGCAGCAGGGGTCATCGGTTTTGTTTTCTTTACAAGTTTACGTACTATTTCTTCACCACTCGGCGACAGTAATTTTTTTGTTGTAGCTATCATAGCTCGTTTTGTTTCTTCTGTTGGCGCAATATCTGATATTACTCGTTTTATTTCTGATGGGGAAGGTCCTTTAATCTTATCAGCAATCTTTTGCCCTACTGCAGTGCCTGCTGAAGATGCCGCCCCTGTAGCGAAAGCTTTACCGGCGTCAAGTGCAATGGGCGCTACTTTACGCGCGATTCCTGGAATATTCTCTGCAATTGTTGTAAATATATTTCCAAAAAATCCACCTACGATTTTTCTTCGATAAACTTTTCTTCGTCTCATTTTATAAAATTATGTACACAAAATCACATGCCTAGGCAGTGCGTAGGTGTAAGTAATACGTGACTATCTCGTTGTTCACGTCTATTTGTCGTCCAGATTGGTTTGTGAGTTGCATTGTAATGCTTGTAATTTGATTCTCAGGTGTTATTGGATAGTAGATAATCTGTCGCGGATTGATTTGCATGAGAGAACCCGGTGGGACTTCTGGTGAGAAACTGTAGATCGTTTGCCCGCGGTTGCCTTTTGACGTATAAGATCCAGATGCGATAGAGCAATTGATGAGTATTGTATTTACTTCTGTGATATCTACTGGTAGTTCTCCATCAAATGTCAAAGATTTATCTTCACCGGTGGTATAGTATAAAACTCTAGTAAAACCTAACATCTTTCCAAAACTTCTTTCTTCAAAGATGACTTTCATATTTCTTTTCACTGTTATCCTAGCTCGTAAGGTGTTATAATTCGCCGCTAATTCGAAATTATCAGCATTCCCACCAGCTTTTGTTAGAAGCTCTTTTATTGTTCTGTTTAGATCAGTAATGTTATAAGCTCCTTGTGGAATCTGTAGTTTGTATTGTATATCAATAAACTCTTTTTGTGATGTTGGAGATTGTTTAACATTAACGATTAAAATTTCATCATTAATCCCAGTTTTAATATTCGGCATGGCGTTCCAACAAGTACAAGAAATTAATCCAATCTCATACTGTTTTGCAGGATCTAGTTCTATTGGTGGGTTGTAATTTACTGTAAAATTCGCGCTGTTTCCTGTTATTTGTGACGAATCAAGCAATAATGTTGTTTGCATTATACTAATATTTTAGATAAGATCGCGGTGTAAAATTTCGTACTCGGATGATGTTAGTAATCCACTCGATCTTAGATGATCAAGTATATCAATAATTTCGTTATCAATCTCTACACTTTCATTACCAGCTTCTTTAGAGGATATCAACAGCATTAGCCGATCGACTATGTCTGCGTTTGATGTAAAAACTTTAACTCCACCTCCTGTTTTTTTTACACGAATTTTATCAAAAGTAAAAAATTTCCTTCTAAAACTCCACCCACTACCAAAAGGTTTTGCTCTACTATTTTCTGCTGTTCTTCCAAATATTGAAGCAATAACACCGTTTCTCATTCTTTCAGAAAGTGGAGCCATATCATCATTTTCTGTAGCTGTGCTTATTTCTTCTTTAGCAGCAGCTCCATCTCTTATTATCTCATTTAATCTATCGATCAATGTTTGATATTCTCCATCAATCCACTTGCTTATATCATCAATATCTCTTATATTTTCATTCTTTAAAAAATCATCATACTCATTTTCTTCTATCTCATAATTTGCTTTTTTTATAAAAAAATTTCTTTTCTCTCAACTTCCATAAACTTTACAGTAAGCTCACCAACTCTTTTTTGCTCCTCTTTGATATCTTTTATTTCTCCTGATAGATTTGTTATAATATTTGTTATTCCTTGCGTTGTTAACTCTGCTAATCTTCTCTCAAGTTCTAGCGGATTGTTTATCAATCGATCTGTTTCAGCTTGTCTAGCAGCAGGATCAGCTATATTTGCTGTAAGTGACTCAGCTAATTTTCTTTTGTCTTCATCAGATCTAGTAATGATTTTTGCAGCAGCTGCTTCTTGTTGTTCTTTAACAATTCCAACCAAACCTTTTTCTTTCAGTTGTTTCAGTTCTTCTTCTGATAGTGGTTTAGTTTCAGGTTGTTTACCTAATATTGCTTCAGTTATTGGTCTGAAAATCGTAGCTGTTGTTTCTGTAGCAGTCAATTGTCCACGTCGAGCTTCTTCCACCTTTTTCTTAAAAGCCGCTCGAGTTTCGAGAAACTTTTTTAGTAATTCGATTTTCTGTTGATGTTTGTCCATTATTTTTATACGCTTTACAAAATTATATCATAGAAACGTCTCAAGGCAACAACGAAACATCTTGGTTGGATCACGCGCTAGCTTGTCAAATAAAAAGAAACTATATCGATCTTTAGTTGCTCGATGATATAATTCGATAAATTTATCTTTTGTAACATCACCACATTGTTCGTTTGCAATATTTCTCACATCCACATTATCTAGTCCGGGAAATAATATGAAACAACCCGTATTTCGCCTAATAAACCTATCAACATTATAAAAACCTTGGGCAAGATAAACAGAATTACATCTTTTATTACGTGATAGTGAAAAATATGATCTAATCTTGTTCATTTCCTCATTGTTTAGCGGAATATCATCAAAGACGATTATCTTATGCTCTGACGAATCGAGTTCATTCACTGGAACGAGTTCTTCTGGTTGTTTTATCAAAAATATATCATCACCAATGCCAAGTTCATCACGAAGTTTATCATTATACTCGTTTAATAATTTGTATTTGTCTTGTTGGGGGTTGATGGTGTAAATATACACCTTATCATAGTTAAAGTTATTATTGAGTAAAAGATTTAATAACAAATTTGTTTTACCAGATCCAGTTCGCCCAACAATAAGATAATGACAGTCTGGAAGTTCATTGCTATGTTTATGCTTCACCAATCGCTCAGTGTCAAAGTTTATTATCTTCGCCATCGTATAATTTTATGTTATATTAAACCAACAATTTTGTGTAGAACGGTATGTATAATGAGCTACTATACAAAATTTGGAACATTAGCAGTAGATTTATTAACAGAAGGTTACCAGGGTGACTTATCCAAGTATGCGACTCTTGATAAGCTCAAAAATGAAATCAACAATTTGTTAAACGTTGCAAGTGTAGATCCAAATGAAGTTGTAGTTTTCCAGGACAAACAAGGACGATTAAAGACGAGTAATGTACAACTATCAGATGTACTAGTACGAAATCCTACTGCAGTTGCTAATAATATTGTTACTTTTAACAATCAAGGTAAGATAGAAGATTCGGGTAGGTCAGTTAACGATTATGTTAGAAAAGCAGGTGATTTATTTACGGGAAACATTGCTATGAACCAGAACAAGATCACATACCTTGGAAACCCAACTGAGGATAATGACGCTGCTACTAAGAAATATGTTGATGATCAGGAATCAAAGTACGTGTCGGCGCATGGCGGTATAATGCGTGCATTTCTCAACATGAACAATAATGGCATCAATAATCTTAGAACACCAGAATCTGATTTTGATGCTGTAACAAAGAAATATGTTGATGATATCAACAATGAAATCACCAAGTTCAAAACTGATTTTACTAATCACATCACCACGTTTTTAAATTTTCGTAGAAACATAAACAAAACCAATAACGAATTTTTTGGAAGTCCACCGTCTGTTGATATTACACTCGATAATATTAACACAAAACTCAACGATATTATTAGTGGAATTCCTAGTATTATTGAGAAAACAAGTATGATTAAAATTCCTCACAAGCAGATTAAAAATATTGTCTATACTGTTGCTTCTGGAATGTCTACTTGGTCGCCGCAAAATAACACTCTCAAACATACTGCAGAGGTCACTGGTATGTATAGATTGTCCGTGTTGAGCAGTGCAAAGTTTAATATATTTACATTATTTCCATGGCGTCACTCGACTGATAATTTCTCTGGAACCGTGTCTATTGTGTTAAACAAAGATGTTGAAGAAACTTTTATGCTAATAGCAGATGACAAAAAATTAACTGCTGCGTCATATTGGTATTGTCTGGAATTTGTGGCTGAAACACCTCAACTAGTTACTTAATCAAGCCTGAGATTATGTGAACAAATATTATAATGAAAAAAAGTATAGTTGATTTCAATCATATTTCAAAAGATATTCCAGGACAGGATGTTGACGCACTAATACAATACTACAAATATTATCACAAAAAACTTTGGTGCGTTAAAAAATGTTACAAATATTATAACAAAATACTTCGAGTAATATCATATCTGCCCTTGTTAATGACTAGTTCTGGCATAATTTCAAGTGGTATATCATTAAACCCGTTTTTGTTAATCATATCCGGTGTTGGTGTTTCTCTTACAGCAGCTTGTAAAAAAGTTGAACCTAAAATTTCGATAAAAAAGCACGGCTGCTTAACATCAATTATAACTTACAAAAAACTACTTGATCAAATAAGATCTTACCTACGAGGAGTAAAATATAGTATGGACGATTTAATACGTGAATTTCGTATTATTGACAACATGTTAACAGATATTCTACCCATGAGGATCAGCAAATATGAGAAAGATTATCAAAAGAAGTATGATATAACATAAAATTTTATATAATACCACTTACCTTACTGGAATTCTAATGCGTAATTTAGTCCACAATCGCCACGCTCTGCTAAATCGTAATGATTTGGAAAATTGAGTCTGACATATCATTCTGCTTATTCTGGAAGATCACGTAATTAAATTTTACCTGTTACCTAGGTATTTTGCAACAGGTGTTCTATTGTATTTGTTTGGAGGTCTAGAGGGGTTGTTGAGCTCGGATTCTTAACGCAATTATTGATTGCAACAGGTGATCTATTACGTTACCTAGGTATTTTGTATTTGTTGAGCTCGGATTCTTAACGCAATTATTGATTGCAATAGGTTTTCTATTACGTTACCTAGGTATTTTGTATTTGTTTGGAGGTCTGGAGGGGGTTGTTGAGCTCGGATTCTTACTTTCTCCTACTACTATAGAAACATCATGAAATATCTTGGATACATTAATATAATACCATAGAGATATTAAGTTAACATGATAAAGACATTCATATAATTTCAAAAATACATATACGTAATATCATTTATTTAATATCATAATTATATTCTTGCAATTTCAAACGATATTCATGTTTTATCATAACGGTATGTATGTATGTATGTATGTATGTATGTATGTATGTATGTATATATATATATATACATATATATATATATATATTTATATATATATATATATAAATATATATATATATATATATACATATATATATATATATATTTATATATATATTTCCGGAACATCTCACGTAAGCCTCTTACACATCAATACCTAATTTTAGTGCAATATTGTTAGAAACTGTTATTTTTGACCGAACTAATAAACAATACCTAGGAAATATTTTTGGTTTAGAACTCATTTCAATGCCGAATTTGTAACGATGTGCTAGTGAGGTTGTGCTGCCTTTATTCTTAACATATATTTAGCTATGAATCAGTATTTGCCTAAAAGAGATGTGTATATGAAGAATAAATTATCTCTGTTTACTTTGTTAATTAGAAAATAACATCAACAAGAAAATGTTAATGATTTTCTAGTGTTACCCTTTAGATATTATATCACCAGTACCTTGCTGATGCCATTAGCATAATACACTATTGTATCATACTGGAAGTTAGGGGGTACAGATTCCACATCACCCATGATGCCCCAATACACGCTTCCGCCATACAATCCATCATGCCACAAAGAACTGGCCATGAACTGGCTAAACGGGGATATGATGAGAGTGTCGGCATTCTGATTAAAAAGAACCAAAGGTCCTCCCTCTAAGCCATCTCTAATGAAGAAGGAATTGTTATTCCACCTGAAAGGAATGATCACGGAATAGACTTAATAAGAACCTATAGGTATTTTAATGGACGTAATCCCTCTTGGTCTGGAATCATCGTCGTCGTCGTCATCATCATCATCATCATCATCATCATCATCATCATCATCATATTCGCGTATGGGAGAGTCTATAAATCTTTCTAAGGAACAATAAGTCATTTATATATCTGTAGAAACTATTGGTAATCGTAAATTAAGTAACAGAAAAAAGCAAAACCATCAAGTTTTGCAACGTAGGAAATAATGTAATTATCCTAATTATAAAATGAAAATGTAAAAGAAACTTACATTATTGTGAATTTAATCCAAAATAATCTTAAAAGTTCTACACAGTCCACAAGACTCGAGTGTTCCAGATGAATTCCATGTCCCTAATGTGCTTGTGTGCCAATAATGTTATTGTATCACAATGGTGGAACTGATAATAATAAATACTGATAAGAATAAATTCACAATAATCCCAGAACAATATTGTAGTCCAGAGCCAATGAGCACTTTGTAATTCTAATGATTCATCGAAACAAATGTTACCTCTCAAATTATATCTAGACACAACTTTAAATGCTATACTGATAATGAAATAAAAACACAGTAAATGAGAATGAATTGTCTACCTCTACGTCCTTATACTACATGTACGGCTCTACATTGAAATATCTCGATA
The DNA here is from genome assembly GCA_016746295.1 of Potamilus streckersoni. Taxonomy (NCBI): domain Eukaryota; kingdom Metazoa; phylum Mollusca; class Bivalvia; order Unionida; family Unionidae; genus Potamilus; species Potamilus streckersoni. The sequence goes on from JAEAOA010001974.1 coordinate 16,587, forward strand.
CATGATTTATGCTACAGCATCCTACATCTCAACAGAACCCACCGGACTCAACCATCCAACGGGAAATCATCCAAACTTCTAAAAACGGTTCATTATTACGGTTGATTTTAAGAATTGTCAAAACTTATTTATACACAATATGTAATCGACAGACATGCACCAAACAGTAAACGACACATTATATATATATATATATATATATATATATATATATATATATATATATATATATATATATATATATATATATATATATTCATAACAATATGACGATACACACCAGAATTAGAGCTGACAACGAATATCAACAATGTGCAATGAAAGGTGTATTGACTTAAAATTACATACTTGGAGAATACACTGATGAAAGACCATGTGTTCTTCTGCAACTGATAAATGGATATATATATATATATATATATATATATATATATATATATATATATATATATATATATATATATATATATATATATATATATATATAGTTGAATAATTATATTCTATTTTACGTTCCTTATATTTAATTCATTGTCTCACAAATCTACAATTTATCTTATAACATTAGTTTGTATATGAAAAATATATAGACAAAGTATGTTCAGTAATGCACCCGTGTATCAATAGTCTGGTACCCTGCCTCCTTCAATAAGCTACGAACGAAGCTAAGAAATCTAGGTACCAGACTATACATTGTTAATAATTTTCAAACAATGTGGCTAAAGATATTTGGTATCAGAGAAGAAATAGAAATTCTACAAAGACATTTCTGATTCCATTAAATACAAGCACGAAAGTCTTGGATATATGGAGGCATCATGCATGCCTGCATGCCACTTTTGCATTATGTGATGATATGACATAATGGTTTGAAATTATTAAATATTGCTACACTTTTATAATATACATACATATCATACTTTGAATCTAAATAACACAAGAAGCTTGTGATGAAAGTGTATTTATAATATTTACGATCCAATATGTTTTTTTGTATCTCCGATCATAAAGCCACCAAAAGACAGGTATCCCAGAGTCCCTTGCTTAGACTCAATGTTGAAGCCTGGAAAACCTCCAACAACTTGTGCTCTGTCCAGGGCCTTGGTACCGTTGGCCCCGTTCAAATATTTCTGCAAAGAAGAATATTCATGACTTGTTTAATATTCAGCAAAATGAGACTCTCTGAGGACTTGTATGATGTTATTGACAAATAAATCAATCAGATCTTTTAAAAAAAGTATCGACTCTAGCCGTTGGTTGGCTTGATGTCAGCATTTATAGCTCGTCTGGAAAAGTTTCTATCCGTTAAATCTTGGAATCAGTTAGTCAAACATCTGATTTAGAACTTTAATTTATTAAAGTGTAATTAGGTTAGACACAAATCAAGTCTGTGAAAATTTCGTCAGCTTATAGAGATTTTGGATTTCCTTTGATTGAAGAGATATGTACACAACACGCTGAATAGAAATTCATTCAGACATTGAAAATGAAATGTAAAGAGAGATAAAATATTACATCCACCGTAATCATGAGCACAGAACAAAATCTAGAAGAGAAAGATAGTGCAAAAAAAAAACATGATCGTGGCCCTGCCAAATAATCAACTGCGAGTGGAACAAAAACTGTTCAATTACTTTTAATTGTAATAAGCGATTGAACATCATATCAGCCCCGAATAATAAAACCCTTGGCGGTAATTTATAATGGAGTTTGTTAATACTTTCCAGTTTCAACATATTATTGTGTGATAAATAATTAAAGTTAATGTTCTTTTTCATCATGCCCCAATTTATTGGCTGGGCAACTCTCAGAGTAATCGAGCTTCTGGCCTTCTTTACGGAGGTGTCATTATACACGATGTCGCTGGTGTGCAGAGAGGAACTGGATTTGAATTGCAAAGGAAGGCAAGCTCTATTTTAAGTTGAGGCAGCTTTGTTCCAAAGACTATGCAACGTGGCAGAAAATATAATGAACAAGAACAAACATTAATGTTTGTCCTAGTTACCTAAGAATTAATTGCAGTCAAACCCTTTCTACAGAAGGATAGTCAGTTTGCAGAAAACTTCGCATTTATCTCTTAACCTTAAATTTGGAAACACTGAAACCTGTGTTGGGAAAGTAAGGTTTGAATCAAATAGCATGTAAAGACAACTGCATAAACTTATACAATTTAGGAATCACTGAAACCTGTGTTGGGGGATTGAAGTATGAATCAAATAGCATGCAAATAGACCCATGTAAAAATGTACTTTCCACAGACTTTTACGCAAAAGGAAATGGAGAATGGTCTGATTAGGGAAACTACTGAAAATATGACTATGAAGTACTGACTGAACTAATTGTAACTATGTGTTCGAACTACTGACTGAACTAATTGTAATTTATGTGTACGAACTACTGACTATAGATTATCAAGACTCCCAATGATACAGATTATGAAGACTCCTAACAATGTAGACTATCAAGATCCATAATGTTATAGATTATCATTATTGACTGTTGGAATAAGTACACAATTAGTAAAATCCGGTTCAGTACCCAGGAATGTAGTCCCAGTCTATTTTTAAATCACCTTTTTCCTGTCTAAATTTGGTGGTGATACTAGAGTTAGATTTTGGTATTCTTGGTAAGGATTTAAAGCCAATTGTTTATTCTTTAAAATGTGAGATTATGGTGTGGTTGTCTGTGTGTATTTCGGCTACAGTGCACATTGAGTAATAAGGTCATGGTGATGATCCGGAAGTGAAACCTGTGTTCCGTTGCCTGGTGTTTTGTTTACAATTCAGCCTTTCAAAAATGCAGGTCAACCCTTGACAAGAACTAAACCGTAAAATCATCTTTTAAAGTATTTTAGATTAACATATGATTTGTATTGATTGTCACACAGTGGAAAATTCAGTACTGAGAAAGAAATGTAAAGACAATATAGTGAAATTAATTGTGTACTATGTCCTGTAAGTAAAAATTTGAAACTGATATAAATTTGTTATTATTAATGACATACACATGAAATTTTAATATATTATGTATATTGACTTTAAAAATATAAAAATGAAATTAAAAGTAAAGAAATAATTTTAATTTTAATGAAATTTAAAAAACAATTAAAAAATATAAAATTTGCACCAAGTATACACATATATAATATTTTTTTTTTCGTATGATATTAAAGGATATCAGCATATATATACTCCAACACCATATACAAGCTCAAACGATGGATATTTGTCAAATTTGATCAGAGAAAATATCTTTATTAGTCAAAATTATACCCTCATTTAAAATACATGAAGACAAAATTCTATTTTGCTTTGTACCTTTAGGTCATTGAAACTATTTATTTGGGGTTCAAACAGTTAATTTATGTGTTTATGATGGGGTGACTTCCTGTGTAACACATATCGGCTTGTATAGCTATCAATAATTGTTTATAACCATAGTTATAGGGTATTTAGTGAGAGGACAGAGATAAAGACTTTATACTAGAACCTGTTCAAGTTCTCTACAAAATCATATTAAGCTGTCAGAGAATGAAATACAGGTCAGAGGGGGAAAATATATTTTACCCAGGTATATTTACCATTGCATGTAAGAAAACAGCAAAATGATGTAAGTTGAACACAGAATGCATTCCATTTTATTGTTCAGTTTCTTTAAGATGTTGATTGATGTAGTGCGACATTGCAGCCCAGATGATATTATGGGAATTCTCATGATCCATTTTGCTTTATGCATTATTAATGACTAATAATATTTGTTATCTGACACTTTAAAGATTACATAAGTAATATTCAAACAGATTATTTGAATTTAACTTTCTACAACTGACCCTAACATGGTTACATAGATGACATGAACAAATATGCATATATTTTGTAATGTTTGGAATCAAAAGTTGACATTGTTAGGCCGACATGGTACCTATAGTGAATCTGTAAGGCTCAGTTTTGACTGTGCACTTACAATATCCCAAGATGTTATTTTCATCATGAATATGCCTCTGTATGGTAACACATTTCAATTTAATACTTTGACTGAGGGCGGTATTGCAGCATCAGCTGATATTTGATTCCATTGAATCATTGAATCATTGAACTTAATAACTTGGTAGCAAAGACTCTTAAAAGTAGACTAAAAATGTTCAAACAGATTATTTGAATCATGTTTGCACATGTGATTTTAACAAGTACATTGCATATGTCCCACACATGCAAATATCCATCCTTGTTTACAGATTTTCGGGATGAAAATTTCACATTTAGTTGATGACATAGGATCTATTGGTACCTTTAGTTGATTTGTGTGGCCACATTTTGCTATATTCACTCACAATATCTAAAATTGTTTTCCTTCATGAATAGGATTGCATATAGTAATAAATTTTAATTTGGTACATTGTCATTTGACTTTCCACTATACTGGTATGTATCAATGTTTGCACCAATGATCAAACCTCACCGTTCCAACATTGCCTTAAACTTTATGATACATACTCTACCTGATTAGTTATTTAACCTGTAAATGGCTAAATATGCTTGTAGAAACATCATCTAGTTTTAGGATGCATTTGTCACTTTAATACATAGTAGTATAGGGAAATGAGGGTTTTGGCCCACCCACCCCGCCAAACCCTCATTTCCCTATACTACTACTACGTAGACAGGTATTTTGTAACCAGACAAAACAACAGGTGTTGGAATGCTCACCCCACCCCAAACCTCTTGTTTCCCTATACTACTACTACGTAGACAGGTATTTTGTAACCAGACAAAACAACAGGTGTTGTCATCCAGATAAGCTCTGTCATACAGAAGTGACGAATTTGTTAGAACAGCGCATGCGTGGAATACGATTATTCTAAAGACGGCAAATGGGTTTTACCACAAGTTTTTTTTATCAGATAACAGGATGAAAATTAAACTGTACATTAGAACGTTTCAGTTAACAAGGCGGAAATTAAACTAGCATTAGAATGAAAATGATATTATTTTAGTTATATTATATCTTAAGTTTAGATAAAATTATACGTTACTCATATTTTCTTTGATAATTTTTTCCATACTTGCTAACCCTCATTGGTAGAATATCTGTTAACATATTGTCAATAATACGAAATTCACGTAATAAATCATCCATATTATATTTAACTCCTCGTAGGTAAGACCGGATCTGATCAAGTAGTTTCTTGTAAGTTTTAATTGATGTTAAACATCCGTGCTTTTTTATCAAAAGTCTTGGTTCTACTTTTTTTACACGCCGCTGTAAGTGAAACACCAATACCAGATATAATTAACAAAAATGGATTTAATGATACCCCACTTGAAATTATACCAGAACTGGTCATTAACAAGGGTATATATGATATTACTCGAAGGATCTTGTTGTAGTACTTGTAACATTTTTTAACACACCAAAGTTTTTTTATGATAATATTTATAGTATTGATTAGTGCGTCCACATCCTGTTCTGGAATATCTTTTGAAATGTGATTAAAATCAACTATACTTCTTTTCATTATAATATTTGTTTACATAATTATGATAAATCAGCTACAAATTCCAAACACCACGCATAAGGAGCTATAAAATTTTTATCAGTTGGTTCAAGTGTAAATTTCTCCTCAGAATTTTTGTTTAATATTACATATAATATTCCAAATAAGTCATTATCTAAATAACGCCATGGAAGTGTGGTAAATATTATTTTAAACTTTGCATTGCTAAACACTGACAATCTATATATACCAGTAACTTCTGCAGTGTATTTTAAAGAATCATTTTCCTTCGTCCATGTACCAGACCCAGTTGCAACAGTATACATAATATTTTTAATCTGTTTGTGAGGAATTTTAATCATATTCGTTTTCTCAACAATATTAGGAATTTCACTAATAATATCATTGAGTTTTGTGTTAATATCATTGAGTTTTGTGTTAATATTAGCGAGTGTAATGTTAACATTTGATGGATTTACAAAATTCATCTCTAATTTTGTTTATGTTTCTGCGAAAACTTAAAAATGTATTCACGTGACTGGTAAAATCAGTTTTGAGCGCTGTGATTTCATTATTAATTGAAGCGTCCCAATCATTGACGTATTTTTTAGTGACAGCATCCCCATCCTCAGTTGGGTTTCCAAGATCTGTAATCTTGTTTTGTTTCATAACAATATTCCCACTTGGATTTCGTACAACTACATCTAACAGTTTTACGTTAATCGTCTTTAATCGTCCTTCTTTGTCCTGGAAAATGACGACTTCATCTGGATCTACGCTGGCAATATTTAGTAAATTATTGATTTCATTTTTAAGCTGATCAAGAGTTGCATATTTGGATAAGTCACCTTGATAACCTTCTGTGGATAAATCTCCTAATAGTGTTCCAAATTTTGTATAGTAGTTCATTATTTACTATCCTAGATAAAATTATCAACACTAGTTTAATATTATAAAAAATGGCAAAATCGTCGATACTAAACTTTGATACAGAGAGACTAGTGAAGCACAAACATAACAATGAACTTCCTGATTGTCATTATCTTATTGTTGGGCGAACTGGATCGGGGAAAACAAATTTGCTTATGAATTTGCTTCTTGGTGATAATTTTAACTATGACAGAGTTTATATTTACACAATCAATCCACAGCAAGATAAGTATGAGTTATTAAGCGAATATAATAACAAGCTTCGTGATGATCTTAAAGCTGGTGAAGATTTTTTTATAATTAGGCAGCCAGAAGATCTTATTCCAGTTAATCAACTTGATGCAGATGAACATAAGATAGTAGTTTTTGACGATATTCCTCTAAATAACATGGAGATGAATAAAATAAGATCATATTTCTCACTGTCACGTAACAAACAGTGTAATTCTGTTTATCTCGCTCAAGGATTTTATAATGTTGATAGATTTATTAGGCGAAATACGGGTTGTTTTATTTTATTTCCAGGACTGGATAATGTTGACGTTAGAAATATTGCAAGCGAGCAATGCGGTGACGTGACAAAAGATAAGTTTATTGAACTTTACCGTAATGCTACAAAATATAAATTTAACTTTTTCTTGGTTGATAAACTTACACAAGATCCAACTAAAATGTTTCGCTGTTGTATTAACGCTTACTTACAGTAATTTTATAAAATTTATAATTATAATAATGGACAAACGAGCAAGATACATACAACACATAGAAGATCTAAAAAAACTTGCTCAATCTCAGACATTACTTAAGCAAAAAGTACAAGAAGCGCGACGTGGACAAGTAACTGCTACAGAAGCAACAGCTACAATGTTCAAGCCAGTTACTGAAGCACTATTAGGTAAACAACCTGAAACTAAACCACTATCAGAAGAAGAACTTAAACAACTGCAAGAAAAAGGTTTGGTTGGAATTGTTAGAGAACAACAAGAAGCAGCTGCTGCAAAACTTGTTACTAGATCTGAAGAAGAAAAAAGAAAATTAATTGAGGCATTTACAGCAAATATAGCTGATACTGCGGCTAGACAAGCTGAAACAGATCGATTGATAAACAATCCGCTGAAACTTGAGCGAAGATTAGCAGAGTTAACAACGCAAGGAATAACAAATATTATAACAAATTTATCAGGAGACATAAAAGATATCAGAGAGGAGCAACAAAGAGTCGGTGATCTTACTGTAAAGTTTATGGAAGTTGGAGATCAAAGATTTTATTTTACAAAAAGAGCAAATGATGAGATAAAAGGTAGTGAATATAACAATTTTTTAAACAAAGAAAATATAAGTGATATTGAAAATATAAGCAGGTGGACTGATGCAGAATATCAAGCATTAATCGATAAATTAGATGTAATATTAAGAGACGGAGCTGCTGCTAAAGATGAAATAAACACGGTTACAGAAATTGATGATATGCTTCCACTTTATGATAGAATGAGAAACGGTGTCATTGCTCTCACGTTTAAAAAAACAGCAGAAAATAGTAGAGCAAAACCTTTTGGTAGTGGGTGGAGTTTTAGAAGGAAATTTTTTACTTTTGATAAATCTCGTATACAAAAAAGTAGAGTAAGAACAGGAACTGGTGTAAAAGTATTTACTTCAAATACTGAAATGATAGGTAGATTAATGTTATTAATATCGTCAAAGGAAGCTGGGAATGATAGTGTTGAACTTGATAATGAAATCATTGACATACTTGATCATCTAAGATCGAGTGAATTATTAACATCTGACGAATATGAAACTTTACACCGCGACTTAATCGCAGCGACTTAATTTTGTAAAATGATATAATATTAAAGGAATGCAAACAACATTATTACTAAACTCTAGTGAGTCTGCGATAGATAGCGCAAATTTTTCAGTAAATTATATTCCACCTATCCAACTAGATCCTACAAAACAATATGAAATTGGATTAATTTCTTGTACTTGCTGGAATGCTATACCTAACGTGAAAAATGATGTTAACGATGAAATGTATTTTACTATGATTACAACATCTCCAATATCTACAACAAAAAAAAATAAAAATTCCGCAAGGAGCTTATAATATTACTGATCTAAACAAGACAACCAAGAGCTCATCACAAAAGCTGACGGTGTGGCTGATAATTTTGAATTGGCAGCAAATTATAACACATTGCGAACTAGGATAACTTTGAAAAATATAGTAATCAGTCTTGAACCAAGAGAAAGAAGTATTGCACAACTGTTAGGATTTACTGAAAAAACTTACACTGCACTTGATCAGCCTATTACATATGACAGTGAACTGCCAGTAAATATAACAGAAGTAAATACAATATTAGTAAATTGCTCTATTGCTTCTGGCTCTTATACATCAAAAGGCAGCAAAGGTCAAACGATTTACAGTTTCTCACCTGAAGTTCCGCCAGGTTCTCTCATGCAAATAACTCCACGACATATTATATATTATCCTTTAAACGTTGAAGATCAAATATCAAGTATAATAATGCAGTTGACAGATCAATCAGGAAAACAGTTACATGTTAATAATGAAGTTGTAACTTATTATTTACATCTACGCGAGCAAAAGTAAAAATTATGCAACATCAAATATAATGAAACAAAGAAAAAAAGTTTATCGAAGAAAAATAGTAGGAGGATTTTTTGGAAATATTTTTACTAAAGTTATTGAAAATATTCCGGGTATAGCACGTAAAGTTGCACCAATTGCTATTGACGCTGGTAAAGCTTTTGCAACTGGGGCTGCATCTACCGCTGGGACTGCGGTGGGACAAAAAATAGCTGATAAAATAAAAGGTGATCCACCGACTGCATCTGAAATAAAACAAGCTATCTCAGAAATCGCTCCAACAAAAGAAACCCAGCGAGCTATGATAACAACAACAAAAAAATTATTATCACCAAAGGGCGAGCAGATCATACAAAAATTAATATCTAAAGTAACAGTGCCGCAATAAAATTTTATATAATCTAATAAAATAAAATGTCTGTTAAAAATTATCTCGAGTTAACAGAAACTTATGAAATCGACAACGATGTGACAGAATTTGAGTATGTTGAGAATATTGATGAGAATTCTAACGAACCAAATAAAGCTGGTATTAGAACCTTTAACACCAGAGACGAAGATGTATTTCTACTGCCACATAAGGCTATGTTAGAAGTTCGTGGTCAGATTATGACAGTAGCCAATCCACCTGCTGCAATTGCAGTTGGAGCAGAAGTAGCTCTTATAAATAACGGCTGGAGTTTATTTAAAAGTGCTAGATATCAACTGGCCAATCAAACTATAGAAGATATTTCAGGTCATCTACAAGTTGCAAGTATAATTTTAAATATGATTTCGTTTTCCGACGATTACTCGAGATGAACTGCAACGAATATGATGTGGTTTAAAGATACTGGGCGGGGTATATCTGAATCAACGGAATTTTTAAAGAGAGGTGCTATAGTACATGGGGCTAATGCTGATGAAAATGCTGTAATTGTGAGAAATTTTCTTATTGCTAATGCAGACGCGCTAGGTATTGTCACACCAGGTGCAGCGGCTAATGCAGACGCTACAAGAGTTTCTCTTATAGCAGCATTTAATAATCTTAATATAACACCACCAGCTGCAGATGCAAACGGTAATGTGATGTTAAATTTACTTCTTAACACACTTGACGTGAGAAATGCACGTTATAATGAAGGTTTTGCTAGGCGAAGAAAACTTGCAGCAGGATCACGTCAAATTACAATGATGCTTCCATTAAGCATGATCTTCGGCTTTTGTCGCGATTATGATAAAGTATTCCGTAGAGTAAAACATACGCTTATTTTAGATCGAGCAGAACAAAACGATTGCTTGTTTAGATCTGGAGGGGTTGATGTACAGTTTATCATAAACAAACTTGCTTTGTGGATGCCATGTATAACACCATCGATCAAAAAAATGTCAGAATTAAATAGTACGCTTGATAAGCATACAAACAGAATTTTCTTTAAACAGCATAAGATATATCAGACAGGGGTTCCAAATACTACTGACTACACGTGGAGGGTTACAACAACATCAAGCGAACAACTGCCGAGAAATATCTTTGTCGTATTTCAACAGCAAGCCCGACGAGATAACCAACAACAAAATAATGTAATATTTGACCACGCTGATGTTAGATGAATATACGCTAGATTAAATTCAAAGCAATATCCAGAACGAGCTATCGAGTGTAATTTTGCTGATGACGTTAATAAAAATATTTCTCGACCGTACATGTACCTGCTTGACGCAATGCAAAAATATCAAGATGTTAAAAATGGAATTCAAATATCAGCAGAGGAATTTCGTACCCTTTATCCTATATTTCATTTTGATGTTAGTAAACATAACGAGCGAATTGTAGACAGCACAGCGGATATTGAAATTGCCTGGACACTTGGGGCGGTTCCAGTAGCGCCGTTGTACGTATACGCATTAGTGATTAGTGATAGATTTATCACGGTAGATTCTATTGGAGGTAAAATGACAGTTCAAGTTTAATCTACAGTTGTTATATAAAATGGCAAAATATATTGTAAAAGAAGTATATTTAACCGATGGCCAAGTTAAAAAATTAGTAGCTGCTATTGCAAAGCGAGAACAGGTATCATTAAAAATCAATCCTAATATTTCTGATGGTGTTTTAACAAAATTAATGCTAACAAAAAATCAAGTAAAAAAGTATGATCGTAAAAAAACTTTTGTTTTAAATTTGAGTGCTGCACAAATGACAGCGATGGCAAATGATATTGTTGTCAAAGGTGGTTTTCTTGGTCCGGCATTATCAGTATTAACTAGTACAATAATACCTAAAATTTTACCAGTCTTAGGAACATTAGGACTAGCAGCAGCGTCTGGAGCAATATCTGGCGCAACGAAGAAAGCAGTCGAGGGTAATGGTATCATTCGTGGAAGTGGAATAAAAAAATTGTAAATTTTATGTAAATGATATATTATAATGCCACAAAAGAAAAAGAAATCGCCAACACCAAAATCGCCAACAAAAAAAGAAAACAACAAAAACAAAATCGCCAACACCAAAATGCAAATGCATATGCAATCAAACAAAACAAGGAGGAATTATTCCGATCGCTCCACTTTTGGCGGGACTAGCGGGAAGTCTGCTGCCAAATCTTTTAGGAATCGGACGTGGTCTAACATTACCGGGAACTCGACTACCCGGTTGAGTAATTTGATATCATTGATAAGTTAAAAGCAGTTCCTGGATTTCACGGAGTTTATTCTAAAGATGAACTCGCAGCAATAAAATCGCCGTCAGCTGTAAGTTCGTGTGTTATTAATATACAAGATTTTAATGACGGATCCGGCACGCATTGGGTAGCAGTTTATAATAATAATTATTTTGACTCGTTTGGACTTCCTCCAAGCGATGTAATAAAAAGTATATGAAGAAAAAATTTAAAAAGATATAATATTCATCAAATCAACTCCAACCTGTTGGAACGTCTGCTTGCGGATATTATTGTATTATGTTTATCCAACACATGAGCTGAAATCTTTATTTTTTAAAATTTATTTTACAGTTTGACAAGCATCTTTCTCACGCTAATGATGAGATTGCAATTAATTTTATCTAAACTTAAAAATATAATAATGTCAACATACTGTCTCAAGTGTAGAACTAAAACCGAAAATATTAATGAAACAACAGAAAAAACAAAAAACAACAGGATAATATTAAAAAGTTTTTGTGGAGTCTGCGGAAAAAGAAAAAATATGTTTTTAAAGAAAACGTCTCCAGCGACAGTATCGTCAGCAACGTCGCCAGCGAAAAATTCGCTCGGATCTGGCTATCCTAATATTATTTTAGTCGACGATTAAAAATATAGAATGATATGCAACTGTGATTCTGACAGAGATTTATGTCTTGAACAAAATAAAATTGTCGCATACTGTCAATGTTGTAACAACAGAGAAATAATAGGGTCAGGTATAGATATACATAAAATTATTGGAAAATTACCAAAACCAAAAGGCGGTTGGACATTGCCAGGTCATCGGTATACAGGACCTTACAATCCGCTAGATCAACAACTAGATGAAAACGACAATCCATTGCCAGGTCAAGAGCCTTATAATCAAGTGGATGCAATAGCGATGCGTCATGATATCTGTTATCGTGATCATGAAAACTCAAAATCAGATTGTGATAAAGTAATGTTAGACGAATTACGTGATATGGAGCCAACAAATCTACGAGAACGTTTTGATAGAAAATTTGTTCAGGGAATGATAGGAGCAAAATATAAACTCGGACTCGGAAAAAAGTATACGATGATCTTGCAGTCGAACTACACAGACCTAAAAAAAAGTTCCCACGACGTAAAGTTGTCGCTAATGGTGTAGATGATATCTGGGCAATAGATTTGGTGGATGTATCCAATCTAGCTCAGTTTAACGTTGGCGCTGATGGTGCTCCAAAAAGGTATTTGTTTAATGTTATAGATGTTTTTAGCAAATACGCTTTCAGTGTACCTGTTTCGGATAAGACAGGGACTTCAATGACTGATGCGTTAAAACAAATAATAACGAGTACAGAAAGAAAACCAAATAAAATCTGGACTGATCACGGATCCGAGTTTTTTAACAAAAAGTTTGAGCAGTTTCTAGAACAAAATAATATAAAAAAATATGTTACAGGAAACGAGGGTAAAAGCGTTGTTGTTGAGAGATTTAATCGCACGCTAAACGAGAAATTACACAAACATATGACAGCTAAAAACACCAACAGGTACATCGATGACCTTTCTCAAATCGTAGGTGAATATAATAACACAAAACATCGAACCATCAAAATGTCACCTAATAATGCTATTAAAAATCCAATATTAGCAAATGAAAACATGTACCGCAAACATAAATTTAAGGTTGGTGATAAAGTTAGAATTTCTTTGACAAAAAGGGTATTTGCAAAAGGATTTACTCCAAACTGGAGCGAAGAAGTATTTGTAATTGATAAGGTACTTTTCACAATACCTGTAACTTACGCTTTAAAAGATCTGGCAGGGGAACCTATCATAGGTAGTTTTTATGAACAAGAACTACAGAAAACTGAGCAGGATGTTTTCGTTATTGAAAAAGTAATTAAGAAAAAAGGAAATAAAAGTTTAGTCAAATGGCGTGGGTATAGCGATAAATTTAACAGTTGGATCCCAACTAAGCAGATTATGATATAATGTTATTATAAATTTCCTCATACTTTTGTTTGACAGATTTACATTTTACTGGTTTACATAACGATATTAGATACTGCTTACGATCGTCAGAGATCGTCATTAGATTAAAAATCTTGACAAATATGAAATCGAATTTGATATTTTTCTGTCGGCCTGGAATCCTGATGTTTAAGAAAGGTTTGATTAACTGCCAAAACAGTTGTTGTTCGGCAACGGTAAAATTAAATTTCATTATATTTTTTGCAATGTGATACTTGACATTATATCGTTTAGTTGTTGATCTGCTGTAATTAGATCTGTCAGCAACAGTGACTATTTCACCATCATCATCAGATTCGCTGTTATATAAAATATCATCTTCATTATAAGCAATAGATTTGTCTATGAAATCTTTGGAAAATGTGACCTCATCACTGACGACCTTATCGCTGGCGACCTTATCGCTGGCGACTTTGTCGCTAGTATCTTCTTCGTAGAGTTCAGCGAGTCGTTTCATCAAGTCCATTATTATAATATATTTTTATCTAATTTATTTTTATAAGATGACTGATGAGATAAAATATCACCAAAAAGATAATATTGTAAATTACAACGAACTAGCCGAAGCGGTAAGAAAATGTTTGTTGGGTTATAGTGTTGACGTTATTGTAATGCAAGGTGATTCTCATAAAATATTGCTAACAGAAGCAGAAAAAAATAAAATTAATGAAAGTGCAGTAACAACGCTAAAATTTAATCACGATGATATCATAGCATTTGCTCATCATTGCTTGACTAAAACTGAATTACAAAATATTATTGATCATCATATCTAAAACCAATCCTAGCATCGTATTCTCTTGAAAAAGCTGATTTCATTACTCCATCAGCTACAAATTTTACTGCTTTGGAATTTATCTTATAATGATTTGCCGCAGCTGTATTCGATTTGAATTTGATCTCTTCATCCGTTTCAAGGTTTTTTGAAATAACAGGTTTTGCTGGACATCTAAAATTAATACCACCACCTCGTCCTTTTCTTACATTTTCCTGCTGGGTCACTATCTCCAGATTTCTCAATCGATTATCAGTTTTTACGTTATTAATATGATTAATAACCAGATCATTGGGTATAGATCCATTGAACACCTTGTAAACAAACATATGACCAAGATAACGAACTTGATATGTCGATGTTCCTCTAACAGTTACCCTGATATATCCCATATTGCTAATATTACCAAGAACTTTTTTAGTTTTTCTGTTTCTAATAATACCGCGATCGTTAGCCTCGTATAAATCAAAGACAGGATGTGGCTGAAACTCATCTTCTAAGGATAAGTTTTCAATGTTGTCATCAGTGACTTTATCGTTCACGTGATATACACGCTGTCCCTCTGAAATATCATCGCAAAACAACGTGTAAATAAAATCTTTTCTAAACATTGCAATCCTCTCGGCATTATCTCCCATTACACTAATCTTATAACCCGCTGACATTAATTTGCCAACAGGTATTCTAGTCTTGATGTTAATAACCGAACCTAATACATTTCCAGCGTATAAGTTATACTTTGGGTGAATATGATAAATCTCTTGCACACGTGCGCTTGTCAGATTTACTGTCATTATATTAGAGGCGATTTTTTTTATCTTCAATTGATTTTTAGCGCATGCGCAATGTGAGGTAAAGTTATACTTTGGGTGAATTTGATATGCTTCTTGCTCACATGTGTTTGTTAGATTTGCTGTCATTATATAATAGGAGATTTTTTTATCTTCAATTGATTTTTAGCGCATGGGCAGTGTGAGAAAATAATCAATTAGATATTATATTATAGTATAATAATGTAAAAATTGCGTGATATAGCTAAGAGAAGCCTTATGGGAGAACCTAATAAAATAGCGACTGCTTTTGCAGGTTTTGATAATAGTTATCAGTTTGATAATCGAAATGTTTTAGTAAATTTTAATGCAGTAAATCTTTACCACCTACTTCAGACAACTGTAAAACGTGAGCTCGAAAAGCACAAAAGTATCAGATTATTTGTGCAATATCATGTTATATTTTCAAAGTTAGTTATAACGGAAGAATTAACTAACAAGGAAATTGCCGAACCTTATATGAACACAAAATCAAGACGTGTTTGGCTTGGGACTGATCTGTTATCACTATCTGATGAAATACACCAAGAAATCTGGAAAAAATAGAGGAATTCGCTCAATTAGGTTCGGGTTGGAAGTTTGAAATGATCAAAGAAATATTGATTCACACGATGAAATATAACGCATTACGAGGTAGTTCATACGTCGACCTGCCACCAAAAATAAAAAGTAAAAGATGTTGTATAAACATCAAAAACGTTGATAACAAATGTTTCCAATGGGCTGTTCTTTCCGCACTAACGAAGAAATATGCTGAAGCAAACAACAAATATTTGAAAGAGTATAATCCTGACCTTTCTTCGAAGTACATAATTTATCTAGATTGTAATAATCTTTACGGTGGTTCAATGGCAGAACCAATGCCTCTTGGTGGATTTCATTGGATCACGGCTGATCGATTTCTATCGGAGACAGAAAAAAAATACCCGACGATGTTTCCTATTTCGTTGAAGTTGATCTTGATTATCCAAATTCGCTACACAGATTACATAATGATTACCCTTTCTGTGCGGAATCTATGGATATAGATTATAGTTTGTTATCAAAAGAACAACAAGCGTTAGCATCACCAAGGCAACATTCCATGGTCAAGAAACTAGTACCAAATTTACTTGATAAGAAAAATTACGTTTTGCATTACAAAGTTTTAAAACAAGCAGTCGATGCTGGTCTTGTGTTGAGAAAAGTTCATCGTGTACTAAAATTTAATCAGTCGCCGTGGGTGAGAGGTTACATTAACTCAAACACTTCAAGAAGAGCTGCAGCGAAAACAGAGTTTGAGAAAAATTTCTTTAAACTGATGAACAATTCCGTTTTTGGTAAGACGATGGAGAATTTTAGGAAACGCGTAAATATCGAACTAGTTAATGATGTCAATCGCAGAAACAAACTTGTGTCAGACGATGATCTTGTGAGCATGAAAATATTTAATGAAAATCTTGTTGCGATACAAAGAAGAAAAACAAATCTAAAACTAAACAAGCCGATCTATGTTGGAGCTGCAGTGTTAGATTTATCAAAGTGGCTGATGTACGATTTTCATTACAATTTTGTTAAAATTCAGTGGCCGGCCAGTAGGTTATTGTTTACTGATACCGATTCGCTCGTATATGAAATTGAATGCGAGGACGTCTATCAGGACATGTACAATAATCGACATCTGTTTGATCTTTCTGATTACCCACGTGACAGTAAATTTCATGACGACACAAATAAAAAGGTTATTGGTAAGTTCAAAGATGAAATCAACTCGATCGCTTTCAAGTATTTTATCGGATTACGCAGCAAAATGTATGCCGTATTGTTAGACAATAATAAAATAACGAAAAAAGCCAAAGGTCTGCCTCGTGATTTTGTTAAAAAGTTTATGCAATTTGATGACTACAGGTATGCGCTTGATGGTGGTGTTAGTTTTATGAGAGCTATGGCAATTCGAGCGAAACGTCATAAACTCGAAACAGATGTCATTATCAAACGTGGATTGTATAATTTTGATGACAAACGCTATTGTGAAAATAGGGTAGATACGTTTGCCCTTGGATATTGTCATGATGATAGATCTATACTCGACATTATCTTTTCCAACTGAAATTTTATCTAAACTTATAAAAAAATGTTTGAAAATTTGATAATGACAAATAGCTACAATAGTAACATCAAAAATCTAATGATGGACGGTAAACAATTGACAGTTGAATTTAATAATGAAACATCAGGTATATGTTTTAATGGAACACGTGACAAGTTAAAACTTTCGCTCATCATATCTGATAACAGCGTGTATTTCAATTATCTCGAACAATTGGATCAAAAATTGCCAGCAGACTTTAAAAACTTTCACAGCCCCATTAGCCAACAAAAATATACTAAACTCACAACTGATCTCGATCGGTCAAAGGTGTATTTTATCGACAAAAAATATCCTCTGAACAAACCAGAAATAAAAGATTTGTTTGAGTCCCGTCGCTGTGTGAGCGGTAAAGCAAAATTTAGTAGCTATAGTCGTGATAATAAAATATTTTTAATATCAACAGTTGAAAGATTAATCATTGGTAACGAGATATAAAATAATATCATTTTCATTCTAATGCTAGTTTAATTTCCGCCTTGTTAACTGTAACGTTCTAATGCACAGTTTAATTTTCATCCTGTTATCTGATAAAAAAACTTGTGGTAAAACCCATTTGCCGTCTTTAGAATAATCGTATTCCACGCATGCGCTGTTCTAACAAATTCGTCACCTCTGTATGACAGAGTTTATCTGGATGACAACACCTGTTGTTTTGTCTGGTTACAAAATACCTGTCTACGTAGTAGTCGTATAGGGAAACAAGAGGTTTGGGGTGGGGTGAGCATTCCAACAACTGTTGTTTTGTCTGGTTACAAAATACCTGTCTACGTAGTAGTAGTATAGGGAAATGAGGGTTTGGCGGGGTGGTGGGCCAAAATTCTCATTTCCCTATACTACTTACATGCCTATTGCTTCACATCTTTGAGTGTCACTCTATCAAGTTTACCTTTTTTTAACTATATTTGCAACCTGAATGTTTTTTTTTGAAATCACCATATCTAACACATTTTAACTTCATTTGCCTACATCTTCCTTTTTTTAGAACTAAGTGAAACATGTTATATATTTTCAGGTCTAGTCTGGTATCTGGAACAAAGTATTAGAGTTGGATCAATTTGGAAGCTCTCCAGTAGTCCAATGGTGATAGCAAGGTCTCATAAGGACATGTGCAGTGTGCTGCTATAAGTGACCAAGATGAGTTCATATCAGTGTACTGATATACAGCATCTCAACGACATGGCTAAGATCTTCAAGAGAGAGATTCGCATCATTTTTCAGTAAGGTGAAACTGTATTTTCATATTGCATTGTTGACTTTTGTAGTTATCGGCATTAAAATGGAATGCATATTTGCTATAAAACATGGTAGTGGTCCCATCAAAACTTTAAATTTGAGTGGGATATTAGTTATACAAAGAACTGTCCAAGTACCTGAAACAATAAATGTGGAACATAGTACCTGTCATTGTTTCTTTAGTATGTACACCTATATGCATCTGGATAGGCATATTGCAATTTGCTGTCAAAATCACTGTGAGCTATCATACTTCAGTACCCCTGGGATTAATATTATCAGTTGTACAGGCCTAAACTACCATTTGTTTTAAAGACCATTCATTAATCAACTTTGCTGTCTTAAATTTGTCAAACTGAATGTCATAACTTGTATGAAAATTTATTTTTTGTAAAATAAATACTTTTTAAAATTTATATATTTATTTAAATTTCCATTAAAATTTAATATATCAATAATTTTTAATTTCAAGACTTTTTTTTCAGACAGGCCTTATCAAGTATTACAATTAGGTTTTTACTGCATTGAAAAATTCCTATAATTAAGGAAGATATAGCAAATTTAGTTTTGGTTTCTTAAGAACAATTGGACCTCAAATTGCACCCTATAGAACACCAGCACTACAGGTTTCTTAAGAACAATTGGACCTCAAATTGCACCCTATAGAACACCAGCACTACACACTTTCTGACAGCTGTCACATGTCTTGCTTGCAAGGAAATTTCAAAAGACTTTATTTATGAAGTTAAAACAGAAGTGGCATGCAAAATGAAATGCAAATATAAAAGTTTGACAAAAACATGGACCCTTTCAGGAATCAGTACACAATTAATAAAATCCGGTTCAGAACCCACGAATGTAGTCCCAGTCTATTTTTAGATAACTTTTTCCGGTCTAAATTTGGTGGTGATACTAGAGTTAGATTTTGGCATTCTTGGTAAGGATTTAAAGGCAATTGATTATTCTTTAAAATGTGAGCTTATGGTGTGGTTGTCTGTGTGTATTTCGGCAACAGTGCACATTGAGTAATAAGGTCATGGTGATGATCCGGAAGTGAAATCTGTGTTCCGTTGCCTGGTGTTTTGTTTACAATTCAGCCTCTCAAAAAAAAATGCCGGTCAACCCTTGACAAGAACTAAACCGTAAAGTCATCTTTGATGGTATTTTAGATTAACATATGATTTGTATTGATTGTCACACAGTGGAAAATTCAGTACTGAGAAACAAATGTAGAGACAATACAGTGAAATTAATTATTTTAGTATATCATTGTTCTTCACGACAGAGTTTTGTATTCAATAAACGTATAATTATATCAACCATTCCGTGTCATAAATGGAAGACATGATTTTTATGGGCAGGGTACAAAGTGCACAAATCTTAAGTTGCTCTTTCTGTTTGATGTACATATTAATATTCACTATCACCATTGAAGTTTCCATTGACCGAAACATGGCTTATCCAATTATAGTGTATGTTCATGATACCGATTATTTGTTGAAACTTCATAGAACGTGGCGATCATTGATCTAAATTGTTGCTTATCGGAGACGATGCGAATTAAATACATAACCGTTATTTTCCTTACCTGTGAAAATATAATGAATGGCCAATCCGGTTCGTAATATGTCTTAATGATTGCATCAATTTTAACTTTCACAGATCTTCCCCCAGAATAATGGAAGGTTGTGCTCTGCCATTTTCCAAGCATGTCTTCACCGGACGTTACCGTAGTCTCCTCCAAAGTTAAGGTTTTATCGCGGGTGGAAAATGTTCGTCCGTCGATGTTAAAGAAGGTAGGAGAATTTATCAGCCATGTTTCACCTTTTATCATCAACCTATAGCTACCATTAGTAATTATAGAAATTACTAGATCACGTTCAGGGAACGCATTTTTCGTGTCCATTAATGATACTGAAAGAAAAAGAAGAAATTTACAAGTGGAGAACAATAATTCGTAACAGCCGTCATATGCCCATTTTCATTTATGATATCGCTTGTACAAATTTCTGTCCTGTATTTAGTAATAACGAGTTTATTATTCTCACACAAACCACGGCATGCACGATGATTTGATGCTAGTTAGTTAATCCGTAGTTTAAATGAAATGCGCTTTCCGTAGGTAGATTTATATCCACGTCTTGATGGTCATGTGACGATTGTGTAATTATAGCGTGCATCTTATTATAACCAAGTCTTTTTGCCTTGACCTTACGCCAGACGACTGATCGCTCCGCCTACCAAATCACGAGACTTAACATCAATCATGCAGTATTTGGCAAAAGAAATATAATTCAATTTACGTGATATGTTTATTTAATGTGAGTTGTATTATTCTTAAAATATAAAATTACAAAGTTACATTAATTATACTGCAGTAGACAACATGAATGTATGTAGTTCAAGTTCGTACATTAATGACCTAAGTGTTTTTTTTCAGTAAATAATAGCAATCAATTATAAAGCTGTTTAAGAATTTATTCACATAAAAGGAAATTTGCCCCAAAAGATGCTAAACCCTAACCCTAACTCTATCATATAATGTTATCTTTGTTAATTTTATCTGACCTATGTTTATGCTGCCTTGGAAGTATATAAATTTAAAATTAATAACAAAATCGTAAATAATTACTGTTTAGAAGTATACTGTTGTACATAATAATCTTAAGGTCTGTTATGTTAATAAAATGGAATTTTGATCGCTGATGTCTGTTGAAATAAACACGTAAATGCATGTTTAACAAATCGGAATATAATTATTTTAAACCTTTATTTCGTATTTCTTTATTACTAATTGTACTTTTGTATCACCATCCCTCCTTCAACCCAAGAAGAATGTAAAGCGTCACTCTAGTGTTTGAAACATCGAGACGATAAATAATTTATTTTAGGACAAGCCAGCATTAAACTGTAAATTTTCAAACTTTAAAATAATGCAGCCTTGGGTTAAGTGCTTTTGTTTGTTTCAAATGTGTTTACAGTCATGTATACATTCTAGTGTTTTATGACTTTAAGCCTTGAAAAGGGCTAGTGGCCTCTCCCCCTTCCGGGGCCAGGCTCATCCGTGTCTCAGTGCTAGACACTTTTGCCCCAGCGCGTGGGCCTATTAACCCACCTGGTGGCTCACCGCCTTGGCCGGATGTTACCTTTCGATAACTTTGCTATCCAGGGAGGCGCTTAGCCCTAGGGCTGAGCTTTTGGTCGTATTGCTGACCTTTATTGGCTGACCTTAAGACCCTTCGGTTGGCTGCGTATTGTAACAGAGCGTAACGGCCTTCCGCCTCAACTTCCGCCTACTAAAGTCCCCAATGTCTAAGTTCACCTAACTTTATCTCCGGTGGATTATTGTCAAATTTAACCAGTTTTTCCTACCGGTGTCCCTATACCAATGATGTGTTAGCCACCAATTCAATTATCCAAATGTTCCTGAGTTGTGAATTTTAAATATATTTTGATGAGGTTGAATTTTGCGTACTTAGCGTACTTATATGGTTCTTAAAAAAAATTAACTCAATCTTTAGGTGTATGTCACCTAATTTTGACATTTATCACCGCTTTGACAATGTTTGGTTTTAATTTTGACTGCCTTTCCAAAGGATCTCGTTTTAATGTTGGGTCTTCCAGGCCAAAGTGAAAACATAGGTTGTAGACTTATTTTCGAAGAGTTGGTCGCGCGGCCCGGACTGTCCATCGCTAATTGTTTGTCCGTTCCGTTCACTTTTGTGATTGTAGCCTTTACCAGGTTATGGATATGTGCTGCCTATACATGAATAAATAATATATATCAAGTCCGAAAGTTAGGGGTTTCCCCACCTATATTCTTGAAAAGTTAACTTTTACATATATATTTTTCAATTTCAATTTCGGGGGGTGGGGTTTGAAGCTATCAACGGGACATATACATATGCCAACAAACACGTAGCAACTGCCATCTATTGTGTCTTTATTCAGCTGATCATACACGCGACAAGTGGCTATCCATCGAAGTTTTGCCTGTGTTTCGAAAAAGGAATACATCTAATTTCTCCATTTAGACGATCTCGATATTAACTGTCAGAATTACAGACTTGATTTCACTGTTATCGATCGATAAATCAAGAAATCATTCCAAATTGTAAATACATATAATGATAAATTCATTGTTGCTACTAGCATCTTGTCGGAAGAAAATGGCGGACTTAAGCAATGCCTGGAGGTGTGTCTAATTTACGCTTGCTGATTGGTTAATTGATCCAGGGTGATTGACTAGTGGCGATAGGTGAATTATACATAAACACGCATTAATAAATATCTCGAAATAGGTAATGCATCTTAAATCAGAAACTTAGTATAAAACTCCTTTCATACTCTTTAATTTAAAGTTAAAATTTAAGTTTTGGAGAATGGTTTAACATATTTATCATTAATTTCTCAAATACTATTGAACATATCTTCTTTAAAAATAACTGAGATGTTATTGACCAGTTAGGATGTTAGTAAACTGTGTGGAAGCAGCACAGTTTGAAAATTAGCTGAGATTTAAATTGTAATGATTATATATATATATATATATATATATATATATATATATATATATATATATATATATATATATATATATATATATATATATATATATATATATATATATATATATATGTACATGCGCGCGCACGTTTCGCTTGAAGATATGGACTGCTCCGTTGGCTTAGTGATCTGAGAGTCCGCTTCGGATAGGGGAGGTCGCAGGTTCGAACCCCGGCCGAGTCATGCCGATGACTTAAAAAGTTGGTAATAACAGCTGTCTCGCTAGGCGCTCAGCATTAAGAGGTTATTGTTAGGACTGGTCATCCTAGTGTCAGGATAATGTGACTGGCTGGGATATCATGCTACATGTCTGTGATATGATGCCCAAGTGATAGACATCAATATAAACTGCCACATTGCAGACATCGTAGCGATATGACTGAAATCTTTTACAGCTACGTTAAAAATCCAAAACACACACTCACACACACATACACACACATACGCCGACATTCTTGAATATATATATATATATATATATATATATATATATATATATATATATATATATATATATATATATATATATATAATAATAATAAAATTAAGAAATTGTTTTCGTCTTAGTGCCCCGTTTAAGCAATTCTTGGGTTTAGGTAATTACTTGATTGATTATTGGAATTCGGTACAATGGGAAATATTCCTTAGCCCGAAATAATTAGCCAATTACTAGGAGTAAACGTCACGGAGAGAAAGTGTTAGTGGGTTTCCATGGTGCCATGGTCAATGGGTAGCGAATTCAGACCCAATTCGCATGAGTGACCCTGTAGTGATGTAGTACTTAATAAAATCTAATGGTGTACATTTGTATTGTGACTGCGGTGGTACATTTAAGGTAGGAAATCGGTAAATTGCACAATGGAATGAATGAGAAGGGATTCGGCAGATACCGTTTATGTTGCCATGGTGTCAAATGTTATGTAATTTTACTGGCGTGATGTGTCTTGAAACGATAGATTGACTGGCCTAAGGTGTCTTATTTAAAATAGTTCCCTGTGTTAGTTTAAGGTATTTTTCTACATCAATAATATGGTTCCGTCCCTGTGTTAGGGGTAGTTGTAGAGTTTCTACTGTGTGCACCGTGGACGGGACGGAAAGTTGATGTAGAGAAACTAGGCCAATGTGCGGTTGATGGATAATTGGCAAGTTGTGAATAATGTGGTCTTGCATTGATTAGAGTAAAATTTAGGTATAGAATGAACACGTCGGGCTTTCCAACTTACAACTGAAGTTGTATAGAAATCTTTGAAAATTTGGGGTAAATTTATGACTTCTAGCGGGAATAGCGCTAGGAATTTCACACCGCTCGGTCAAGCAAAGACCTCTGGCTTGTAACAATATAATGTCAAAATATTTTTATTGTATACTTTTAAGAGGACGATTAGTTCACAACTAAAATGATAATGTTTTGAAATACAAATTGCAAAATGTTATTTCGTGGTGAAAACAAAGCATCATGCTTGCTTATTATTACAACCTTTCAGAAAATGCAGAGTTTTACATAATTATAAGCTGAATGAGAAAATGTGCAGAACTTAAAATACAAAAAGGTCTTTAGTCAGCTACCCTTTGAACCTTAAACATCGATCATCAAGCGTAATTGGAATAAATCTCATTGATGCAGTCATACTGGATTACACTTTATTAACAATGACTCTGTCTCTGTCTCTCTGTCTGTCTGTCTGTCTGTCTGTCTCTCTCTCTCTCATTGATTTTAGCAGATGCTATAGTGATTGATTTCAGAAGTACACCATATTAAGTTATTCATTGTGCAACCTCTTTTGCAGACAATGTCATACGCGTTCATCGTGGATAGTTGATTACATGCTTACATGTATTAGATTCATATTGACGCATAAAGATATTTATCTTATTAATGTGGTTATATCTTAACCCTACCCCACCCAAGCGATATAAGATCGTGGCTGTTTGCAATGCCGAGATTTGGACACCTACCTTCGAGCCATCCCAGAAGGAAGAGTATTTTGATTTTTCTCCAATTCATGATTGTCATTTAACCTTCAGCGATTGGTTTGCTTTGTAATGGTAAATTCAGGTTTTATTTTTCATGCTTGACTTTAGTCAATAATCTGGGTCAGAGTTGACTGTACTCAAGTAGCAAATGTTATCTTATCACGGGACAAAACAAGTCGTTTCATGTTAGAACAAGTGTACCAAAGACCCGGAATTTTTGCATGAAGTATATAATTCTTGACCACTTAACCTCCTTAGCAATGTATTAAACAAAATTAGAATTTGAATAGATCCAAAACAAAAAACAACAGAAAATGAAATGGTTATATCATTTGGTTTTAAACTGCATTTTGAAGACTGTCGCATGCCGAAGAGATGAGAGCTAGGTGCCTTTCAATAAACACACGACTGTCTCATGCCGAGGAAATGGGAGCTAGGTGCCTTTCAATAAACACACGTCTGTCTCATGCCGAGGAGATGGGAGCTAGGTGCCTTTCAATAAACACACGTCTGTCTCATGCCGAGGAGATGGAAGCTAGGTGCCTTTCAATAAACACACGTCTGTCTCATGCCGAGGAGATGGGAGCTAGGTGCCTTTCAATAAACACACGTCTGTCTCATGCCGAGGAGATGGGAGCTATGTGCCTTTCAATAAACACACGTCTGTCTCATGCCGAGGAAATTGTAGCTAGGTGCCTTTCAATAAATACACGTCTGTCTCATGCCGAGGAAATGGGAGCTAGGTGCCTTTCAATTGGATGAGGCACAAACTCATTTTGCTCCATTTATATAGTATGTACTATTTATTTGAATCATTGTTTTGAAAATCTAGCTAGATAATCTTCTTCGCGCTTTATAATAGATTCAGAGCAAACCCACACCGTATAAACGATGTAGGTCCTAGACTCCCATTTCTAACGCATTGCATGTGATAACTGCAGAAGTCGTTTACACAATTTTTATTACACGGAAACGTGTGACCAATCTTAAGCCAGCGGCAATTGGGATTTGGTTGAAAAATATCTTGAAAGAAACAAAGTAATTAAATGTACGCCGTATTCCGAACTAAATACATAAGCGTTGATGAATCATTATACAACATTATTAATGAGCGCATAACTCCGCCCAGATATATATAAAGTTGGTCGCGCGCTAGACTAAGTTTCGAAAGAAAATGGCGCTTGCTCTACTTAAAATTGAAATTTGGAGTAATATTGTTGATGAATACGCATTGCAACAACTTTTCCATTTGATTTGAAATTATTACTTTTTGGTATATATGTCGATTCAACGCAATTGTTTGATTATGGCATGGATTTATCTACATAAAGTGACTTGCAGCGTCTGCCATTTGAATGTTTTGAATTGTGTTCACATCGGCATGCGTGATTCCATTCTGTCATTGAATGATTCAGATCACAATGTGGGAAAATTATGAAGCCTTTCCATTGCAATTATCGAAAATACGCTGTGGAATTTAATGTCTATTTCATTTTAAATGCAGTAAAGAGGATGTAGCTACACTTGGAATATACCGAAATTACAGTACAATTTCAAAATGTGTAATCAATCTTGAGAACTCATGACATGGTTCATCTAATTCAGATTTACAGACCTACGAAAATACATTTTTTGAGCAAATTCAGGATGTAAAATTGTAAGTATATTTTTGGCCATTTTCATTAACAGCTAAAAAAGACAGATTATGTGTATAACTTGCATTTTATTGTGAGGAACCTGTATAGCGTCAATATATATTTAAATTTGAAACATTGTATCAAAAATGTAAACACGGAAAGTGCCAAAGTAGTTTGTATGTGTCGGTCCATGAAACATTTGCTGTTATGTGGCCGTCTATGAAATATATGCTTTAGTTCATTCATAAAAATATTGTTTACGTTAGAAAATAATTCCTTTGCACGTGGGATACAGTATAAAGGTGTTCAATATCGATATATATTGCACGATTCTGACAATGTAAAGTTAACGGAGAAAAAAAAATGAGCATATAATAAACTTTTATATCTGAATGTTATCATCATCAAATCTTGGTAAATGATATTTGTGTGAACTTAGCAGATATTATTGACAATAATACGCTATGAGAAATAACTTTTTACCTTAGTTTCATTAATACTACGCCATGAGATAGAAACCATAATACGTAGTTCTAAAAATACGTCATGAGAAATAAATTTTCTGGCGTAGTCCTGACAATACAAAGCCATGATTAATAACCCTTCTAGCGTATCTCTAGCAATATTGAGATCATGAGAAATAACTCTTCTACCTTAGTTTTTGTAATACAATAGCATGATAAGTAACCTTTCTGCAGTATTTCTAACAATACCACGAAATGAGAAACAACCCTTTAACCGCAATTTTAACAATACTGCACAACGAGAAACAACCATTTTACTGTAGTTATCAATACAAAGTCACGAGAAATAACCCTTCTACTGTAGTATCATCTATACTACGCGGTTATAATAAAATTTAAGCGTAGTTATAGCAATAAAATACGATTTTATGTTGTCACGTGTTCGCATTTACTAGCTGTTGTCAGAATAAGGTATGTCCTCTTTTAGCCTTATCTTTGCGTGGTTTAACCTCACGAAGTCCATTTAACCATCAGGCACGTGTCAGGGTTAATCAAGATCTTACTTAAGTATATATAAAATGACGTCAACTCTTAGACAATAGTTGTTCACTTGTCTTCAGTCCACAGGTAATCTTGGCAATCTGTTTTATTGAGAAATCTCTCTGTCTGTCTGTCTGTCTGTCTGTCACTGTCTCTGTCTGTCTGTCTGTCTGTCTGTCTGTCTGTCTGTCTGTCTGTCTGTCTCTCTCTCTATATATATAATGTATTTTCACAATTTTAGGACATATTTTTGGTTCTTTTACGTAATTCATAAGTCTTGTTTCATATTTATGCCTTTTCATTTCGTTTTCTAAGGAAATAAATTATTTTTGTTAAAATTTACAAAGATTTAAAGATTTACAAAGATTCGTTCTTTTCTTTATATTATTTTAAACAAGCCGATACGTAACAACGTAATTTCTCCAGACGAATCATGAAACCTGGCTATGACTGAATTTACTTGACATGTTGTTGTTCGATATTGTGTGACACCCATACACCTGTTAGTCTCAACGACAGATGACATACATTTTTAAGACAAATTCTTGTAGTAATAACATTGTTGAAGTAGCTATTTTAAATATCATCACGATCATAATCATGCCTAAAATTGATGGAGAAATCAGTAATCGATTAGTATCGATTGAAAAACACAATTTTGGTGTAACTTCTGTTATTGAAATACACTGAAAACTTGACAACACGCAAAAAGTCACATTAAATATGTACACTTTTATTGTTATGACCCTATGGTATTCAATTGCGTAACAGAGAAGAGTGAGAACCAACAGATTGTGTAAAATTCAACAAAAAACTTCCATCGATTACACTGAAATATAAAAAGATAACTTACATT
The DNA here is from genome assembly GCA_016746295.1 of Potamilus streckersoni. Taxonomy (NCBI): domain Eukaryota; kingdom Metazoa; phylum Mollusca; class Bivalvia; order Unionida; family Unionidae; genus Potamilus; species Potamilus streckersoni. The sequence goes on from JAEAOA010001974.1 coordinate 45,319, forward strand.
ATTGTGAATTAAATTCGAAATAATGATTAAAGTTTATCTCAAGTTCAAATGTATAATGTTCTAACTGAATTTGAATGGTATTCCAAATATGCTCCAATATTGGATCTGCTGATTGTCTGAAGTCTCAAACGTGCTAAGGTGCCAGTGGCCTGGAGTGTGATGACGTGCTGAAAGCCTTTTGATGTATCACAATGATATAATCCTTAACAGTGATCTTGTCTGAATTCACTATAATTTCAAAATAACATTCATGTCCTTTGATGTATCACAAAAATATAATCCTTAAAATATGACCTTGTCTGAATTCACTATAATTTCAAATTAATATTTAAGTCTAAGAATATTACTGATGAGCACTTTGTATTTCCAGTGAATAATATTTTGAATAAATAATCCACCCAAATGAAAATATAAACACAACAATAAGACTGATTCTGCTTCAAGATCTGAAGGCAAGAATGAGTAATTTCTCAAGTAAACAACATTATTAAAAAGCTAAGACACAAAAATAGTGAAAATTGGTTGAGGGTCAAAACGTTACATATAGAACATTTTAAGCTGACAGAAAGACAAGTCTATTACTAAAATTGAAATAGAACTTGGCATTCATCAGGTACAACATGTTTTTGATGGAGGAATTCCAATGTCGTAGATTCAAATTAAGATAAACATGTTTTCTCCATTGATAATGGCCATACTATTTAATCTATTCTAACGGAGAAATATGTGCTATGTATTATTTTGTTAACAAAATCAATGTACAATTACACAGGCTTACAGTGAACTTGATTTTGGACAAAGGTCAATTATAAAACACAAGTATATTTAAAATATACTCAAGCAGCAGGGAGGGTGAACCCTACAAATTTTTGCGACAAATTCGATTAAAGCCTCAGAATGCCAAATGGAACCTTCCTACGAAATCTCATATTTTAACCCAAAAAAAATTAAAGGCCCCATTTTACAAATGGAGCCTTAGCGATTTTGTCGCAAATACATTGTCATAACCACCCTCAAATTGCTGCCATCTACGTCAGAGAGGGTGAATCCTACAAATTTTTGCGACAAAATCGATTAAAGCCTCAGAATGCCAAATGGAACCTTCCTACGAAATCTCATATTTTAACCAAAAAAAAATTAAAGACCCCATTTTACAAATGGAGCCTTAGCGATTTTGTCGCAAATACATTGTCATAACCACCCTCAAATTGCTGCCATCTACGGTCGCAAATATGTTGTCATTTCACCCTCCCTGCTGCTGATTAATACAATTTATTTAACCAAATATTTGATCAAGTCCAATACGATATCGTGACCGAGGGTCGTGTAAATTTATTCTTATAAATCCATATGGGACAGACTGAGCATGACCGAAGTAATTTTTAAATCCATTGAAGTCCATATCGGAACACCATGTCTGCCAAATATTTCGTAGCGTATGTGTATCAACGCCGTTGAATACAGCAAGAATATTGCAGTTATCGCGAATCACTTTTGGAATTTGAGTATATCGTTGAGTGACATATATCACGTCAGTGTTTTTATGCCTACCTCGGGAAAATACTCTAGCAGGGTTCTTTTGATTATCTAACATTACATCATCGTACACTACAAGATTGTTTATGTCTCCATCGAGGTCATCTACGCATGGTGCATCATCAATATCTGTTATAAAGTCAATTACACTTTCACCTTTAATTTCTGATGCATTTTCATTATAATCTTTTAGCACTTCATAGCACCGTTGATCATCTACGGATGGGGCAACTAAATATAATTTATCCCACTTCATAAATCGCATTATCAAATTAAGCAGCAATTGTGTTTTGCCTGATCCAGATGGTCCGATTATAATGGCACGGACAGAATTCGGAAGCGCTGCGTGGTGTTTTACCGGTTCTCTTCTTTTAGTCGCTGAAAAATCAATTATATTCATAACTCTATATATAAATTATGGATCTATATTGTGTTAAGTGCAAACAGCGTACTGATACAACCGATCAGACAACCATTACAACTAAAAACAATAGACTAGCGCTTACTGGTAAGTGTGTAACATGTGGTACAAAAAAATTTCGATTTTTAAAAAAAAGCAACTCGGAGGTGATATTGCCGCAAAACTTGGAAAACTCCCCGGAACCCCATGGGCAAAATACCCCGGAGAAAAACACCTTCAAGGATATAGCTACTGTGGTCCCGGAACGAGATTAGATATCAGACTTGATGATCAAAATCAGCCCCGGCCTGGTGAGTATCCGATAAATGCTATTGATAAGGCATGTCATGCTCATGATGTTGCATATAAAAGCAATAATTTGCAACAAAGACATATCGCGGATGTAAAATTAATTCATGCGTTAAATGCTATTCCCGATAAATCCTTCAAAGAAAAATTGGCTTCATGGTTGGTCAAATCAGCTATGAAAGGCAAATTAGTGTTAGGTGCTGGTAATTAAAAACACCAGTGTTTTTTATAGTATGGAATCTATTTATTATTCTCCGAAAGGATACTGGAGGGGTAAAGCAGCAATTAGTAAACTCGCTAACGCTGCAAAAGTGAAAAAATCTACTGCAAAAGATTGGTTATCCAAACAGGCTATATGGCAAATTTATCTACCACCGCCTAAACAAATTAATTATTCTCATTTTGATGTTACCGTACCCAATGAAGTTCATCAGGCTGATTTATTGTTTTTACCACATGACCATGGTTACAAATACGCGCTAACTGTAGTTGATATTGCGAGTCGATTTAAACAAGCAGAACCATTGAAAACAAAGTCAGCTTCTGAAGTCGCTTCTGCATTTGAAAGGATTTATAGACGAGGTCCTCTAAGATGGCCAAATCTATTACAAGTTGATCCTGGCAAAGAGTTTCAAGGTGCTGTTCTATCAACAATGAAAACTCATAGTGTTACAATACGACGGGGACATACTGCGCTACATCGTGATCAGGCAATTGTAGAACGATTTAATCGAACTCTTGCAGAACGGTTATTTGGATATCAATATGCAAAAGAATTCATCCAAGAAAAACGATCTCGTGAATGGGTCCAAAGGTTACCGAGTGTAGTTGCAGCGTTAAATAACGAGATTACTCGAACTATTAATATGAAACCAAATATTGCAATAAAAAAAGAATATATTCCCGAACAACCGCAGCGGGTTAGCACTCAGCCACTTCTCGGTGATGTTACTGTGAGATATTTATACGAACCAGGAGAGCTTGAAGGTGGTAAAAGAAGAGCTACTGATCCTATATGGAGTGTTACTACGCATAAAATTTCAACCATAACGCGATCAACTGGTAGACCTCCAATCTACAGATTGGATTCAACTGCACCTCAGCGTGGTTTTACACGCGAACAACTACAAGTCATTCCGGACGATACTCAATTACCGCCACATGGTCTTAACTAGCTCAGTTACGTCTATTACACTCAAGACAGGTCAACATCACATTGTTTCTGACATGACCAAGACTGTTATTTTTTCTGTCTACGGTGAATTGTCGAGGGTCTTTATCCGAATACTGCCAGTGCATTATACAATTGCAACTGGCGCAGTGATTATTCTGTTGTTCTTTTAATGCGATTATTACTTCAGCATCAATATCAAATTCTCGTTGTTTTTTTTGTCCTGCTGTTTGTAACCAGAGAGTTTTTTATTAATGATGCTAATATCAGTGTTATCATCGTTTGCATTAAAATCATCATCGAAAACAATCCTTCGTAGTTGATTTATTCGTCGTACTCTGGACACTGCGAGATAGACTAAATTTGACCATTCAATGCGATTATCAACTATCCAAACAATTGTATCCGTGATGGTTAATCCTTGTGACGAGTGTATTGTTGTTACATAACCAAGCGTCCATGGTGATTTATCAGCGCATAATGCATCTTCTACAGTATTGATATCAACTAGCACAATATCATTTAACACTAGAATCTGTTTCTCCGTCTGGCCTGGAATTTCAACTTCAATATTCTGCTTTCGTGTATCCAATGGTCTATAACACAACGGCACTGGAAACGTTGGGAATTTTTTCTTGTGTAGCTCAAACAACTTTTTCTGAAGTGCGTCTCTGACTATCTTTCTACTTGCTACTACAAAATCATTTGGTCTCCATGTTTCCCAAAAATCATTCAAAGGTGTTTCAGAAATTATTTCACGCGCTACTTCACATTGAATTCTATCGGGTTGTAATCTAATTAGTTTTTTAAACTCACGTAACTGCTCATCGAGTGCTCTATAGTCAGTATCAATTTCTTCGTAATAATCAACAAATCCTTTTAACCAATTATGTGGACTTCTACCAACAAATGGTGGTGGTTGACCATGATCGCCGCACAATATAATTTTTGTATTATTTTGCAATAACCAATCAAGAAACATTTTTAATACATCTTCTGAAACAGTACATGCTTCATCCCAAATAATAACCGCTGGAATAAATTTCTCACCCATTCGATCAGGAGTCCAAGCATCGCCCTTGTATCGAAAAAAACTACGATACGTGCAAGCTTCAACATTTCGTTGTTTGATCTCTCTCGCTAGTCTATGAGTTGGTGTGAGTACAATCATGGACGTTCTCTCTCGATATAATTCTATCGCACGTGTTGTCTTTCCAGATCCACCACAACCGTTTAAATAAACTGTTTTATATCTACAAATTGGATCTGATATCGGTGGTGCTTTAGACATAGAAAATCCTTCGGATTTTTCACTGATAGAATTATCGTTCTTCAGGTAACTGCTTTTAATCTCAAGGTCTGCTGATTCAGAATAATCGCGTTGTATTTCACGTTTAATTCGCCATGTTCCCCAAGTCTCTTCGCTATTAGTAAATTTAGTTATCTCTTTGATATATTTTTTATCGACATACATTGAATCAATTGCAACTCTGACTGCTATACTAGGAAATCTATTTATCATTGCAAATAAATTGATAGATGCATAACCCAGCATAGAAGCTCTCAAATGTAGATATGCAGAGCTTTCTCCATCACTGTAAGTAACAATTCTACCTAACTTTGTTTTATTGGACAAAAAGGCTGTTTTACAATTTGCGTATCTATTTTTCTCTACTGCATCTTTAATAACGAAGTCGTATTCGGCATCATCTATAATCAATCGTGAGGATTGTCTTTTAAAGTTAAATTTTTTTCCACCTTGTGTAAATTTACCGATTATTCTTCGGCCGAGATCCTTTGCTTCATTATTTCGTTGATTAAATATCTTTTTTGACCATTCAATGATGTACTCCTCGTCAGCATCAATATGTTTTCTAGACTTATCGATTATACTATCAAGACATTCTGGTTCTGGTAACCAGACATTAGTTTGTTTTTGATATGAGATAATCGCTTCGCTGACAATCAACGAAACTAACATTTTACAATCAATCATATATCGCAATAACACTATTGGTAACCACATCCTTTCAGCCATGTGTCTACCAATCCAAACATAACAACACGGATGAAGTCCTTCAGCGAATTCAAATGATACTACGCAAGCAAAACCAGTCAAATCAAAATCAGGCAGTGGTCCATTAATAGCAACGCGAGTCATTTCATGTGTGGGATGTCCAAACCGTTTAAAATACTCACCAGCGAATCCATATCCTAGAAAACTTCCTGGATAACAGGCAACGATATCAACTGATATCATACTTTCACGATTGTATTTAACGTTCCATAGACCGCCATGATAATATTCCAAACAGCTGGATTGAACATCCTGTAAAAACTCTTTTCGTGTTGGTTTCCAATTATTTTTCTTTCTTGCAAAATGAGCTGCAACCGATGGAATTGTAAAACAATTTGTAAGTAACTGTTCGTAATCTTCGGATTTTTCATTCAAAACGCTAGCGTTTTCACTGAGACTTATTGCTAGATTTTTCATCCTATTATGTAGACTTTCAGTACGATATAATTCACCGTTAGGTTTCACAAATTGATTGAATTGACATTCTTCATCTTCAAAACTATGAAGTAGCCATACTGATACAGGTTCGTTTTTACACATTCTAGCAATAGCATCGAATAATCTTTCTTCAGTGAGAATGCCATCCTTGGTGAATTCTTCTGGGATATACTTCACTGTTCTGTCTCGCGGGAATATTGTAACCGCGGATGTCCATGCGTGCTTGTTATGATCAATAATTTTGATTGGAGCTCCGTTTTTATTGTATTTCGATTCGTATAATACTTCGCCAGTTATCGTTAAAACGGTTATCGGAAATCTCAACGACTTTTCCAATCTAGCTATATCGGAAATAGTTGCTCCGTTCTCTTTCACTGTTAGCTCCCATTGATCTATTTTTTTATGTCTTAGATCGGTTAATTTATTCCCACGGAGTGCATTTGTAAAGTGTTCTAAGACTCTTTGTGCCACACAGTTGAGTGGCTTTTCCACTGACGTTGACTGTTTCATTGGTGCTAGTTTTCCAATGTCAGGTTTCTTATTTAACGGATACATCCCATAAACGATTGCTGTTTCTGGATACGCTTTTTCATAGTATGGTTTATCAATTCCAGTTAACAGCCCTGGTCTGGAATCACGGCTAACAATGACTGTTGTCCTATCTTTGAGAATTGGTTCAAACTTGTCTCTTATAACCCATTCGCCCGATTCTAAATTGATAATGAATTTCACTCTGAGAAAATACCGTTTATTGCCAAGTTGTGATAGTATCATAGCTGCTGTTTCATCATTCATTCTAGCATCAACAACACCATCAATTTTAAATGTTGACCAGGTGTGTGATGCGCCGTCCTGTTTAAACTCTTGAACACAATCTCGTATTTTTCTAATCAGACTTCTATTATTTATTCTCTCTTTTGGTACATCTTCGAGAGTTCTATCAAGATTGAATTTAATATTTTTCCAAGGCTTGATTGCCGATAATCTCTTGAATTCTTCATTCATATAAATAAGACAAGTATTTAAATAGAAAAGTTTGTTTATATATAATGAATCACTGCAAATGGCTTATGATCGGATCAGTAACCCCATGCAATAAATCGTGTAGAGGTGAATTCTGTGGATATCACTTACAGAGTGTCAGAAATAATTCGACAGGCCCGTCCCCATGCATAAATTGTGGGGTGGGTGTGAGAGGAAAATCACAATTATGTATCAATTGTGGGGGTAAGCGGTTTAGAGAATTAAAACGTTATTATGATAAACGAATAAAAAACGCTATCATTGACCCTAACCATGACTCTGTCAAAGACAAAATCATAAAAACCCCTCAAGACTACATTAATAGATTTATAATTAAAGCAAATAATGAATTAGACAAATAGTATTATTATATAAATGGAGCAAGAATTCAGACCACATCCAATACTTGTTAATTATGAAATATCTCGTAATGGTGTTGTTAGACACTGTAGACTAAAGAAACCCGTGGGATATGTTAATAGTCAAGGATACTTGAAATTTATTGCTGGAGGAAAGGGATATCTCTGTCATAGGGCAGTCTTTGAGTGTTATATGGGACCGATTAAAGATGGCTGTGTTATTGATCACATTGACTCCAATCCCTTAAATAACGCGATTTCCAATTTACAATGCATTTCTCAAAGAGAGAATATAAAAAAAGGAAAGACAGGGACTTGTAAGTCAGTTGGAAAGAGACCAGTACAGTCATTTGATACAACGACGAATGAAGAAAGAGTTTTTCATTCAATGAATGCTGCGGGAAAATATTTTGGAATATGTATTCCTTCAGTACGAAAAGTTGCTGAAGGGATTTATCAAACAGCTATCTCAAAGAAAAATGGACATAGAATAAAGTTTTCCTATTTACAAGATAACTCTCAATAGTGAGTTATGCTATTTTAGTCATTTTTGCATGATTTTACCATTCAGATCAATTACCATAGGGCAAAACACTAAAAACGTTTCGCGCGTTAATATCATTGTGTACATATTTTTTTTTCAATATTTATTCGCAATATTCACGTATATATGCATTAAAAGAGTAAATGACAATAACTGGAACAGCCGGAACAGCCACATAGTAAATATAGTTATTGTACCGGAACGCGCGCGTGTAACACAAGACACTGGGCCAGGGTTCTATTAATAGATTTTTTAAAAATCCCAATTACAAAGACAGCGTTAACAGCGCTGTTTAGATTTTGTATGAAAATGAAATTACTTTATAATTACAAATTAAAATAGATTCTATGTGAGGTCGAGGTAGTAAAATGCGCTACATGTAGTTTAGTTTTTTTAGTGTGGCTACGTGTAATAAAATTCAGAAAAATATCATTCTCGATTCAAGAAATAGCAGGTCCTGAATTGACAGGGATCCCCATGACAGAGTTATCTCGTCATGTAAATCCATTATTACTACGATTATTTAATCGTAATATTATAGAAATTAGTAAAAAAAATTGCTATTATTTAACAGTTGTATTTCTTGTTTTAATGTTTTATTTAAATACTTAGCTTCCATTGAAATTACTACACACTATTCATTATGAAATGCTAGGAAAATAAATACACACCTACACATTGACACTGCAGTAGTAGTCACCTTATATATAATATGAGCCGTAATAAGTTTGGGGCTTTAAAACGAAGCCCAATTTACCAATCAAACCTCCCACGCCATTGACATGGTGTGGTTGAATTTTTTCAACTGCAACCAGGGTTAATTTCTTGGGTTGCTTTTGATTGGTAGATTGGGTGTAGGACCGCCCCGTCGTTTCATGTTTGTATCGTCCTGTACTGTCCCTATCATACCATCCTATCATTTCATTGTATATATAACCATCCTATCATTTCATTGTATATATAACCATCCTATATGTAATGTACTGTCCCTAGTATATATATATATAATCGCATTGTAAATATTCATTCATTGTAAATCCTATATAATCGCATTGTAAATATTCATTCATTGTAAATCCTATATAATCGCATTGTAAATATTCATTCATTGTAAATATTCATTCATTGTAAGTATTCATTCATTGTATATCCTATATAATCGCATTGTATATCCTATATAATCGCATTGTATATATGTAATGTACTGTCCCCCCCCCACAACATATCTTCCGGAAGACCTAATATAGCATTTGTTACGTTAGAGCTTCCAATTGGGAGATCTATGTTTGTGGCCCTTGGGCTTATATAATGCGAAGGCACTAAATGAGTTCCAAGAATGTGCTGTCCCCCCTCTGGGCCTCTTTGACGTCGTTTGGCGCGAAAGAGGTTCCAAATGAGGCTTTATGTTATATGTTCAATGTTTGTAAAGAAATCACTTGGATTTCACGTCTAATACCCATATAACCCGCCCTTGAACTCGATTGGGGAGTTAGGGTATTGTATAAGTCTTTAATGTATGTGCCTCCCTTGCCTCGGAACTCGAATGAGGAAGGGATAGGCATTGTATATGTTTTTGTTTTTTTTTTGTATATAAAAATATTTTAAAGATACAAATACATTAGTAATAATATTCAATAAATGGAATTTCAAGATATTACATCTATCATCACAGAAATATCAAATTTAAGAAATCAAGGAATCGTACTTTCTGAATTTTTGAATGAAGACAGACTTTTGAATGAATTTGAACAAATTGATATACAATTGAAACGTGGAAGATATGTTCTACCTAAAATGTATTCACTGATAAAAAGAATCCAAAAAGCGGTTAATGATTCTTTGTATAACAATGATATTAATTTATTCATTCGGCTATTTAGTATAGTTGAAGCCATTAGAAAGAAACTCGGGGAACAGTACCAAGTTCGGTCAGAGATTGCTTTGAAAGTGAAATCTATAAGACGTTTGATTGATGCAAGTATTGAAACCCACAATTGAAAAACGTTAGCATTTCCAATAATGACATCAGAAGCATTAACTACCAGACTAGCCCGTGAGAGGTTAGCATTACTGAAAAAGTTTATACCAATTCGAGATGACGTGCGAGATAAACTACAACTTAGACAGCAAGCGCAGACTGACTTTTCTATTGGAAGCGAACAACTTTTTGCCCCTGTAACTAAAGCCACTAAAGATATGAAACTTGCAACAGAACGTGCTATATACGGCGACATCCCTAAAGAGGGAGCAGTACCTATTATTGATGTATTAGGAAAGATTGCTACAGAAACTGAAAAAACTCACGAGGGAATAAAACAGCTTTCAGGTGAGTTACAAACTCAGCGAGAAATACAACAAATGGGTAATATTGATATTGATGATAACCCCGTTGAAGATGCTAGTGATTCTATTGAAAAAGTTTCCACTAAAAAAAGTGTTCCTTTTAACGAGAAATTCACTGATGAGGCTATAGAAGAAATCAGACGAATTCAATTGTTGAAACTTAAAGACTATGAGTTATTTGGTGACTTCGCTGTAAAAAGTTATTATAAGAGAGGGGAATTTTTAAAAGACGAGTATAAAAAAAACACAATAAACAAAGATCAATGGGTGGATTGGTTATTTAAAATTAATAAAAATGAACCCGGCAATTTAAAAAAGGATACATTGAATTACAGAGCTTTTAAAATGGGAGTTGATGCGTATGGTATAGAACAACAACAACAACAACAACAACAACGAAAAGAACAACAACAAAGTCGAAGTCGAGGACGAGGTCGAGGTCGAGGTCGAGGTCGACAATCTCTAGAAATTCAAAACGTTTCCGAACCAGCTCCAGAAATTCAAAATGTTTCCGAATCAGAAAGTTCTTCAGGAGAGGGTTATGGAAGTTCTCATCATGATTCTCATATGTGTCCTAGTAATATCATTAATGATATATCACGACTTGAGGTTCTTATGGGAGGTAAGCGAGCTGGGAATAACTCAGTCGAAATAACTAATGAAGCATTTGATATTTGCAGACGATTATTCCAAGGTGGGATAATTGATATTCATACGTATCGAGAACTCTTGGATGAGTTAATGGACGGAATTCCAGGGGAAGGTTATTATAGCGATTGAAATTGCATTTAGAAATTACAAAGTCATTTCAAATAAGATGATAGTACACTATAATCACAATAAACCAACAAACGTGTATGTGGTAAACTCAAGATTGCCCGTTTATAAGGCATACTATGGAGACGGCCTTGGAAATATCATAGCGGGTTTATTCACAAGAACAGCCCCAAAAGTAGCACCAATTGCTAAACAATTAGCGATGAAAGCCATTGATGTCATTCGTAATAAGGGAATTAACGCTGTTGGAGATCTTGCAGGAACGGCCTTTTCTACCGCAAAAAATAGAATAACGTCATTGGTGAAATCTAGATTCGGACGAAAACCACCACCACCGCTCCCTTCAACAACAATGATGCCTGCAAATGTCAGTAAAGTGATAAATAACGCAGTGGAACAAAAACTAGCATCATTAGCAATGACTTCACCAGATAGTAGTAATATTGCAAGTATGATAGCGGGAAGCGGTCTTGGAGGAAATCGAAAAAGAAAATGATTTAGAAAAACGATACGTTTTAGTATAAATGGCATTTAAAAAAATTGCTGATCCAGCGTTTGATATGGCAGCGCCGGTGAATAAAGATAATTCTAAAATTAACTATCAGTATTATGCCTATCCTGCAAGAGAGCCTAATCAACGGGGGAGAGTTGAACTTCAAGTTCAAGATACAAGTAGATACTTTTTGCCGTGTGAGGCATTTATTGAAGTAGAAGGAGAGCTTGTAACAAATGTTGCAGCTGATACGCCATATGGGGATGACCCAAATATCCGAGTTGGTTTCGTAAATAATGGCATTATGGCGCTATTTAACAGTGCAAGATATATCATTGATGGAAAAGAAATTGAATCAATAGAACAAAATATTGATATTGCAACAACAATAATCGGACTTGCGAGATATTCTGATGATTATACAAGGTCGGCTGGTCCGTCTATGATGTTTGCTAAGGATACTTCTGATCATGCTGACCATATTCAGTTTATTAAAGTACGAACTGCGCAAGCTACTGCAGAAGCTGATCAACAACTCGCAGCTAATCTAGACCGTGAAGGTTCAGCTAATCCATTCGACATTTTAAAAAGGGTCAATGGTAATTTCAATCTAGGATTTGCAACACGAAAAGGAGCATTAAAAGGACAGCATCGACGGTTTTCATGTGCAATTCCGTTACATCATATATTCGGATTCTGTAGAAATGTCAGAAAAGTCATCTATGGAGCAAAGCATACAGTCGTGTTAGTGCGAAAAGAAAATGACAATGATGCAATCTGGCATGCTAATGGTGTTGATGATGGTAAAGTCATTTTAAATAAATTGGTTCTATGGATACCCGTCTTGACACCAGCATTTACAATAGAGCAAGAATTACTATCGTTTATGGACACAGGTGGAAAATCATTGCTAAGTTGGCTAACAACAACGACTGATACGAAGCAGGATAATGTAAATGGCACATTACATGGCACTTAGCATCAAAACAAGGTGTTTCAGCTCCACGTCATATCTTTATAGCGTTACCGTTACAGGATGCAAATCGAGTAGGTCGTCAATTATCTAGTCATATGATATTTGATCAATTAGGAGTAAGTGAAGTTTCGTTGAGAATAAACGGACAACAAGAGCCAGCAGAAATTGTACATCTTAATTATGAAAACAACAACATAGCTCGTGTATATCATAGAATATTGTCGTATATGGGTCGTGATCAAAATGTTGATACTGGTTTGCAAATATCGCAAATTGATTTTGAAAAACACTATCCGATTTATTACTTTTCATTGGAACATCTTGACATGATGAGACAATCTGTTGTTGATATATACTTCCAAGCTCGGGTACAACGCCCTGCTGGTATAGCCGATTATAGAGCAGTTGCTGTCATTCTCAGTGATAAATCAATGTTGTTAGAAGGAGTTGGCGGACGAATGAGACTTATTGATGCACCAGTAGAAAACCTGTAGTTAGGATTTTCGCAATAAGATCAATTGAAAGTGTAAATTACATTTTAGAATAGAATGACATATAGTATTGTTAATGTCCAGTTGACTGATGGTCAGGTCAAGAAATTTAAATCAAAGTCTGCTAAAGAATGTGGAACTACAATAACGCTGAAACCCACTCAAATGTCCGGTGGTGCTCATAAATTATCATTGACAGATCGTCAAATAAAACATTTCAATGATGCGCTAAAGAACAAACGAGGAGTTCAAATTGATTTTTCGAAAGCAGCAATCGCCAATATGATAAAATCAGGTGGTATATTCCCGCTGTTAGCTGCTATTCCAGCATTGATTGCAGCGGCTGCCCCAGCGGTTGCGAAGGCGGCAGCATTAGGAGCCGTTGGTACTGCTGCAGGAATGGCCCTGAAAAAAGCTACTGGGAAAGGCTATAAAAAAAAGGAAAGGGTCTAAGACTACCAGGAACCCCATACAATTGGTACAAGGGCACAGGCCTAAGAATACCAGGACCAGGAACGGCTTATTAGTGGAAAAATCCCTAGGATTTTCACCAATGTCCAATTTTGATTTAATTGATGCTGTAAAATCATTATCAATAAAAAACTTTAGAGGAGTTTTCATGAGAGATCAATTACCGTCAAAACCAATGAAAAATGAAACGGGTATTATCAATCTTGATAACAGCAGCGGAAAAGGAACTCATTGGGTCGCATATGCAATTGATCCACGTGGAATTGTCTATTTTGATTCATATGGATTAGCTCCACCAAAAGAATTCATGCGATATGTATCCACAATAACAAAGTCATCTCCAATTTTTTATTCCACGCTACCAACACAACAGTTAAATGATCCACCGATATGCGGTCGTGAAGTATTAAATATCCTTGCAGAGATATCTAAATTTCCAAGGAAACCACCACAAGTTGTTGTTAATGAATATACTAGCAGGCAATGGCAAAAACGATAGCGTTATGATTTAGAAAAACGTAGCGTTTTCGTATAATGATTGATATTTGGGGAATACCTTTATCAGAATAAAAAAAAACAGAAACCGATAGTAAATTCGCTGTGGAAAGTGTAAAAAAAATAATCGAAGATGAAATCGCCGAGACATTAAATTTGTCAAGTGTAGATCCTGGGGAAATAGTTGTATTTCAAGATCGCCAGGGCAAATTGAAATCTAGTAATGTTTCATTGGATGATGTCTTAATACGAAGACGTGACGTCGTTGAAGATACAATAGTGTTATATTCAAATGATGGAAAACTCAAACCAGGTGTACTTGTTTCTACAATCACAGATGCATTAAAAAATTTAAATGAAGAACTTGAAAAACATATAACAACATATACTTCCCTTCGTAGAAATATTATCAATAAATTTTTTGGAACACCAGCGGTAACCTCTCCATCTCTCGCTGAAATTAAATCCAATTTTGATGAAATTAAATCCAATATTAAAAATATTAATGATGCTGGATTTAGTATTATTAGAGATAACATTAATAATATTAAAAAATCTATCGAGGATATTACAAAATTTAAAACAGACAATCTTCCGCTACTTGAAAGAATAAAGATTCCTCATGAGAGGAATATCATAAATATGGTATACACAGTTCTCTCTGGATCATTAGATTGGGAACCTAAAAAGAATACAATAACTCTCACTGTGTCAAAGAAGGGTATTTATCGATTAACAATAGTGTCACTGAATCAGTTTAATATATCATCATCGACTTCATATGGATACAACAACGTGATTTCAACGACTATTGACCTGGATGAATACAAACGGTTTACAATAACAAGCACTGATCCTAATTTAAATAAGACATCATTTGTATGGTACATGGAGTTTGTAGCTGATCTAAATTAGAATTTTAAACAATTAGAAACCACTTGAGATTTTAAAATAATATGATTCCGTCATCGCAATATCGCTATGATACCGTCAAATCAAAGAGTTCTTAACAAAACTCAAAACACTCATTGATGAGTATGAAATAAAAATTAAAAGTATCGCAGGAGAATTACCGTAATTGATGTTACAGTATACTCGGTATCTGGTATAATGGCCGGTGCTGGTATTATACTATCTTCAGTAACAATGGTAGCTCCGATTGCTGTCCCAATTGCTATTTCCGCGGTGACAACATTTGCTGGAATTGCAAATGCTATTACTAAAAAAATATCATCGTGTTCTCAAGAAAAACTTAACGATTATATAGTAAAACATCAAGCAGTATCTAACGGTTACTCACAATTATCCTCGTTGATGTCATCATCGATTGATGATACGATAATTACCGAAGACGAATTCTCCGCGATGATACGTATTTATGATACTACGATTAAAAACGCTAGCGTTTTTTCATCTATTGCAAAATTAGACATTATAAATAATAATAATAATGTCGCAAGAGATTCAACTACTTCCGCGGAGCGGATAGCAGAAAATACCACTCCGCGGAAAACAAGCATGATATCAATATCGTCAACAAACCCTAAATTCAGTGTGAATTTTCCCTCACCTGTTTCAGTAAAGGAAATCGCGTTGGCAAAATTACGAGTGTATCATAGTTGGCCTAATATCAGATCGGTTCCATTTGGCGGTCAGAGACCTAATAATTCTCTGGTATTTGCATATAGAAATAAAAAAGATGACACTCCAGATTGGAACGTTGTTTCAATACCAACTGGATCCTATCAAATTGAGCAAATTAATAATGAATTACAACGTAGAATAAAATCTATTACTAAAAAAGAATCAAAAATTGCGATAACAGTTCATGAACCAACACTATCATCTACAATTGAAATAGGCTCTCCTGGGTACGTTGTAGATATTTATAACAGTTCAATAAGAACAGTATTAGGATGGCCCGAAGATCCACCTAGAAGTGCTGTTAATTCCACGCCTGAGCCTGTAAAATCTAATCTGATTACGTCACTGATGAAATAGGACCTGAAAATCCATCAAAAAACTTATAAAAAATTCGAGGATATAAACTTCACAAAAAGATATCGATATAAGGATGAATATGGTAAAGATGTGTGGAGAATTCCATTTTTTAATGATTATATCCCACAGGAAGGTGAAATTCTGGAAATACATGAAACAAGTCCAACATTTGTAGACATTAAAGATCACATCCTTGATAGAATGAATAATGATTTTTTGTTGCTATTACCGTCGTTAAGATCTGGCTTTCTTACACAAGCTGAGTTTACTAGTGTAGTCGCCGCGGGTAATAAAATCATCGATGACATGGAAATATTTAATTCGAGGATTACTAATCTCTTCACTGATGAAAATAGCCCGATTTCAAAAACTAGCTCAGCTCAAGATTATAAAAAAAATATAAATGAAAATCCAAATTATAAATTACCAGGATATAATGTTCCCGAGTTAAAGAAAAAAAACTCAGAACTGCCATCGACGAAGGATTTAATAAAATTTATCAATCATGGAAAGATAGCCAGCCGAAGCCTATTATCCTCACTTATAATAATTCTCCCGACGGCGACGGTAGACATATCGCACCGAACAATGTGAATATTTCATCAGTGATCGCACTTAATTTAACGTGTGATGTAATCGAAGGAAGTTATCAAATTAATATGGAACAATCAAATCAAGCCCGACAAGGTTACATTCTTTATTCATTTTCACCAACAGCACCCCCCGGATTTTTAATTGTTGAGAATCCGACTAATCTAGTCTATATGCAATGTCAAAATGATTTACTAACTAGAATTAATTTTAGACTCACCGATCAGTCAAATAATTTGATTGATCTACGTGGTGAAGTATTATCGATTAGTCTGTTTGTGAAAAGCTAACAAATAAATTGTATTAATCAGCAGCAGAGAGGGTGAAATGACAACATATTTGCGACGTAGATGGCAGCAATTTGAGGGTGGTTATGACAATGTATTTGCGACAAAATCGCTAAGGCTCCATTTGTAAAATGGGGCCTTTAATTTTTTTTGGTTAAAATATGAGATTTCGTAGGAAGGTTCCATTTGGCATTCTGAGGCTTTAATCGATTTTGTCGCAAAAATTTGTAGGATTCACCCTCTCTGACGTAGATGGCAGCAATTTGAGGGTGGTTATGACAATGTATTTGCGACAAAATCGCTAAGGCTCCATTTGTAAAATGGGGCCTTTAATTTTTTTTGGGTTAAAATATGAGATTTCGTAGGAAGGTTCCATTTGGCATTCTGAGGCTTTAATCGAATTTGTCGCAAAAATTTGTAGGGTTCACCCTCCCTGCTGCTACTCATGGAGAGAATTGGCAACAAACAGTCATATGCTAATAGATGTGTACGACGTCTGGGCCTGACGTCACGCTCAATAAAGAAAAATGAAGTGTCTCTTATAGCTTCTCATTTCCAGGTGTAGTGACCACCGCGTGATCACTGTCAGGTCTGCTGGGCAGGAGGTACTTGTATATGGCCTCTCATACATCACTGTGTTCACAGCATCACCTTCATGCGGGGTGACCTGTTTTCACAGAGCCTGCTGTGTCGCGTGACCAAGTGACAGGCCGTATAAGTGGGTTGATGTTGTCACCCTGGAAGAAGCCCAACAACTTTACTTCTCTGGGATCAACTATCAGCAACACTCTCTCCGTCGATGTGGAGCTGGACAGAATGCTTGGAAAGGCAAACACTAGCATGATTCGACTAACGAATAGTATGTGGGAAAACAGCGCGCTGACAAAGCACACCAAGATCCATGTCTACCAGGCCTGCGTTCTGAGCACCATCCTATATCGAAGTGAGACCTGGATTATCTACATCAGGCAGGAGCGCCGGCTAAGCTCCTTCCATTAAACGCATCCTGAAAATCAGCTGGCAAAATCGCATTGCACACAGCGAGATCCTGCAGTGTGCAAATATCCCAGCATGTACTCCCTGCTGAGTTAACACCTCCTCGATGCCGAGACACGTCCGACGCATGGAAGATGGGAGGCTGCCAAAGGACATCCTATATGAACAGCTGGCCGCTGGCACTAACAGAGTCAGACTGCCCTCACTCTGTTTAAAAGGATGTGTGCAAGAGGAACATGAAGGTATGCGACATTTCACCCAATAGATGAGCAGAGTTGGCCGATGATCGAGGCACCTGGAGACTGACAGTCGCAAGGGCAAAACAGTCGCCAATGTGAAAAGAGACAAGCTAGCAGCAGAGAAACCTAGAAAAAAATGAGTGTGGCAGCAACCGAAGCAACTCAGACTTCCCAGTACGTCTGGACCAATTGAAATAGGGACTGTCACTCGCGCATCGACCTGCACCGCCACAGCAGACGATGACAAAACCCCAGATACAGACGACATTCCAAGGGCGCTAGTCGCATGGTCTCCCAAGACTGAGCAGCAGTTACGACTCTATGGTTATAAACTATGTAACAGACAGAAGCGGAAACAATTTTTTTTTAAAACTTAACAAATAATTGATCTAGGAATGTTATAAATGAAAATGTAAGAGGAACTTAGAGTATTATGAAGTGAATCCAAAATAATCGCAATGGAGGTATTTTAAGGTCCAAGTGAATAAACTTCAGAACCGGAAATGTTCTTTTAAGCCCAGAATAGTGACTTTGTCAGAATGGCGCTGTTTAGAATTCATTTGAATAATTCACAATAGTTCCAAAATAATATTATAGTCGAAGAAAAGTCCAAACAAATGGTTTATCTCTCAAATAATATCAAAGTACAGCATACAACACGTCTGCAGATTTTATGTTGCAAAAGGAATACAAGAAATAAGAATGACACTGCATTAGGAATGAATCAGAATGCTTATTCCTTATGAACGCCTTCGCAAGTCTATTGCGACTATATTTCGCAACATACACTACGTGACAGATCGAACTACTGAATCAATATTTCAAAATAGCCATTCATGCGAACTCCTTCAATATGAATTAACCGAATCTCGTTGACATATTTACTAATAGTTATATTATTTGTAATTTCCAACACGTACGTAAGCATCAATTTTATAGATCCCGTATTACCTTACGCTCCTCAACATCCTAAAAGAGACCCTATGCATGCGCAAACAATTTCAAACTGAAGATCTAAAGATAATCACTGTAATTAAGAGTTTGTTATGTGGTTTTCCTGTATGTAAGGCAAAATGTTTGTGAAAGATTTTTACGAGATAACTTTACGTTATTATTCCCTAACTTCTTTAAGAAAAGGATCTCATAAAATAATATTGCTTGACCATGTGACACAAAATTATTACATGACCTAAGATAGAGACTTCATATAATATAAACATGATTGAGGGAGATCTGGAGATATGTACAAAGGGTTTATAAACATTTATACAGTCAGTGGGTGTGTTGTGGTGGTAACTCCCAACGAATGTGTGTGTGTGTGTGTGTGTGTGTGAGATTTGGATTTTTAACGTAGCTTTAAAAAATTTTCAGCCATATCGCTACGATGTCTGTAGCGTGGTAGTTTATTGTGTTTATCATGAGGCATCTGCCGAACAGGGGTATGATGTCCCCCCCAGTAAATTTATTGACACAAGGTATATCCTAACCTAAATTTAACTCTGGGCCCCAAGCAGGCAGCTGTTATACTTTTTTTTAAAGCTTTGGTGATAGCCGGGGGTTCGAAAGTACTCCTGCTAAAAGGGCGGACGCTCAAACCCATAGGGCCAAGGTCTTTTCCCCCCTTTTGTGGATGCAATGGGGGGTGGAAATGTTGGGTCTGGATATGGACATACATAGAGGTATTTTTATTGAAAGCGTCGTTTCTTTTGGTTTTTGTCTTTGTTGTTAGTTTGTTTATTATATAGGGACCCCCCTTTAAAAATATTATTTAGTTTTAGGCTTTTGTTATGGTTTTATGACGCTCTGCAAAGTGTTTTATTAGTTAACTCTTCATTTTTATGTTATGTGTTAGCAATGAAATAGAATTCAAGATTAATCAAGCTGAAGTAAGATAATAAAGATGGATTTATTGTATTTATCGTATTTAAGAATTTATTAATTTGTAAATATTATAAACTTTTCAGAAATTGAAAACATGTTGGGAAATGCGATTTTCGGATGTTTTGTTGTAGCAGTTTGGGGTAGTCTTTGATGCTTTAGAAAATGTCCCAGGCTTTAAAAATCTCCTTTTGAAGTATCGGTCCCATTGAATTGGGTATCCAATTAAAGTATCGGTACCCCATGCATAATGGTACTCCTATTGAAGTACTCGGTACTCCTATTGAAGTACTCGGTACTCCTATTGAAGTACTCGGTACTCCTATTGAAGTACTCGGTACTCCTATGCAAGTACTCGGTACTCCTATGCAAGTACTCGTTTTTTGAAGCCCAGGTATCCTAATGAAGTATTTGGGTACCATTGAAGTACTCGGTATCTATTAAATTATTGGTATTTTATTGAAGTATCGACTCCTATTGAAGTATCGGACTCTATTAAAGTATGGTACCCCTTTTTGAAGTACTCGGTACTCCTATTAAAGTACTCGGTACTCATATGAACCCACCCGGTATTTAGCGTTCGGTACCCCTTTTGAAGTACTGGGTTCCTATTGAAGTCTCGGTACTCATTAAAGTATCGATACCCATTAAGTCCCGGGTACTCCTATTCAAGTACTCGGATCCTATGAAGTTCGGTATTCCTTTCAATCTCGAACTCCCTTTAGAACTATCGGTATCCCTTTGCATATAGTTTGTTTTTTTGTTAAAAGCAAAATTACGGGAAAAGAAATTCGAAGAAAAGTAATTCAGTATATGAAATAAACGAAAAGAGAACAACTTCGATTACAATTTACTAATGCGCACTGATTTACATCTTCAATAGTATGATATACATTTGTGTTTCAAGTTGTATGCTGAAATGATACTCCTATGCGATTTTAGTCAATTTGTTTTCGATTTTCGTCATGTAGTTGTTACTGCCCTTTTTTCATTTTTTATTTTCATTTGCTAAACTTTTGTTTGTTTTTTTAGGCTTTGTTGCATTTTATAGTGGCATGTTTTTAATTTCTTGAGTTAAACATTGAATTTATTCAAACCATATTTGTTTGACTTTCGTTTTCCATTGTGTCCAGCAATGAAACGGTAGAATATTTGCTTCTAATTTTAGCATGCGTCATTTCTCGTTCCATCAGAATACAATGTTCTTATTTTTAATTATTCAGTCAAAATACGATCACTCTGCCACACGGTCACAAGCTGACTGACCTTGTGGACAAGGGGTTCCAGTATTGGCCCAACCATGTGGGTCCCGTGGGGCGAAGTAACCCCGGGTTTATTGGGGGATGCCAAGGTATGCTCTTTTTTGCGCTGATTCCACAATATTTCATTTCCTATTATCTTCATCGTCGAATCTTGTAAACTTTGATCTGTAATTAATAACTACAAAATTCATAATGCTTTTATTTTCAGGAAATATTTAGCTTTTCTTGTACACGTTTTGCATTTATTCAGAGTATGCATTCGATAAATATCTTTCTTCGTCAATTCGTTCCAAAAATTACATATTTTAGTGCAATTTAAAAATCTTAAATTTTGTTTCGAAAAATATAATGATAGACTGCACTATAAAATCTTCATTTCATTTGTTTTCTTAACATAACACGAAATAGATCGAAGACTCTTTTAATTGTTTTACATTAAAATTATTTTATTGGCAATAAAAAGCCCTTTGTGGGGCCCGGGAAAAGGATTCCTTTCGAGTGTTTGGGATTATTCAAACACCTACATTTTATAGTTTTAGGGGGAAACAATTTTACTAAGCAGAAACAAATGAATAATGCTTTTAGGTGACGGTTTGCTTTGGCGGGAAATTTTTAATTTAGAATGGAAAGGGCAATGGCCCTTTCGGAAACGTCTTTAACCATTTTTGACACCCACGGCGGGGAGCTGAGGGTGACGTGCAACAATCCTTGTGATGATGGACACCAACCGTAAGTAACCTTAAAGGTGACTTCCCAAGTACATATTATTCGTTTTAGAAATCAATAAAACTATTTGGAGATGGGCAAACCAGATTAGATTGACTAATATGTACCTTACCATGAAATTTTCATCATGGGACCCGCTCGGTAAGGAAGGGGTCCGTGAATCCCCTTTTACTATAAAAAAAATCTAGTACCTTTACTTTTTCAAGGGAAATTTGGAAACCCGTGTTATAGGAGAAATTTTTTACTGTTTGTAGGGGGGTGTGGTCTGCTCGCAGAGTCATATAAAACCTGTCAGTGCAATATTGTTTTTGGGGTGCGGGGTTAGCCGTGACGGTATATTGGCTGGTGCGTGCAGGCAAGGCGATAGGTGCCATTTTACTCGCGGATCTGGGTTCGGAACTCTGTAAAATATGAATGGAACCCTGAACGTCTTTGAGTAAGTTCACAATAATCCCAAATTAGTGTGTTTATCCAAAGTCAACGAGCTATTTAGCAGTGTAAAGAATATATTTTCTATAAATAGTGCCTCTTCAATTATATCTGACACAGTTGCTAACTCCGGTCATAGATTACCACAGATTTATATAGGATAGGAAGTGATTATTTATCTGTCAAGTTCTTATTTATACACATTTTCATTTGACCTAGAATGTCAATCATTTCAATGGAAAAATCCTGTCTAATTGCAAAATTAAAGACTGCCCTTGAACTCAGATGCTAGTATACATTTTATTTAAACTTACAATCATGGACAAAATTTAGCTTATCAACATCCTGTTTACCTTATCGTACAACCATGGACAATAGTTAAGCAAATAATTTAAATTAAATATACTAAACACCTACCCTCATAATTATAAAGAAAGGTTTAAACAGATGATAATATAATAATTGAAAGAAGTCTTATGAGTAAAACAGCTTATTTACACAATTTTAAAGAGTAAAAGTTTCATTCGACGTTGTAAGAAAATTGTACTTGTTTGTTAATCATTAAAATTTGCAAAGTGAACCTAATCTTACGTATGCATGTATGCATAGCTTTAAAACAACTATATTATTGTACGTATCATCGGTCCTGATTTATTCCTATCCTTTATTGTAAGGCGTCAATCTGAAAAACCTCAAATACTTAAAAGAAACTTCCTAATTATGACAAATATCTTCTTCTTGCAGACGATGGTGTGGTTACAAGACACGAGTACGATATGTACGAAACACATGTATGTATAACAGTCAATATTTTCTGACAAAAATGCTTTGAAATCCGTGAATTATTTATTTATTTTAATATTTAGTGAGGCCATTTATTTTTTAATAAGCCAATCTTCAAAAACGACATATATATATATATATATATATATATATATATATATATATATATATATATATATATATATATATTAATGATGACGATAAGACAGTTACTACGAAGATAAATTATGAAAACCAGTCTGATTAACAAGCGTACAGTATAACACCACGCAAGTGGCTTGCAAGAGAAGACTAAGTAACATTTTATAATATGGTCGGCTTAATGCCTCGATCTGAACATTCCTTATATTTTGTCATCCATCAGTTGCTTAATGCATTTAAGATACTATAACCTACATTTGTTTATTGAAAATGTCCTGAAACTGTATTGTTCTTTTACAGCTGCTGACATCGCTATTTGGTCATCACGGCCGTTAGTATGACGAGAATGAGGTCACTTGAAGTAAAATGACCGTTAATGAGTCCATTTGACGTTCAAATCATCGTTAATAAGGCTATAATAATAATAATAATAATAATAATAATAATAATAATAATAATAATAATAATAATAATAATAATAAAACCACAAACTTTAATACGTGTCTTTGTAATTCTTCCGCATAAACATTTTCAAATTCAAAGAAGTTATATGATCCAACAAAGTATGCGTCTTACGTTGTGTCGCGTGAACCTTTCTGCAGTAATAATTTTCTTGAACGTTGTTCGATAAAAAAAAGCTATACACGTATGATAAGGATGTTTGGCATACTATTCTTCTCATTCCCTGATATGAGAAGGAAACACTGGCATCTTTAAAAGATGCATTGAACCATGATTACAAAGAAGGAAAGAGAAAAAAGTTTGGGCTCTCGTAAGAAAAGGTCTCACTCATAACGGTGTAGATACGACTACAGTACATCTTTGGAAGCTCTGGCTATGCAAGAGATACACGGGATACTGTCAATGATACAAGCCTCTTTTTACAAAACGGACTGATTTTTATTGAAACACTCAACTTAACAAAATTACATTTCAATGTCAATCAACATAAACTTAAATTACAGATATAAGAGGTACATACAAAGCTACGATATTCATTCGTTTACCAACATGACACATTTGCATAATTTCTGCCATTTAGAATATCATTCAGATAATAAAATATTTCATAATTGCAATTAGTTAGCAAAGTATACTAAA
This sequence comes from Potamilus streckersoni, assembly GCA_016746295.1. Taxonomy (NCBI): domain Eukaryota; kingdom Metazoa; phylum Mollusca; class Bivalvia; order Unionida; family Unionidae; genus Potamilus; species Potamilus streckersoni. The sequence continues at coordinate 69,656 of JAEAOA010001974.1, forward strand.
TTTACTGAATTTAATCTAAAATTCCAACATAATAAACTCTAGTACTTAAAGAGTATATCATTTCTGAAATACTTGTTACTGACAATGAAGTTGGTAGAGAACTTCGCCCTTTACAATAATCAACTATAAAATTACAATGATAACTTCTTCAAAAGATTAAACTTTCCAATGCATTATATTAAAGAATAGTAAAGAATCTTAAAATAATTCAATGTTGCAAGTGTACTCATCTTAGAATGACTCTTACATTAGCATCTTAACATAAAAAATCCTTATACTATGTAGAAATTTGTACACAGACGGTAGCTTACCTGTAAATGATACAAGCCTATTTGAGTTCTGACGAACCAGGCTGATTTTGCCGAGCAAGTTACCGAACTATTTATACACAGGTTTCTTAAGACGCGGCCAAATATGGTCATATATTTTTGTCTCAGTGCTCGGGTTTTGGCAGAATCTCAAAGTGAGTCTTCATCGTTTTCTAACCGGCTACCGTCTGGGTTTATACGTCATCATTATATTAAAGAATGGTAAAGAATATTAAAATAATTCAATGTTGCAAGGGTAATGTTAGCTATCCTATTACATAGGTAATAAGGCTAATGTTAGCTACTCTATTACAACTGGAATAAAGGTAATGTTAGCTACTCTATTACAAAGGTTATAAGGGTAATGTTAGCTACTCTATTACAAAGGTAATAAAGGTAATATTAGTTGCTCTATTACATAGGTACTAAGGGTAATGTTAGCTACTCTATTACAAAGGTAACAAGGGTAATGTTAGCTACTCCATTACAAAGGTAATGAAGGTAATGTTAGCTACTCTGTTACAAAGGTTATAAGGGTAATATTAGCTGCTCTATTACAAATGTAATAAGGGTAATGTTAGCTGCTCTATTACAAATGTAATAAGGGTAATGTTAACTACTATGTTACAAAGGTAATGAAGGTAATGTTAAATACTCTTTTACATAGGTACTAAGGGTAATGTTAGCTACTCTATCACAAAGGTAATAAAGGTAATGTTAGGTACTCTATTCTATAGGTACTAAGGTTAACGTTAGTTACTCTATTACAAAGGTAATAAAGGTAATGTTAGCTACTCTATTACATTAGTAATAAGGGTAATGTTAGCTACTCTATTACAAAGGTAATAAGGGTAATGCTATCTACTCTATTACAAATGTAATAAAGGTAATGTTAGCTACTCTATTGCAAAGGTAATGACGATAATGTTAGCTACTCTGTTACAAAGGTGATAAGGGTAATATTAGCTGCTCTACTACAAATGTAATAAGGGTAATGTTAGCTGCTCTATTACAAATGTAATAACGGTAATGTTAACTACTCTATTACAAAGGTAATGAAGGTAATGTTAAATACTCTATTACATAGGTACTAAGGGCAATGTTAGCTACTCTATTACAAAGGTAATAAGGGTTATGTTAGCTACTCTATCACAAAGGTAATAAAGGTAATGTTAGGGACTCTATTATATAGGTACTAAGGTTAACGTTAGTTACTCTATTACAAAGGTAATAAAGGTAATGTTAGCTGCTCTGTTACAAAGGTAATAAAGGTAATGTTAGCTACTCTATTACAAAGGTAATAAAGGTAATGTTAGCTACTTTATTACATTGGTAATAAAGGTAATGTTAGCTACTCTATTACAAAGGTAATAAGGGTAATGTTAGCTACTCTATTAAATAGGTACTAAGGTTAACGTTAGCTACTCTTTTACAAATGTAATAAGGGTAATGCTACCTGCTTTATTACAAAGGTAATACAGGTAATGTTTGCTACTCTATTACAATGGTAATAAGGGTAATGTTAGCTACTCTTTTACATAGGTAATAAGGGTAATGGTAGCTACTATATTACAAAGGTAATATGGGTAATGTTAGCTACTCTATTAAATAGGTACTAAGGTTAATTATCGCTATTTTTTACAGAGATAATAAGGGTAATGTTACCTGCTTTATTACAAAGATAATAAAGGTAATGTTTGCTACTCTATTACAAAGGTAATAAAGGTAATGTTTAATGTTAGCTACTCTATTAGATAGGTAAGAAGGATAACATTAGAGCATATAAAGCTATATCCGTTCATGAATTGATAATCATATCTAAGTCCTTAAGTATTATATTAATCGATTTTTTGAATATATTTGGAAACATATATGAAATCAAAAGTCTACATGCAAACTTTGAAGCATCTGAACAACCATTGTGCAGTGTAATTATTGATTTGTAAGTGTGTACCTTGCCATTGCCTGAGTGAACCTCAACCAAACCGCGTACCTTGCCAATACCTGAGTACATTGTTGTTGAGTGTATTGACTTCAAATCGCGACCAATGTGGGCACGTGAGAAAACTTGCCATTAGCTTCTCGTGGGTTGGTGGTTCTTTCCAGGGTTTTCCCGTGTTCTATCTGCACCATTTATACTCTTCGCCATGTATAGCATATTTTGTACTGAAAAATGGCGTCAAACCCTATAAAAACAACAAGAACATTGACTTAAAAACTGTAAAACCACATTGTACAAAGTTTCTGCTAGAATGAAAAATCTGTTGCCTGTTCATAACTAATATTGGATCCATATTTTAAAGACCTACTGGTTTTCTTCATGTCCTTTTATAGAACTTTGCATCTTTTATCCTTCATATTTCATCTTCAAAAGAAACTAAACATACTTTTATTTGAAAGGATTTATCTTTCTGAAGATTTTAGCAAAATTTAACATGGATATTTGTATGTCCTTTTGAGGAATCTTTCGATCTTTTAAGTCTACTATTTATGTTATTTGGAAAGCACACTTTTGTTTGGCAATTTGTACTTTTATGTTTTAGAACTAAGCTTTTCATTGGCATGATAAATCCAGGACCTGTGGTATTTCTTTATTGCCAGCATACACATTCGACCCTGCCCGCCACTTCAATCCCCGTATGACTTCACATACTAGATAATGTACAGTATATGTCCTAGATAATGTACAGTACACATCCTAGCTAATGTACAATATACGTCGAAGCTAATGTAAGTATACATCCTAGATAATGTACAGTACACGTTCTAACTAATGTACAGTTTACGTCCTAGATAATATACAGTATACGTCCTAGATAATGTACAGTATACGTCCTATTTCTTAGGGCACAACATATTAAGTTTCAAACAACACAGTAGAGTACCAGTAACAAGAAATTTGAGAACTGACATTGTGGCATACATTTATATCAACAAATATGTATTAATTATCAACATATGTATTCATTAAAGTAAAGAGCAACAAAACTTGTAGGCGATATAAATATGAAAATGAATAACAGCGAATATGGAATGGGATGAGACTAATTCAAATATTTGTTTACGCCTTTGTAACAAGCATCATGAGAAGCAAAATGGTATTAGTTATTAGATAATAAGACCAGAAAGAAACTATATATTTGCGCCCTTTTCTTTTCATCGGCAATCAATGGTTACAATATAGTTCAGTTATTTATTTCTAGAGATTCGTTCTAACTTTTATAACTATTGCAATTATAGAAATTGAAATTTACATTTTTCATGAAGGTATGATAATTGAAAATCGTCTACACACTCCATCGCTTTAGCGTTCATTGCATTGTCGAATAAATTTGTTGATTGAAAATCGTCTACAAAGTCCATCGCGATAGCGTTCATTGCATTGTCGAATAAATGTGTTGATTGAAAATCGTCTACAAAGTCCATCGCGATAGCGTTCATTGCATTGTCGAATAAATGTGTTGATTGAAAATCGTCTACAAAGTCCATCGCGATAGCGTTCATTGCATATTTGTGTTGAGTATTAATGATGACTTTCAAAGATTTATGTAGACACTATTTAGGCTACATATTTTTCTTGAGTATTCATGATGACTTTCAAAGAAAGATGTGAGTAGACACTATTTAGACTACATAGTTGTGTTGAGTATTCATGATGACTTTCAAAGAAAGATGTGAGTAGACACTATTTAGACTACATAGTTGTGTTGAGTATTCATGATGACTTTCAAAGAAAGATGTGAGTAGACACCATTTAGACTACATAGTTGTGTTGAGTATTTATGATGACTTTCAAAGATTTATGTAGTCACTATTTAGACTACATAGTTGTGTTGAGTATTTATGATGACTTTCAAAGATTTATGTAGTCACTATTTAGACTACATAGTTGTGTTGAGCATTCATGATGACTACAGTACTCCTGTTGTTTTGCTGCAGGAAAAGGACAGGTTGACTTGAGACGCAGTAGTAAAATTACCAATTGTGACAAAGGACTTTGTCTTAAATACTGACGCTTTTGACAGATGTTAAGGGCAGGCTATTACAAGAGTATGACGGAAAGTTATTTCCACTTGCATATGGTAGCAGCAATTTGCGATTGCAGAACTCATTTAGTCGGGCTATGAGAACTAATGCTGGGCAATCATTTTTGGGATATATAAATTCCAACTCTACTTGTTTGGACGAAAGTTTATTTTGAAAACTGATCACCAATCACTCTCCTATTCAGTCTATGCTAAGTTAACAAATGGACTGTAATGAGATGCTCTTTATTTCTACAGCAGTATCAATTACAAGTTCGGTAGATTAAGGGTATCGAGAATGTAGCAGCGGATTATTTAAGTAGACCT
>JAEAOA010001975.1:0-12500 GCA_016746295.1 Potamilus streckersoni
TAATATTGTTACTTTTAACAATCAAGGTAAGATAGAAGATTCGGGTAGGTCAGTTAACGATTATGTTAGAAAAGCAGGTGATTTATTTACGGGAAACATTGCTATGAACCAGAACAAGATCACATACCTTGGAAACCCAACTGAGGATAATGACGCTGCTACTAAGAAATATGTTGATGATCAGGAATCAAAGTACGTGTCGGCGCATGGCGGTATAATGCGTGCATTTCTCAACATGAACAATAATGGCATCAATAATCTTAGAACACCAGAATCTGATTTTGATGCTGTAACAAAGAAATATGTTGATGATATCAACAATGAAATCACCAAGTTCAAAACTGATTTTACTAATCACATCACCACGTTTTTAAATTTTCGTAAAAACATAAACAAAACCAATAACGAATTTTTTGGAAGTCCACCGTCTGTTGATATTACACTCGATAATATTAACACAAAACTCAACGATATTATTAGTGGAATTCCTAGTATTGTTGAGAAAACAAGTATGATTAAAATTCCTCACAAGCAGATTAAAAATATTGTCTATACTGTTGCTTCTGGAATGTCTACTTGGTCGCCGCAAAATAACACTCTCAAACATACTGCAGAGGTCACTGGTGTGTATAGATTGTCCGTGTTGAGCAGTGCAAAGTTTAATATATTTACATTATTTCCATGGCGTCACTCGACTGATAATTTCTCTGGAACTGTGTCTATTGTGTTAAACAAAGATGTTGAAGAAACTTTTATGCTAATAGCTGATGACAAAAAATTAACTGCTGTGTCATATTGGTATTGTCTGGAATTTGTGGCTGAAACACCTCAACTAGTTACTTAATCAAGCCTGAGATTATGTGAACAAATATTATAATGAAAAAAAGTATAGTTGATTTCAATCATATTTCAAAAGATATTCCAGAACAGGATGTTGACGCACTAATACAATACTACAAATATTATCACAAAAAACTTTGGTGCGTAAAAAAATGTTACAAATATTATAACAAAATACTTCGAGTAATATCATATCTACCCTTGTTAATGACTAGTTCTGGCATAATTTCAAGTGGTATATCATTAAACCCGTTTTTGTTAATCATATCCGGTGTTGGTGTTTCTCTTACAGCAGCTTGTAAAAAAGTTGAACCTAAAATTTCGATAAAAAAGCACGGCTGCTTAACATCAATTATAACTTACAAAAAACTACTTGATCAAATAAGATCTTACCTACGAGGAGTAAAATATAGTATGGACGATTTAATACGTGAATTTCGTATTATTGACAACATGTTAACAGATATTCTACCCATGAGGATCAGCAAATATGAGAAAGATTATCAAAAGAAGTATGATATAACATAAAATTTTATATAATACCACTTACCTTACTGGAATTCTAATGCGTAATTTAGTCCACAATCGCCACGCTCTGCTAAATCGTAATGATTTGGAAAATTGAGTCTGACACATCATTTTGCTTATTCTAGCAAATCACGTAATTAAATTTTACCTGTTACCTAGGTATTTTGCAACAGGTGTTCTATTGTATTTGTTTGGAGGTCTAGAGGGGTTGTTGAGCTCGGATTCTTAACGCAATTATTGATTGCAACAGGTGTTCTATTACGTTACCTAGGTATTTTGTATTTGTTGAGCTCGGATTCTTAACGCAATTATTGATTGCAATAGGTTTTCTATTACGTTACCTAGGTATTTTGTATTTGTTTGGTGGTCTGGAGGGGGTTGTTGAGCTCGGATTCTTACTTTCTCCTACTACTCACCATCCCAATTTTCTCAATAAATTTACAACGCTCTCATAAATGACCAAGATGACCATGAAAATTGTGCAAAATCCGCGAAATCGCGGAAAATTCTCATCCTTGCCTAGACTTAGGATAGACTCTACCGTTTTAGTTTGAGTGTGAAGGGATAGTTTATAGTTAAAATTACCTTACGTATGCAGAGTAAGTTGTTATGTTTATGTTATGAGTGCACGTAATTGTGTATAAATATTATGTACGCTACTCAAACGACACTCCACACACACCTAATTGCTTTGATTTTACACATTTAGCATAAATGTTAAAATGTTTTATCATCCATGCCATTTGTAATCACATATACACTCCTGGGTGCTACAATGTAAACTATAAGTATTTTGTTACTGTGAGTTTAACGCCATTGTAAAGCACGTGATAATCAATGACGGCCAGTATAATCTTTCTTACACACATAAGTTAGCCGAGCTTAAGTCTCTTAACTCATGCGGACAGAGGTGATCGGTAAAGGCGATAGCCCTAGATCAATCTATCACCCAAGCGACAAATACCTTCAAGGAATCGGACACGGAACTCTCGGTACTAATTCAATTCCCATATTAAACCTAAAGAAACACCACAATTTAAAACAAAAATCAATAACTTTAAATTTCTTGAGTTTTCAAACACATTTTTCAGTATAGATCCAACCTTGATACAAGCTTATGTGTGAAGAAAACCACTTGTCCCGCGACATTTTTTTAAAAATCTTAATGTGTTTAAAACCTACACTTCCAATTCTGCACCTAAATGATCAGGTGTTAATTTCAGTAACAAGTGTTCCAAAGTCAAGTGTATAAAAGGACTGAAATTCCATCAATAAAACATATATCTATATTTTCCCCAGTTAAAAATAGGTTACGTTTTCAACGATTCATTAAAGTTTCCTTCCATTATCAACGAATTCTGTTCTCTAACCTCCCTACACACACACACACACACACACACACACCATTTCATGTTCACACATTTCTGGGCTGGTTCCCATTTATCCCTTTAATTAAGAGTCTATAGAGTATGGCATTCAAACTCAAACCACCTTCAGGGCCGAATGAGGGCATTTTTATGACTCGGGTCAAAACCACCTTTGTTATCTCTTAGGACACCATGTGACGCCAATCATTTTGCGGGACACGTGACAGGCCGCATGCTGACCAAGGGCCACGTGTTTGAGACCCCTGCTATATAGATTGTTAGTTAATCCATTCCAACAAACGCTGTAGCATCAGAATCGTGGAAGCATTATCCTTTATGACGGGTTGAAATGTGAACCAAGTATAATGTGCGAATGCGTTATATAATTTGAAAGAGCGCGGGTACATGTATGGGTACACTGCATCCATCATTTTCTTCCGATTTCAATGTGACGCAAATCAGTACCATTTTAAGGCATAGGCACGCGAGGCACCTTCTAAAGCTCAGCGCAGAGAGAGCCTCGCGGCGGCCCAAAAAACAAAATTTGGAGTCGGTTAACAGTTAAGTACTATATTAATAAATTCAACAAAATGACAAACATGTACATGGAAATGCAATGCAGTATTTTATATCTGAGACTTAGATATTCAGGCGCGATTTTTGTTACCTTTAAGGTTAGAGTTCATGCCTAGGCCCCCAAACTTCTTCAAACGGCTCTGACGCCAACTTCAGCTGCCGATTTTTGTCCTCAGAATATTTCACACCACAATCTAAACAATGATTGTTAGCTCATTCTAGTTTTGAAATTCTTTAATATTGTAGCAAGGTATATTTGCTGACTTTGTAAGTAGTTCCCAAAGCTAGAATGTTAAGTGATAGAGATCACAATTGGCCAGTGTTTGTCTAATGGCAGCTTAAAATGAAATGGAGAAACATCTGATAAGGACAGACGCTGGCTGTTGTGTGTTCTTTTGGGGAATGATATTGCTATAGGCTTAAGATTAATGACTGTGTGATCTTGGAAAAGATTGTAACAGGTCACTGTCAAGAGAGAAAAATCTGAGAAATCTAGACGTTAGATCGGTATAAGAGAGTCCATGGTAAGATCTAGACCGGGTTGCATGCTACAATATATATGTAAAGGGTCGCCCCACTGTGAGGTTTTGGTTGTAGGAGATTGGGATGGGTTGCTTCCATTATTTATTTAAATTTTTCTAGAAGTCCCACCCAAACTCTATTTTGGCTGGAAGTTGATTTAATGACTGTTAGATGTTTTAAGTCATAGGCATGCGAGGCACGTGAGCCCAGCGCAGGAGGGGGCCTCGCGGCGGCCCAAAAACAAAATTTCGGAGTCAGTTAACAGTTAAATACTATATTAATAAATTTAACAAAATGACAAACATGTACATGGAAATGCAATGCAATATTTTATATCTGAGACTTAGATATTGAGGCGCGATTCTTGTTACTTTTAAGGTTAGAGTTCATGCCTAGGCCCCCAAACATCTTAAAACGGCTCTGACGCCAACTTCAGCTGCCGATTTTTGTCCTCAGAATACCTCACACCACAATCTAAACAATGATTGTTAGCTCATTCTAGTTTTGAAATTCTTTAATATTGTAGCAAGGTATATTTGCTGACTTTGTAAGTAGTTCCCAAAGCTTGAACGTTAAGTGGTGGAGATCACAATTGGGTAGTGTTTGTCTAATGGCAGCTTAAAATGGAGAAATGATCTGATAAGGACAGACGCTGGCTGTTGCGTGTTCTTTCGGGGAATGATATTGCCATAAGCTTAAGGTTAATGACTTTGTGATCTTGGAAAAGATTATAACAGGTCCCTGTCAGGAGAGAAAAATCTAGACGTTAGATAGGTACAAAAGAGTCCATGGTAAGATCTAGACTGGGATGCATGCTATGAAAAGAGTCGCCCCACTGTGAGGTTTTGGTTGTAGGAGATTGGGGTGGGGTGCTTCCATTATTTATTTAAATTTTTATAGAAGTCCCACCAAAACTCCATTTTGGCTGGAAGTTGATTTAGTGACTGTAAAATGTATAGCTCTGAGCCTCCAGTCATCAATGCCGACGGTTAAATGATTAAAGATGCAAAAAAGTGTGTAGTTCAATAAAAATAATTTAATAAGAATTGAAAAATCATACATTCTAATTTCCCCAAATACACTTCTTCCGCTCGGCCCTTTCTAGCCTATCGCACCATTTGATTTGTAGTGTGAGAGATTTCCACCTATTCTACTGATCTGAGTATCCCTCTATATCGCCTAAATCCATATCTTTTGACTCCCACCTAGTTCCTTCTCCTCCTCCATTTCCTCCTACCGACTGTTTTCCTCCTCCACCTTCTGTCCTTATTTACCTCTATACACTGTTGAATCCGACAACAATATCAGTCTCACTTCCGTCTCCCTCTTAGAGACTCGAGTCTACTAACTTGCACCGGAAATTCCGTTCTCGAAAAGCTACCTGTCAAAACACAAGGATGGTATAATATTTTCCTCAGCACTCGCATCTCAAACTACAAACAACCGATCATCTTTAACCGCTCCGGTGGTCTAGTGGTTAGAGCGTCAGCTTCGGATGCGGGAGGCCGTGAGTTCGATCTCGGTCAAGTCATAACAAAGACTTACAAAAATGGTACCAACAGCTGCTTCGCTTGACGCTCGGCACTAAGAGGTTAGTGTTAGGACAGGCTGGCCTGGTGTCAGGATAATGTGACTGGGTGGGACATCATGCTACATGTCTGCGGCATGATTCCCCAATGCTAGACATCACTATAAACTGTTACAATGCAGATATCGTTGTGATATGACTGAAAAATTGTTAAAGCTACGTTAAAAATCATAAATACCACACCACGCCGATCATCAGATAAGGCTATTAAATTTCACCGATCATACGTTTATTCACACCGAAATACGCATACATTCTTCTATTGTAAAACACATTACACAACATAATAAAAGCTCGGTATAAATTAATCTTGATACATGTAACAATAAATTACTTCATATCAGTACATACTCAGTTCCATTACAGAAACCAATAAACAACCATCAGACGCATATCTGTACGTCACAACTCACACCAATTATACAAATATTCAAATATCCAAGCTTTGATATCTTCAAACATCTATTGCAACTAATCGTACATACATCAATCGTTTCCTAAACTCCAATTCAAACAAGCGTAAACTCTAATATAACGCATTAAGGTACTGGTTACTACGAAATAACCTACCAGCGAATTAAAATATTTAACTCTAACGAACTAGCAATCTACATAATTCTGTACATAAACTCAGATTCACGTCTCAGACAAACGCTTATAGATGAAACACGACAAGGTAATTATACATGTTAAAACAATCCCAGTAATTAAGTATACATCCTACAATACCTACAATTATGACTTCGTAAAGTTTTGCAAAAGTTGAGCAAATAGTCCTAAGATTCCCGCCAAAAAACGAGTGGCTTCCCTCGTAGTATACCTAATTCTTATAACGGCAAGATGTACTTCTCCTAATTTGTTCCGGTATACTGATAAATTTCTGAAAATTCTCGGCTATAATTCGGATCTAAGATTTAATCCTAACCTCTATCTTGATTCCGATTGGATGTCGTTGTGGAATTTCCCAATTAAACTTAGTCTGACAATGTCTTTCCGCTCATCTGTCTACGCGGAGGTTTAGAACACGCCTCGTTCATCTTGCGGACGTCCTTTAGAACCCTGGACCAAGGTTTTAACGCCTGGGTGTAAGGAATACTAGCCATTTGACTGGCGGCTATTCTATAATCTGACTTGCAGGCGACTTGTATAATCAATTAGCATAATGCTTGCGGCTTGCGGCGATGTTTACATATCAAACGCGGTGCTGTTTATACATTTCCTGATATTTGGACTGCGAAACGTGACAATATTTTTCCACATTATCATGGGCGTAGCTACCATATAAGCAAGAGTATACAAGGCATAGGTGCTCACGACTTATTTTCTTATTCTATAGATTAGGCTGGGTCCGATGGATTAGGCTGGGTCCCATCGGAAAGTTTTACATGTGAGCTTGCATTTAGGCTGATATATCTTAGATTCGACACTGGTATTCATACTAGTTATCGTCGTCGTTGTCATTTATTATTATTATTATTATTATTATTATTATTATTATTATTATTATTATTATTATTATTATTATTTACAGACTATGCTTGTAATCAAAACTTCTGGATCGGAGCCAAGCGTGGCGAGCCTGGCACGAACGAGTTCTATTACGTAGGTGGAGCGTTTCTCAATGGATCAGATACACGATATTGGAATAGCAGTCCTCAGGAGAATGTAAATTGCGTGGCACAGACTAATTCTTCTGCAGCAAATAAACTGGATGCTAAAGACTGCAGTCTGATGGGGGGCTATGTTTGTCAAATATACCTGAGGAACTGTGAGGGCAACTACTAGTCTGCACAACGCGCATGCCGCAAAGTACTGCACTGGAACTAAACATGTTCGATTTCTCTCGTTTTTTAATTATATATTCCAATAAAAATAGTTCAGTTTTTTGAGATTATTTATTGCATCATGTTTGTCTCCCGGAGACCAGATGTGCCAGTAAAATGAGTAATATTTTAATATAGTTTCGGTGCAACCTATCACATGTATTTTTTACCGTTTTTATTTTATAATCCATTAAAAGTGCGAATAATAATTATCTGGATGCGCTAACATCCACATGGATGCAGATAAGTGTGCGTGTGTGTATGTATGTATGTATGTATGTATGTATGTATGTATGTATGTATGTATGTATGTATGTATGTATGTATGTATGTATGTATGTATGTATGTATGTATGTATGTATGTATGTATGTATGTATGCATGTATGTATGCATGCATGCATGCATGCATGCATGCATGCATGCGCACGCGTGTGTGTGTAAAAGAGAGAGTGTGATTCTGTTAGATGAAAAAAGAAAGGCATTATAAATGATAAATTAAGAAAACTGATATGAGATGCATACAGTGCACAAGCTGCGGTACAGATGCTATCCAGTGTGCAGTATATGGTACAAGTTTAGAGCGATACACAAGCTATCCACTTTGCATTATATGGTACAAGATTAGACAATCAAAGAAGCTATCCTATCTGCAGTATATGGTGCTAGGTTTGCGCTTTTATAGAAGCTCTCCAACTTGCAGTTTATGGTAGAAGGTTTAGGTGGCGCTCACCAGTTATTATGTACTTTTGAGAGAGTGATGTATGTAAGGTGAAGTTGTTTGCATTTTAAACATGCACAGTGCAAAGAATGTTGGCATACCTATATACTACTTTCATGTAATGTGGATGAAATTTCTTTGGATATTGTACTTTTGGAAATTTTAAATGATCTTGGGACACTGCTAACTAAAATGACTGCTCCCTTGCGCTCCAAAAATCAACCTAAATTTGTCTAAAGTACACTATTCTTGGCAGCTATTAAAATATGGAAAATGAATTTTGCCAAACTAGATAATACCAGCTTCTAAAAGTGCAATGACTGAATTACCAAATACATAAAATGTAAAAAAAGTTATCGGCTCTTTTTTTACAATTTACCTCTGAAGTTCGAGAAGTGAAAATGAGCAAGTAGAGCTAGCACGTTTTTGAAAGATGCACATCTGGAGTAAGGCCAAGCTGTATATTCTCTAACCCATATTACACCCATCAATCATACATCAAAATAAAGGGAATTAAAGGTTCTTTGAACAACACCTAAGATATACAAAGTTTCTTTTAAATAACCAGTATAACTAGTGCGGCAACCCGGGGAAACTCTTTAAAATTTTAACCCTATGCTAAATACGAAACTGTAGAGCGCCACCTTAGACTGGTACTCATGATATCCAGCTTGCAGTATATGGTATAAGGTTTGTATTGGTACAGAAGCTCTCCAGCTTGCAGTTTATGGTATAAGGATAGACTGGTACTGATGATATCCAGCTTGCAGTATATGGTACAAGATTTTAAAGGCAGTTTGAATTTCAGTTTCTAACGGATCACTGTTCTCTGTAATCCTGTAATTTTCCACAGATCAGATTTCACTTAACCCTTCAAGAAACCTCTTAATAGGAAGAAGATTGAATCCAAGATTATAAATTGCCAGTCGTACTAATTTCTCAGGCCATTAAGAAGACATTGCAAGCCTTTATGATTCTGAGAAAAGAACATTATCAGCAGCAAAGGACGAAATTAAAAAGTGTATGTCGTCAAGTTTCTTGATTTCAAAATTACCGTTAGTATATGACCTAGCTAAATCACTGATAAAGATATACAAAATGGGGTGATCGAGATTCGTCATGCTTGACAAAGTGTCATGTAACTCAATAGTGGTGCGTCTCTTGCATGATAAATTGCTTCTTAAGAGTTGTGCACCGGGGTCCTGAGTTTGAAACTGGCATGGTTACCATCCAGTAGCCGAATATTCACTCAATAGCCTTAAAAAGAACTAACTTTATCCAGAGTTTAATCCTATCTTATCACCACTTGAACTATGGTTATAGCATAAAAACTAAAGATCACCACTTATTATTAACAAATATCATACTACGTGCACATATCAGAAATGAAAAAAAACAAATTTTTAGACGTGCAACTAACATTTTCCGTTGATGTTAATCTGTAATGTGGTCTCTTTCTTTGACAGTCATAATTTGCATATTAAATCCAGTATTATAATCACATGTTCATTAACCAGCAATTAAAAACTAATTTCGATACCTCGAAAGGGCAAGTCGTATAGGTTTTGTAGGTGTTTAGTATTAATAAATTCAATAAAGGCTATAACTTTAAGAATTTGATTGAATATTTCTTTTAATGGCGATTATTCACCTTAATCCGATATTTATATTTCGAAGGCCATTACATACACACACATGGAAATCTATACGGCATAATGCAAAATAGTTAAGTTGTTAAATGTCACTGAAATAGTTACAAAGGCATAAATATAGAAAACATATGACAGGATTATTACTAAAGCACAGATCATCGGACAGGATTTGTGATTCCTAGGAACAATTCTTTTGTAGACTTCTTTGAATTACAAATTGTGATGGCGGTGGACCCTCTACCATGGTAAGCTCCGGCAATTTTGTCATATTTGTCCAGTCTTGCCCGCAGCCCTGTTAAAGCATCAATAATATGTATTAAAAAAGTTGTAGCAATAAATTTCAGCAATTTTCATACATGTGACCTATCGGACACAACGCAGAACACTGTTGAAACACGAGGACCTGTAATTTGATACTCGCCTTCACTGACTTTGTTGGGTCACAAATGATTGACGCAAGCTTAATATTGATAAAAAAATATTGCATGAATAAGAAAAAAAAATCATACCGACTGACAAAATTTCTCAAATAACGTAACATCGTACCCTGTTGTCCAATCTGATTAAAATTAAATCTACTGTCCTTCGTGAAGATCTGATAGCGATTGCTTATGGGTCATTTTCTGGTGAAGTCTAAATTAGCCAATGCGAATTGAGCTTTCAGAAATTTTAAAGTGAATCAAATAGTTCGGCACACGATTCAATTCGGCCAATTTACTCAATAACCCAAACGTGAAGGTATAACACATCATCTGATTGGTCGATACAATTGGCGATAATTGTCAAAAGTCATCAAAAACATGATCACTAACAAGTCGTTATCAGATCTTCAGTTTGGACAGTTGATATCCAATTTTGATCAGATTGGTGTTTATCATACTATAAGAGAGACAAGGTCAGTAACTTCGCAACTCTATTCCAGGATTCCAGGCCTAACTCCCAATCTCTGAATGATAAACTTTGGGATCCCCGGGTGGCATTCACCTTTGCAGATAACTCGCTTATCCCGCTGATGTCTCTGTGAGTTCGAGGCTCAGCTCGATCAACGTAATTGAAACAGCTTGCCAGGTTCTTGCTCTACCAAATACATTAGCCACCATGTATAACCAATCGTGTGAAATTTGGTGTTCAACCCAAACCACCACCCCCAAAACATTGCAAAATAGTGATGTGATTATGATTTTTAACGTAGCTTTAACACGTTTTCAGTCATATCGCTACGATGTTTGCAGTGTGGCAGTTTATAGTGATGTCTAGCACTGGGGAATCATGCCGCAGACGTGTAGCTTGATTTTCCACGCAGTCACATTATCCCGACACCAGACCAACCAGTCTCACTAACCTCTTAGTGCTGAGCGCCAAGCCAGGTAGCTGTTAATAACATTTTTGTAAGTCTTTGGTATGACTCGACCGGGGATAGAACCCACGACCTCCCGCATCTGAGGCGGACGCTCTAACCACTAGGCCACCGGAGCGGTAAGTATAATAGTATAGTCAATATTATTTGATTATATACTTACTATGCTCACAACTTATGTCGTCGTTATTTTACTGATAAAACTGATTTGCTGTAATATTTATCTAGCAAGATAGTGCTTTGTTCTTTGAAAGCTACCGAAAATAACTTTATTAAAATTACAAAAGCATATACGATATCATATATATCACATTTTCAAATATATAATATGCTGTTGTGGTGTTCTTCAGTGTTAACAAATCATAATATATGTATTCATTTCAATGTGTGATACAAATTATTATGATAATGAGAGAGTGAGAGTGTATATGAGTTCTTTGTAGAAATTATGTCACAAATAGATGTACATAGGCATTTGTGTAATCAGACACATATACTCTCTCATATTACCCGAACTGGCCTTGCTCTATTCCGATAAATTACCCAAACACCTATAATGATAGTGACTAGAGGTTTAGGGGCCAATATCCCCAATTTATTAAAATCTCCAAAATTTACAGGCCTTATTTTCTGCACACATCGATGTATATTTTATACGTTTACCTGTATTTCACGCGCTATTTGAACTATCTTCAGCTGAAAAGTTCTTTTGGTGATATGTACATCCTATTCCCAGATGAAATCCTATGTTAAGCGACATGTAAATCTACGTGGAATAACACAACCATCTGTCCCGTAGCGATTTTAAATTTCACGATTAATATGGTCGTTACTAAATAATGGTAAGTATCTAAAATGTATGCAGGCGTATTAAGGAAAGATTTGCTTGCAGTACAATTGCACATTTTAATAAGCATGTGACAGCAGACCCACATATAGTCCATCAGAATTAATACCGATTGGGGTAGGGTTGATTTATCGACTAGCCTTGCTCCTGCGTGAACGACACAGGTATGTAAGTGGATTATATATTACTGTAGACGAAAGGATATTATCATAATTGGCCGCAGTCTCGGGAGACCATCTGAGTAGCGCCATTGGAGTGTTGTCTGTCTCTAGGGTTTTGGCATTATCTTATGTGGCTGTGCAGGCCAAAGCACCGTTGAAGGATCACGTTGTGTGGGATGTGGTCTTGCCAGCCGATTTTCAGGATGCGTTGTAGGCATCGCATGTGGAGGGAATTTAGTCGACGCTCTTTCCTCATGTAGGTGCTCCATATATCACATCCATATAGGAGGGTGCTCAGAACACAGGCTTGGTAGACTTGGTGTGCACTGTCAACGCGCTGTTTTTCGACACCCTTTTTGTTAGTCGGGCCATCATGGTGTTTGCCTTTCCAAGCCTTCTCTCCAGCTCCACATCAAGCAAAAGAGTGTTGATGATGGTTGATCTCAAGTAAATAAAGTTGTTGACTACTTACAGGGTGGTGCCGTCGATTTTGATTGAAGGGGCAGTGTTGACAACTTG
>JAEAOA010001975.1:17500-335000 GCA_016746295.1 Potamilus streckersoni
TACAGATTATGGTGGCACTCACCAGTTATTATGTACTTTTGAGAAAGTGATGTATGTAAGGTGAAGTTGTTTGCATTTTAAACATGCATAGTGGAGAGATTGTTGGCATGCCTATATGCTACTTTCATGTAAAGTGGCTGAAATTCCTTTGGATAGTGTACTTTTGGAAATTTTAAATAATCTTAGCACACTGCTAACTAAAATAACTGCTCCCTTTGCTCCAAAAATCAACCTGAATTTGTCTAAAGTACACTATCCTTGGCAGCTGTTAAAATAGGGAAAATGAATTTTGCCAAACTAAACAATACCAACTTCTAAAAGTGCAATGAATGAATTACCAAATACATACAATTTTAAAAAAAGTTATCGGCTCTTTTTTACAATTTACCTCTGAATTTCGGGAAGTGAAAATGAGCAAGTAGAGCTAGCACTTTTTTTTGAAAATTGCATATTTGGAGTAAGGAAAAGCTGTATACTCTCTAACCCATATTACACCCATCAATCATACACCAAAAAAAGGGAATTAAAGGTTCTTTGAACAATACCTAAGATATGCAAACTCTTTTTTAAATAGCCAGTATAACTAGTGAGGTAACCCGAGGAAATTCTTTTTCTTTCAAATTCCCTATGCTAAATACGAAACTGTAGAGCGACACCTTAGATCCTTCGCTGTGAAGGATGGCGTCATCTAACAATATTTAGATATAATATACAACGTAAGTAGATGTATGTTATTAAAATAGATAAGAACTATTTTTTAATAATGAAATAACTGATTAGGGTATATAATGAACACGTCATCATAACAGTAACTCGATAATTATACTTGTATCATGTCTCGACACGTCTCATTTAATTGCAGACATCAGATCACGTTCGACCCTACGGGTCTCGCGAGATCCCATCTCCGTAGATCAACTCCAGAAAATATATGCAATTAGGTCAAGTTATGTACTAATATTCTGTATGTACCAGTCTTACGCTTGATAAGTGACTGCATGTTCTGCTCTCCAAAGGATGAGCTAACGTTAGTCAATCAGTAAGAATAATAAGTAATATGTATTATAAATGGGTGCAAATACATTTACATTTCAGTTGTAAATGTTGGCAACATTATTTTGTTTGTTTTCTGTTGTTGTTTTGTATGTTTGTTTTATTGTTTTTTTCTTTTCGTAACAATGTAAAAAATGAACTTCGATTTACAAAATTTTCATATAATGTAATCCATATTAATAATTCATACGATCAATAAATACTAATGTATCACGCGTAATGTGAAGGACGTATGACGAGTCACTGTAACCTTAGGAAATAGCAGTTTTGTCCTTTCGATTAAATACGTGAAATACGATTCAACATAATACAACACCTACTCATGACAGCAAAACCAATAAATTTCACATTGAAATGTAAGACTAGTTGGTATTTGTGTATTTTTTATGTGTAAATGATCTTAATCTATTTTTCAATTCCGACTCTTTTATCTGCACCACTATTGAGAAAGATAATTTGCTCTATCCTGATTCCGTGTAAATTATATTAGAAGACAAATCGATTTTTACCAGCTATAAACTTAGCGTGAAATGCTTTACATAAATATTGCATACGATCACAATGAGTATGAGCGTATTTATTGCGGCACTATAGACCGGCAGCTCTTTACTTGTTCACCTGTGACAGATTATCAGCTGTTACCATGGAAACCGGTTTAACGCTGGAGATAATGTTGACATTCTTCAATCACCGTGCAACATATAAAAATAGATTCGTTTGATTCCTGACGTCTACGCAAAATGTAAAGGAAATATTCTTCGTATTTAACAATGACGAAGAATTTGCTGGGTTCAATGGATTACTGACCAGGTAAGGATTGTGTTATAAACTCGACATAAATCTAAATCCGGTTTTGTGTTATCGCGATGTATAGCTCTATGGTCACGGTAAGCATTTTTTTTACCATTAGTGCAACATTGGCAAAATGATGCAAGGATGTACAAGGAAAGGAGATGTCGCCAACATGTACAAAAATATTTAAAGGTAATAGATGAAGGCATTTCCACTTGGAATTTACCTAGAACCAAAGCCCATTTTCACCAACATGTTTACAAGTAAAAATTCGGATTGTTGAGATTTAATTGATAAATCTTATGTCAGACTTAAATCTCAGCCAATCAACCTAATGGAATTCAAACTTAAGTTAAAGGCTCGTCATCATTGGTGAAATCCAAGAGAGGTAGCATGTAAAGTCAAAACCTTGTGTAACTTCTATTAATCTGCTAATTTTTCTTGCATATGTGCATGCTATGCAAGAAATGGATTTTAAAAATATTGTTTCGAATTGTGGTGGATCTTTAATAGTCTTTGTTTTATTTGACTTTCAATCAACAATGAGAGTTGACATATACTCACGCGCGTGCATGTGGGTGCGCAAGCAAGCACACGCGCACAGATCAAATTCATTGCTAGCTCACTTGAAATTTACTTTGATAACTTAAAATTGAACCTAAAATTAAGTATAGAAACCTACAATGGATGAAATTTCATTTTAAAAATGTTTGACCAATCGAATTTAATTTATGTCCAGACTTTGGCTACTTTGTACTACGGATTTTGAATGTGGAATTTAATTTCACACATTTATCCTTAAAGAAGTCTTCTAAGTGATTCACATAAGCTACCCGATTATTTAACTTAGAGAAATCTAGGTCGATAGTGCCACTATCAGCTTTATATATGTACCGAAAAATAATCTATACCTGGATCATACGATATCTAAGAGCTTCCCAAATGGGTTACCTATATTTGAGTTTCGGTGTGCTTTGTAGGTTGCGTTCTGATAACGGTGACAGAACATGTTTCACATTAAGTTATGGTTTTCCGTATTCGATAATGATAACAAATAGGGAGAGCGTGACAAAATATGTTACAAATAAAATGCATCTTGTGCAGATTTGCACTTGGTATTTTTTCAAGAGAACGAACTACATGCCTTATCAAATAAAGAAGATAGCAAGTAATTATGCGAATTGCTTCCAGAAGATTTTATACTAACGAACATGATTAATGTTTTATATACATTAATATCTTTGTCGAGTATCACCAGATTGTACAGAACGGAAGTTAATTCCGAGTAAAGGTTTATACGAAGCTTTTTTAAAATAAATAAATTGGAACATCGAGTGATAACATAATAATTTGAAAGTGTTATACTTTTTCTAACGTCACTTTACTTATATTATTGAAACTGTTAATCTAAAACAAATAAATTCTAGACCTTATCAGAATTTACACACAAGATATGGAAACACCTTCTTATACATATATACTTGAAGAATATTGCGTGCAAGTTGCAGGAAATATTTCCACATCAGGAAACATTCAGGGAACAGTTACACATAGACGAACAAAATAACTTTAATCACGATTTGGGACCCGTATTTTTCTAGTTTGCTAATATGTTTTAACAAGAACCAAAACACCAATATACCTACCAGGATTGGTACTGATAAGGTGGGCTGGAGGCGAATCTCAGGCTCGGTTCGTTATGCTAATCTCTACGCTATTGACACACGCATAGCACTAACTCTAAACCAAGGAAATACTATTTTGGCATTGTTTCAATTATACACGCTGAGAGACTGTATCGTGTTACTTTGTAAATGACCGCATCGCCTTGTTATGGTAACGGTTTTGTGGTTTTTGAGCAGGACTTTGTAAACCTATCAATTTTGCAAATAGCTGCATACCGAGAATCACAATTTATGATCTATAGCAGCAGTCGGCTATCTCCTTACAGAAGAAAAAATTAATTATACATAAGCACTCTGGCCTAAAATCATGACGTCTCATTTGTAGTTTTTCTGTCTTTTTTGTTATTGTCCTGCAGCCGTGCATATTATAATATGGACCTTTTGTCAGAATTAAAGAATTCCTCGTATGTATATATATATATATATATATATATATATATATATATATATATATATATATATATATATATATATATATATATATATATATATATATATATATAGAGAGAGAGAGAGAGAGAGAGAGAGAGAGAGAGAGAGAGAGAGAGATACTGTATCTACTGTTGTAATAAATGCACAGACTGTATTGATGTAATTATGTTTTATCGTGTGTGTTATCTTGCATATTATATTCAAATCAATAAATGTTTAAAAATCAGATGAGTACGAGCTTTTGGAGAAGTTTGTTTTACCTGTTTAGTCATGTTCACTGGCTTTAATCCATTAGTCGTGGGAAAAATTATGTTGGTATGGTCAGTCAGTCAAAACATAATTCCTGGGTTTGTAATCTCTCCGCTTATGTTGTCAGACTTTTGTAAGGCACAAACGGAGCGAAGTTTGCTACACTTTTAGCGTCAGCAAAAATTCCAAGGATTATTGATTTTACCACATTTACATCGTGTATATCGGATCAACTATGAATCTATTTTTTTTTTATCAGACGATCTCATTTCCTTTGATCCAATTATCAAGTAGGAATCTTACCGACTTTAAATTACAATATATTACATTAATGCAGTTCTCGTGTAATTAGTGGCTAAGATGAACATGCACAGGGGAATACGGGTAGGCTTTTGTTGAGGATATCAAACAAGAACACAACACCGGAACAGTATCCTGACTTTCTCCTGAGCTGTCGTGACATGGATCTCCCTAATATGAGAGTCTCTTTTTCCAGGACCTCCACGTTTATGGTCACGGACCCTCATTTTTATCAATTCGGGTATGCATCTTTCGTATAAAAAGAGACGTCAAGCAGGCATGCCTCCTGTCTCATTTGTTCAAATCTGATTATATATGTATTGAGAATCTCTTTAAAGATTATATTTTAACAGCAGTGTATAATTTATATCGAACGGACATTATGTGTACCAGTCTGAATATCCAAAATACCTCGTGCCAATGCCTGGTTGATATTGCGGATTTGAGGAAGTTGAATGTTGATTGACAACGGACGAAGCAAGATTCGGGCAGACAAAGAGCCATACTTTAGGCTATTTTGGCCTTAGAGCCAGGTGAGCTAAAAGAAATGTACGTTACAAATTACATGTGATATTATATCAGCGTTAGATTTACATTTACTCTGAATATACCGCTGCGGTGGCCTAGTGGCTATGGTTATAGCGTCCGCCTCGAAAGCAAGAGGTCGCCGGTTCGATCCCCGGCCGAGTCATACCAAAGACTTACAGAAATGGTACTAACAGCTGCCTCGCTTGGCGCTCAGGATTATGAGGTTAGTGTTATGACTGGTCGGCCTGGAGTCAGGATAATGTGACTGGGTGGGACATCATGCTACATGTCTGCGGCATGATGCCCAGTGCTAGACATCACTCTAAATTGACACAATGTAGACATAGTAGCTATATGAATAAAAAAAATAAAGCTACTTTAAAAATCTAATTCAGATCACATCACATATTTTGAATATTCACTCTGGTTTTCCCTTTATCTGTGCTCATTTTGAATGTAATTTGTGATCGTCCAGTGCTATCACCAAATATAGTACAGTAGCCAGAGAATAACATTGCAACTTGCTTGCAAATTTTGACTAGTTTCAACAGAGTTGATTATTCGTGTTCTCATTTCAAATGAAAACTTGTCGAGTTGGTTTTATCTTATTCCAGCTTTAGAATGTAATAACTAAATGAATTTCTTTAATAAACCTTTCTATCATTGATTCATCAATTAATTAACTCATTTTAGCCTCCTTAAACAAGAAGTTGGAAACAATGGGTTGTGCATCATCCCGCTCGTTAGGTGTAAAGGGGTCATACAGGGACTGCAGTGATGTTTTCTTCACCGACGGTGCTTCCTCACGGGGTGAGCCCGATGGGCAAGAAAAACATGGAAACTTGAGTGAGTAATGTTTAATATATTCTGTATTTAATGGTCTATTTTCTAAGTAAGCATATAAAGGATCTATACCAATATATTCCTGAGCATTTTGTCGAGAATATTTAAAGATGTTGTTAAATAGTTTATAAACATGCACTTGTGATAAATTTTATTATATTGATGTTACACGGGAAATGTACTAGCTTCCACCTGAAGGTAGTATGTCATAACATGCTGTAGGCTGTGATGCTGGCGCTACCTATGCCATCAATCCACCCACTGGAAACACATGGCTACTATTGCTAGACAGGTTAAGTCCATCTTATTGACTGCTTACAGATACATAGTGAGTCTTTGTTAAATTTAAAAAATTGATATTTTGTTCAAATGAAACAAAAAAACCCGGACATTTTATATAAAATCTTTGCTCTCTCATTTCTTTCTGCTCAATGCAAGACAACTTCATTACTACTGCAATAAAACACAACAACAACCACCCCAAAAAATCAAAACAACAACATTATCATACTCCTGCACAAGAACTTAGTTGAACCATTTATTCAATTATTGCATAAAACACACTCGTATCTCCAGACAAGAACATTGGCGAATCACTTTCCCGCTACTGCATAAAATAATAAAACGGATACATATTCTCAGATATACTCACTGTATTTACTACCGGACCAATTTCATTACTTTAGGATTTTCAGCGATCTGATATGGATTTCTCCTACACTTTGCTACTGAAGCATCTATTGCAGTACTTATTTCTGCATCCACGTTACAATAAACTGGTTTAATATTGTGTTTTTAGTGTGAAACCAGTCTACATTCCTGAATTTTCTATTGCACTCTAATGTTTAATATAAATGTCTTTGCGTCGAGTTGATAAAGGATTTGATGAGTATTTCACTTTCAAATTGGTCAGTATTTATAAGTTAGTGCATTTGGATGTGAGTTTTTCGGATGCTTATGCTGCAGTATATCCATCCAACAAAACGAGTTCATATTTTCCCATACAAGTGTAGTTACCTCTTTATTATATCCTCATTTTCTTATTCTACCCAAGGCCTAAATATATAAACAAAAATACGCTTCAAAAAATAAAGTTACCAAATGTATGCCATTTTCCAAACTAAATATACAAGCTGCATCATTACATAACAGCAGTATTAATGGGCACGTAACTCCACTCAGATTTGAAGTTGGTCGCGCTGGACATAAGTTTGGAAAGAAAATGGTGTTTGCTCCTCTTAAAATTTTAATTTGGAATAACATTGTTAATGAATGCGCATTGCAACAACTTTTCTATTTGATCTGGAATGAATACGTTTTGGTATTTTTGTCGATTTGACGCAATCTCGTAATTATGGTCTGGATTTATCAACATGAAATAACTTAAATCGGATTAAAACAGCGTCTGCCAATTTAATCGAAATGAAGTGTGTTGACATCGGCTTGCGTGTTTGTTTTCTGTCATTCAATGATTCATCCCGTGATGTGATAAAATATGAAGTCTTTCCATTGCAATTATCGAAAAAAGAAACCTCAGTGGAACTTAAAGTTTATTTTATTTTGAGTGCAGTAAGGAGGATGTAACTGCACTTGGAATTTCATGGAAATTATAGTACAATTTCGAAATGTTTAATCAACTTTTTAAACCACGACATGGCTCATGTAATTCGGATTTTCAGAACTACGAAAATATATTTTGAGGAAATTCAGGATGTAAAATTGTAAGTATATTTTGCCATTTTTATTACTAGATAAATAGAACAGTTTGTCTTATAACTTGTTAATGTAATGAATCTGTCTGGCGCCCATAGCTATCCTACGTCTGAAACACTATCAAAAAAGTTAACGCGGAAAGTGCAAAAGCTGCTGATATGTGGCAGTCCATGAAGCATTTGCTTTAGTTCATTCCAAACATAAATGTTTGTTTACAATAGAAAATAGTTCCTGTATGCGCTTACATTTAGTATGAATTCAGTGCAATATCGGGAAATATTGAACGATACTGAATGGTTTAATTACTTCTGAGTATTATATTCATTAACATTTTCTTGTATGTACATAATGTGATGTTATACATCAAATTGAGCCCAAAAGGTGATGTCTACTACTCCTAACTGATCTAAGACACTTTAACGCTATCTCACATTTTTAAGAACTCAGACATATATGTCTGACAAACTACACACTTGATCCAGATGCACACTTGATCAAGAACACGCGGTTTACCTCATGATATCAGATTTGAAATATCGGGTGAGGAATATGAACGTTTGAAGGACTTTTTCATTAGTTTATGATTGAGCGAAGAATTAGATGATTAGTCAGATTTCACATAAATATGCCTAGGCAAATATTCAATATTATTTTGATTGAGGAGTACGTAATATAAAATGTGACAATGATCATAAAATGTTAATGTTACATGAGAGGATAATGTCCGGTCAAGGTCATATATTTTGTATTACTACATACCAAAAATTTGCATGATTGAGCAATGAGCCAATATGTGCCGGTTAAACGTTTCGGGTGAGAAATGGTGAAAAACTTGCGTGGTTAAAATAAACTTATAAACTTGTTAACAGCTGGATATTAATGATACGGCTCAATTTTCGTAGACGATGTGAAAATACCAACACGATCATTTGTTTTTAAAATTGTAGTTTGAATAAACTTGATTTTCTCGAATGTTCTCTAATTCGTTTTTTTTTTTTGTCATGTCGTTTGTAGTCACCTTATCAAGTTTATCAGAACTGTCATGAGCTGGAGGTATATACTTTCTGGTCTTGAATTCAATACGAATATGCTCGATGTTCTTGTTTATCTCCCTAATTTTCTAATACGCGGTTTTACCACATCTGCAAAATTCTAGAAACATTTGTTGTTCTGCTTGATGTTGCTAGCTATATATCCCATAATTTATATGCTAAAAATAATTTACGTATTGTGTTAGGGATCTGTTAACTGTTAAACGATTCATCACATACCTTTCGTTTAAAATATACATGCTCTTGTACTTTAAGTCTCTTGGACTTCAAAATCAGATCGAATGTTATTACTTGATTAATTTTAAATACATGTATTTCCTAATAAAGTAAGGAATGTAGCCTTTAGTAAAAAAAATGTTTTGAATTTTTAAATTCCTATTCTCTCTCCAACTTTGACTTTATGTGTTCGATATGTATCAGTTGTCAGAAGCTAAATAGATTGATTCATACTTTTTTACCTTTATTATTCTTGCTCGCTTTAACTGGAGTCATGTCTGCTGATGTGTGATGAATGTTAATCGATCTTTAAGTTAACTTTGCTTAAAGATAAGCTTTCTCTGGTTTCTCTGGATAAATACTTCCACATTCTAATTTAAATTGTCTTGCAAAACGTTTCAACAATTTTGTCTGAATAGGCTGGAAAGTACTTGATTTACCTTTTGGTCAGCAAATCGTTTACTCGTTTTAGGACCTTTTTCTCATCAAAATTAATCTTTTCACGCTTTCGTTTTTTTTGAACGTGTCTGTGAAAGCGTCGTGTATTTCATCTACCTTTTTTATGTGAAAGAAGGAGATGAATGTTACGGGTGTTAAGGGTTTTCAGCAACAGCTGAACGTTGCAACAACTTTGCAGCGAAAATGCACTAAAGATGTGGCAAAGTTATTCATTCTAATGTCTTTGCAAAATGCGATTAGATGGAATGTTGCAACAACGTAGTTATTTATCGTGTATATATATATATATATATATATATATATATATATATATATATATATATATATATATTAAAATTAATAAAACTATGAGTGAATGTCCATTACAAGTATTAAAATTACAGGGATGTATGGGCATTACAATTAAAAAAGTATCGGTGTATCGCCATTACAATTAATGAAAATATGCGTGGGCGGCCAATGCAATAAAAAAAATCTATATGGATGGATGGACAATACAATTTTTAAAACTATGGGCAGATGAACATTACAATTAAAGAACTATGTGGGTGGATGGCCATTACAATTAATATAGCTATGGGTGAATGGCCATTAAAATTAATAAAACTATTATGGGTGGATGGCCATTACAGTAAACAAAACTATTGGTGGACGGCCATTCCAATTAAAAAAAATATATGGGTGGATGGCCAATACAATTAATAAAACTATGGGGATATGAACATTACAATTAAAAATCTATGTTGTTCGATGGCCATTACAATTGATAAAACCATGGACAGATGTCCATTAAAATTATTAAAATTTGGGTGGATGGCCATTACAATTAATAAAATTATATGGGTGGATGGCCAATAAAATTAATAAAACTATCAGTGGACGAACATTACAATTAAAATACTCTATGCGTGAATGGCCTTCACAATCAATAGAACTATTGGTGAATGGCCTTTATAATTAATAATACTATGGGTGGATGGCCATTATAATTGATAAAACTCTATGGGTGGATGGCCATTACAATTTATAAAATATGGATGGATGACCATTACAATAAATAAAATTATGGGTTGATAGCCATTATAATTAATAAAACTGTGGGTGTATGGCAAATTACAATTAATAAAACAATGGGTGAAGAACCATTACAATTAACACAGCTATGGGTGGATGGTAATTAAAGTTAATGAAACTATATGGATGGATGGCCATTACAATTAATAAAACTCTATAGGTAGATGACCATTAAATTAGTAAACCTATGGGTGGATGGCAAATTAAAATTATTAAAACTATGGGTGGATGGCCATTATAATTAATAAAACTGGGTGGATGGCCAATACAATTAATAAAACTATGTGTGTAAAGCTATTATAATTAATAAATATTTTGGGGAATGGCCATTATAATTAATATAACTGTGGGTGGATGGATGGCCATTACAATTTATAAAATTAGGGATGGATGGCCATGACAATTAATAAAACTATGGGTGGATGGCAAATTACAATTAATAAAACTATATGGGTGGATAGCTATTACAATTAATAAAACTCTATACGTGGATGGCCATTACAATTAATAAAACTATAGGTGAATGGCCTTTACAATTAATAAAATGTATTGGTGAATGTCTTTTGCAATTAATAAAACTATGGGTGGATGGCCATTACAATTAATAAAACTCTATGAGTGGATGGCCATTACAATTAATAAAACTATGGATGGATGGCCAATACAATAAATAAATCTATAAGTGGATGGCCATTACAATTAATAAAACTCTATGGATGGATGGCAATTACAATAAATTCAACTATGGGTGGATGGCCATTACAATTAATAAAACTATATGGGTGGATGGCCATTAGAATCAATAAAACTTTGGATGGATGGCCATTACAATTAATAAAACTATATGGATGAAAGGCCATTAAAATTAATAAAACTATATGGATGGATGTCAATTACAATTAATAAATCCATTGGTGGATTGCCAATGCAACTAATAAAACTATATTGATGGATGGCCATTACAATTAATAAAACTCTATGGATGGATGACCATTACAATTAATAAACTATGGGTGGATGGACATTACAGATAATATAATTCTGTGAATGGATGACCATTATGAGTAATAAAACTCTATGGATGGATGTCCATTACAATTAATACAGCTATGGATGGATGGACATTACAATTAATAAAACAATGGGTTAATGACCATTACAATTAATACACCTCTATGAATGGATGGCCATTACAATTAATACAACCTCCGGTAGATGGCTATTACAATTAATACAACCTCCGGTAGATGGCCATTACAATTAATACAACCTCCGGTAGATGGCCATTACAATTAATACAACCTCCGGTAGATGGCCATTACAATTAATACAACCTCCGGTAGATGGCCATTACAATTAATACAACCTCCGGTAGATGGCCATTACAATTAATACAACCTCCGGTAGATGGCCATTACAATTAATACAACCTCCGGTAGATGGCCATTACAATTAATACAACCTCCGGTAGATGGCCATTACAATTAATAATACTATATGTGTGGATGGACATTTTAATTAATAGAACTATGGGAGGATGGCCATTACAATTAATAAAATTATGGATGGAAGGAAATTACAAATAATAAAACTATTGGTGAATAGCCATTACAATTAATAAAACTCTATGGATAGATGGCAATTAAAATACATAAAACTATGGGTGGATGGTCATTACAATTAATGAAACTCTACAGGTTGATGGCCATTATAAATAATGGAACTTTGGGTGGATGGCCATTACAATTAATAAAACTATATGGATGGATGTCATTTACAAATAATACAACTATGGGTGGATGTCGATTACAATTAATAAATCTACTTGTGGATGGCCATTACAATTAATAAAACTATATGATGGAATGACCATTACAATTAATAAAACTATGGATGGATGGCCAGTACAATTAATAAAACTGTGAATGGATGGCCATTAGAATTAATAAAACTATATGGGTTGATAGCCATTATAATTAACAAAACTGTGGGTGGATGGCAAATTACAATTATTAATACTATGGGTGAAGAGCCATTACAATTAACACAGCTATGGGAGGATGGTAATTAAAATTAATGAAACTATATGGATGGATGGCCATTACAATTAATAAAACTATATAGGTAGATGGCCATTAAATTAATAAAACTATGGGTGGATGGCAAATTACAATTAATAAAAGTATGGGTGGATGGCCAATATAATTAATAAAACTGTTGGTAGAAGGCCAATACAATTTATAAAACTATGTGTGTAAGGCTTTTATAATCAATAAATCTATTGGGGAATGGCCATTATAATTAATGTAACTGTGGGTGGATGGATGGCCATTACAATTTATAAAATTAGGGATTGATGGCCATGACAATTAATAAAACTACGAGCGGATGGCCATTACAATTAATAAAACTATGGGTGGATGGCAAATTACAATTAATAAATCTATATGGGTGGATAGCTATTGCAATTAATAAAACTCTATATGTGGATGGCCATTACAATTAATAATACTATATGGGTGAATAGCCTTTACAATTAATAAAACTATGGATGGATGGCCATTACAATAAATAAAATTATGGGTTGATAGCCATTATAAGTAATTAAACTGTGGGTGGATGGCAAATTACAATTAATAAAACTATGGGTGAAGAGCCATTACAATTAACACAGCTATAGGTGGATGGTCATTAAAATTAATGAAACTATATGGATGGATGGCCATTACAATTAATAAAACTCTATAGGTAGATGGCCATTAAATTAATAAAACTATGGGTGGATGGCAAATAACAATTAATAAAACTATGGGTGGATGGCCATTATAATTAATAAAACTGTGGGTTGATGGCCAATTCAATTAATAATACTATGTGTGTAAGGCTAATGTAATTAATAAATCTTTTGGGGAATGGCCATTATAATTAATATAACTGTGGGTGGATGGATGGCCATTACAATTTATAAAATTAGGGATGGATGGCCATGACAATTAATAAAACTACGAGTGGATGGCCATTACAATTAATAAAACTATGGGTTGATGGCAAATTACAATTAATAAAACTATATGGGTGGATAGCTATTACAATTAATGAAACTATATGTGGATGGCCATTACAATTAATAAAACTATAGGTGAATGGCCTTTACAATTAATTAAATGTATTGGTGAATGGCCTTTGCAGTTAATAAACCTATGGGTGGATGGCCATTACAATTAATAAAACTATGAGTGGATGGCCATTACAAATAATAAAACTATGGATGGATGGCAATTACAATAAAAAACTATGGGTGGATGATCATTCCAACTAATGAAACTCTATAGGATGATGGCCATTATAATTAATAAAACTTTGGGTGGATGGTCATTACAATTAATAAAACTATATGGATGGATGGCCATTACAATTAATACAACTACGGCTGGATGTCCATTACAATTAATAAATATATTGGTGGATAGCCATTACAATTAATAAGACTATATGAAAGAATGACCATTAGAATTAATAAAACTATGGATGGATGTCCAGTACAATTAATAAAACTGTGAATGGATGGCCATTACAATTAATAAAACTCTGTAGGTGGATGGCCATTACAGCAGGATCAACATGGAAACATTTAGATGCTCTAGATATTAGCACTGTAATTACAGATGTGAATCTCATCCAATTATATACACTTTTCAGATCATCTGACTTTGACTCAGAATATGCTTTTTGAATTTACTTGTCTAGATCAAACAATTTTTGTGAAGTTGTTACATCCAAAATTGTTTAATGCTGATGACATGAAAATCTTTTCACCATTAGGCAGAAGTAAAGAAAAGTATTTCTAACCATGATTTTGCCTTTAAAAATGTTTTTTGTCTTATTTCACTAGCAAGCTTTGTAGGCCGTAGGTGCAGACACTTGTACTTAGGACGATATAGGTTGGTATCAAATATGAAGTTATAATACCATATATATATATATATATATATATATATATATATATATATATATATATATATATATATATATATATATATATATATATATATATATATATATATATTCTACTCTCACATTATTTATATGCCCTGGCGTATGGAATTTACTTCGATTCTGTGTCCGAATAAATAAATAATAATCTCAATACTTGAAAGAAAACGAACATGATGTACTGCATATACAGCAATTTATGTTTTACTGAAATGCTCTTTATTCTCCATTTGAAGATGACGGGGTTATTTTCTAATACAGGAGTGTTTTAACGGAGAAATAAATGATGAGCTTGCAAATATGATGCGCAACTTATCTGGTTAATTGTTCGAGACGATATTGAAGAAACATTTTCTCGCTTGTCCTAGATAGAATCTATGACCTGACAAATATAGCTTTCAAGGTATTTACTTGCAAATAGATTGTATTCCTGACGTCATTCGTTTCAACCATGCTTGTTACTTGTAAAACAGCCCATATGCATAATTATCAGGTAAAACAGCTATATTTTTCTATTTGTTGACGATCAAAATATGGGTCATTAATGTTTCTAATTGCTAAATTTAAGTTATCTTTGAGCGTTTCCGCATTTTCCATATATATATATATATATATATATATATATATATATATATATATATATATATATATATATATATATATATATATATATATATATATATATATATATATATATATATATATATATATATATATATATATATATATATATATATATATATATATATATATATAGTTTGTTAGTTATTTATTTTATATCATTACATGATAGGAGTAATGAAACATTGTGTGTTGTGGCTGAGTGGCTGACCGAGCCTTAAATCAGTGACAATTTTGGTAAACAATATTGTTCTCATAGTGAGGATCATTACCTTTAGCTGATTCAATGATATTCTATTTTTGATAGGTAGAGTACATATTGATTGTCATTTTTTATTGTGATTTTGATGATGGAATTTCTAATTATAATAAAGATTTTTCCGGAACTATGAACTTTTGATCCTCCGGTGTTTCATTCTGCGTCTTAGTTGGTTATATAATATATTTTTTTCTTTCTGAACGGCTATTGTTCGTTCTTTAACATCTTAACAGAATCTAGTTATCATTTGTGTGTGCAGTATTGGATTTGGAATCATTTAAATTATTTAATTTTCGGAAATAAATAAGTGCTCCGTTAATATTCTTGGAAATAAAGCCTTGAATTTACGGCAAAATTTCAAACAATAATTTAATTATTATGATCCAACAAAAGGCTATTGGCACATCAAGAATTTACGACCCAAGACTGGCACATCAACACTTTCAACGTCAGATTTAATTTGGATTTTCCCTAAAGGTCACTCGGATCTTTTGTTTTATCTGTACTATTCTATGATTTTGTGAGGGGGGGTAATTCCCAATACCATAAGATCTTACTTTTAACACTTTCATTTGGAATTCCAGAGAAAAATTATTTGTTGAATTTTGCAAATATTAAGGATTGAAAAGCTATATGTTCCTTTCTATTTCGCCTTTTACTTTATTTAACTATACTTTATTCCTCTTATTTGGTCAAAAACTATAAATATTACCATCTTGATCTTTCCGCATGTACAATTCATAAAAGTGTCACATATTATCCAAGTAAAATGACGCCATTTGTTGTGTCAACTAATAAACACGTTTTATCTGTATACGTAAAGTTGCGGACTCTGATGACGATTGTAATCATGTATAATGCTTTAGAAACGTTGCTAGGGTGTTATTTCTAATATTTTGAATGCTATTTGGGGTAAGACCTAACTTTGACTACACTAGAATCCCATCCAGTCATGTAAACAAATATACGCTATCGTTAGATATCATGATTGATGTTTTGATGTTGAACTATCAACTCTGAAAACCGTTCAGGTGATCACATCGAAGTTTTCATAAATCATTTTTCTTTATCCAATCAATTAAAATCATCTTGTGTTGCGATTTCAACCTTGCCCAAACATTCCAGAAATTATATGTGTTAGCTGGACTTATCCATGTGCTATTATGAAACACCATCATCACTTAACAACACACATTAATATCCATATTTAATTTGCTTTCAAGCAACAATGTCTGCTTGCCACTGGTCATCAATGTAAGTAACATAATGGGAATTAAGAGAATATCTAAAACATAAAAATATATACAACTAGTACTTTCTTTAAAACTGTTTGCAACATCTTGTTATTCATTTCAAACGTATAAGTGATTTCAGATCGATTTAAATTTTTGCCATTCAATTAGATGTGCAAAAATAGCTACTTTATACACCGAGTCAATATGTATTATTGCTTTTAATCTAACGTTGCTTTCCACAAGCTCTACCTCTCGTTCGACGAAATGTTGTATGACTACCTTGTAAGATTAATGAAATTTTCTTGTACTGTAAATTTAGCCGAATGTACGTTTGTGTCTGTATCTAAATCAAATACATTGCTTAATCACTTCAATATTGCAAATTTTGGTTATCTTGATGTCATAGCTGACGAGTCTTATCTTAAAACGGTTCATCTTTGAGATTGGAAAATCAACATTTCTATAATCTTCAATGCTATTTTGTATCAGATCTAATTTTGACTATACTTTTTATTTCATTCAGTCGACAAATGCACATTATAATTTGATACCATGAATAATGTTTTAATATTGAACAAATAACTCCGAAAACCGTTGAGTAAGTCACAATAGGGTTTAATAAATATTTTTTTTGTTCAAATAAATTGAGATCATTTTGTGTTGCCATTTTTCAGCATAACATTATATATATATATAACATTTTGTCAACTAAATGTAAGGTAGTAGAATGATTTCGGCAATATGACATGTTCGAATAGTGATGCACATGTCATATACATCCAGTAGAAAGGAAACTGATCTAGTGAAAAATTCTAAGAATGTAAATGTGTTATATTTAGGAGTTGGGTTGGGTGAGTATTTGGAGAGGCGTGTTTTGCTTACTTTTTTTGGGGGGGGTGAGGATATATTAGTAATGCAGGTGGTCCAGCTATATTCTCATGCAGTGGTACGAAGGTGATTTGTATGCAGTATTGATTAAAGTGATCGTGCAATAAGTATATGGCCAACGAAGGAGCTGGCATATAAATTAAATAAATCAATATGGTTTTTTATATGTTGCGCATCCCGAAATCAATATTTGTAATTAGTGAAATATGAAACTGCTTCGTCCTTATGGGCAAATAGTCTTGATAGATGGATGCAAACGCTATGGCGTAAATAAAACTTAAGAATAAATGTGAAATGCAAAATCTGCAAGTTTGTGTTTGAGCATATGATTCGATTCAGGCAAGCTTGAAAAGCACCAGATTTATCATGTAATTCTACAGTTTCCAATGTATGGGTGGTCAGGATGAAGGAAAACAACTTTACATGTAGTACTCTCTCTCTCTCTCTCTCTCTCTCTCTCTCTCTCTCTCTCTCTCTCTCTCTCTCTCTCTCTCTCTCTCTCTCTCTCTCTCTCTCTCTCTCTCTCTCTCTTTGACATCCTCGTTTCGGGTTTTATATCTTCTCTCAGCTACTCGTTTGAACAAAATCTGGAGTAATTGCTCATCTTGGTATAAAAGTTTGTACATTCTTCACTAAGTTCAACGTTAATTTATATGGGGTTGAATATGTCTTACACTAAAACTGGGCAACTGTGACATACCGTTCAGGGCTTTCTCAAATATTGTTTTAAAGTAACCCAACATTTTCTATACCACATAAGAGCAGTTGTTTCGCTTTCGAATTATGGATTAATGATAAATGATTCTAAATCTTTAAAGGAAAGGAAATCTCACTGTCAAACCCCATTTATTACTTGAGACAATGGAACATTTTTCAACTTAATTAATAAAGATGTATTTTTGTTTTGTTCGACAGGTCAGTCCGAACGAAAAGAAGCAAAATACAAACAGGTGAATAAGACCTTGACCCAGAGTACCTACATCTCTTCTTCCTCTTCTTCTGCCAGTGAAGATGCGACTGAACAGTCAATGGTAAAAAGTGCGTAGGATTTTTAACCCATGCATACAGTTTTAATCTCAATACCGGTCTAAATTTGAATAAATTGGTATTGTCTAATCTTGTGGATCTCAACACGGATTTATGTGGATTTTGTGGCGTGGCATTTGGTGCAGATCTGTTCAAGTTGAGTTTAATATACTTATTATTTCACAAATGTTTTATTACTTCTAGTTTTGTGGCAATACTAACATCATCAGCCATGTAGATCTATGAAAGTCCAGTCTGTTCTTCTTTGACTCTACGTCTCAGCTTTATTTGCAAAATGTGGCTTCCAATCCATGACCTTTGGTCCCAGAACTCAACCCAACATAACGCTTAGCTGAATGCTCTCACTCTCTATAGTGTCTGTGCATCTTGTAAATTTCAACATGGCCTCAGGCCTATTAGCTTGTGCATATATAGACTTTACATAGGAAGTAAATGCAATAGTATTCCTGCTTAAGTCACGGTTTGACTTGTACTATGCGCATCGTTAGACTATGACGTCACATAAACATTTTACATTATGGCGACATTCAACTCGCCAGGTATATTCATCTGTCTGGAAAAACATGAACCATGTACATGTTTGAATGACAGTAAATCTACTGAAAAATAGTGAAATGATGAAGAAAGCAAAATTAGATGGAAAACAGTACCATGTTTTGAAAATAATTAACCCAAGAGCCGTTGGTCTAGATAAAATTTCAGACTAATTTATATAGATTTGTATAATAACTGAGTGAAACAATAGATTAACTGTATAACTGTATGTCTTATTATTATTATTATTATTATTATTATTATTATTATTATTAATAATAATAAAAATAATAATAATAATAATAATAATAATAATAATAATAATAATAATAATAATAATAATAATAATTTTCAATCACATCTAAAAGAAAAGCCATAAAAGAATGCAAAATTTATATAGGATATAACAGAGAGAGCGAGAATATTCATGCTACAAATTTAATATATATATATATATATATATATATATATATATATATATATATATATATATATATATATATATATTTATATACATAATTATACATATATACTCTATTGTTGTATTATTATTATTGTCAAGTACATTATTTCTTAATTGTATCAATCACCTCTGAAGATATTCTCTCATATATCCGTTATAATACATTATTATGTTTTGCATAATTAATTAGCTTGCAAATGATTCATAACAAAATTTATTCGACAACTGTACCGTCATATGCTTCCCATTATTGATCTAATTTTTGCGAATGAAAAAAATTGTAGGCTGAATACCTTTTTAACTTGTATCTATAATATTTTTCTTATATTTTCCAGGTTGTGTACTTTGTTGTGAATATTATTATTTAAAATATATAGTTCTTTCGTATGAGAAAAAAAATCAAATTTAAAATTTCATAAGATGTTTCATAAGTTCCAGTTCATAAGATGTTTTATATATATGATGTTTCATAAGTTTTATATATAAGATGTTTCATAAGTTCCAGTTCATAATATTTTTTATATATATATATATATATATATATATATATATATATATATATATATATATATATATATATATATATATATATGTCTGAGTGTGTCTGCTACGCACGAGCTTTTATAACACCGATTCAGTGCCATCATTTTTTGGTGATGCGTGCTTAGTCGTGACGGTATATGGGTTGGTGCGTGCAGGCAAGGCGATGGGTGCCATTTACTCGCGGACCTGGGTTCGAAACTCGGTAGAGTACGAATTTAATTTCTCTAACCTGTATGATAGTATTGTTTGTATTAAACTATTATTTCTGCCCACTATTATCAAGATTCTACTACAGAATCCAGGGATAGCACAGTCTGTTCTGTCTGGTATATATTTATAATTATTTGTAATACAAAAATCCTATATACCTTGATTTCTTTCATAGGAATCTGGAACGACTGTGTACATATTTATGAGAATTAATTACTAGGTCGTCATGCGAGTGTGTCTGCTACGCACGAGCTTTTATAACACCGATTCAGTGCCATCATTTTTTGGTGATGCGTGCTTAGTCGTGACGGTATATGGGTTGGTGCGTGCAGGCAAGGCGATGGGTGCCATTTACTCGCGGACCTGGGTTCGAAACTCGGTAGAGTACGAATTTAATTTCTCTAACCTGTATGATAGTATTGTTTGTATTAAACTATATATATATATATATAATATATATATATATATATATATATATATATATATATATATATATATATATATATATATATATATTCGTGATACTATCGTGAAGCTAAAATGTACAAAGTTTATGTGACATTTAATTTTCCAAAGAAACATCTGTATCAAGCAAACCTGCTCAAGGCCTACGCATGTTCTTTAAAGTATCCAAACAATAATATCAAAGAAAAAAATGTAAAAGGTGTGTGCCTTATCTTTCAGCCATGCATAAAAATGCTATAAACACAATTTAACTTTAATGTAATCATACAATAATTGAAAACGTGATTTTTTTTTAGCAAAGAGCATAACTTGTCTAATTCTGTTTTAGTCAAAATAGAATCAGCGGTTATAATTATGTGAATAATTTTCATTTAAAAGCATTCATGAAAAGTATCATTTTTACACGTATTCTTTAGCTTTCAAAACTCTCATCCATTTTGTGATCATGTCTCCATTTACCTTGTGTCTTTCGATTTAATCTGGTTTTCAAAGAAAATCAAAACTACTTTGACAACCTTCTGGTTTTCTTTGTCTTTTGAGTGAGTAATGGCGGCATAATTACTTAGTTGATCTTTGCAAGATGATGTGTCTAATTGGTGTATACACTTTTTGATTGCACTACTGTAAAAAATGTTCCATTTTGATTAATTGTTTCTCTAAAAATAATTAAAACTACGGAACTGATTTTTGCAAGTGAAGTTCCCAATTACGCTTAATCTATATGTGTACACATGTTTATATGTCTTAATGTGATCTCCGATTTTAATACATGCGTTAAACCACACTTTCACAGCTAGAAACAAGTTCCAGTTCATATCTATTTATATAATAAATTAAATTAAATAATTAAAACATCTTTCCAAAAATTTTTTGTTTAAACCTTTATAAATCGTTTAACATTATTTCACTTCAAAACCAAGCATCATATATATTTAGAATGTTTTAATTAATAAGGTCCCCTCTTAGCTGCATCAAAACTAAGTCTATGTAGCCAGGATATTTTTCATGCAGTAATAAATATTTTAATGCTTTTTATTTTCAGTCCTCCTTTACAGTAGTTTTGGATACATAATCTGAGTTTTCTTTCGATTTGTCCAAAATGTAAACAACGTATTGTATAATAGTTTCTGATGGATTTTGTAAACAAAGAATGAATTAAGTGATTTTCTTGGACACAGAAAGACCCTTGTACCATTGTGAGAACATGTTTTTATTCAACTTCTGTATTCATAGTTAATTTAATATTTTTTTTAATTTATTGTGAATTTAACGTCAGGCAGTGTGATAACACTAGTTTCCTAAATGAAATGAATTTTCATGACTAAATTTATCTCTGCTAATTTTCTTTATTTCAAACAGTTCTAGTGTCTTTATTATTAATGCTAAGTCCAGAGATCTTTTGTATGAATTGCAGTGTATATAAGGAATCTCTTCACTGTCGTGTCAGTAGCAACTACAACAAAAACAATGCCCAGATAGTAACGAAGTGTGTTCTGGAATACTATATTCACTTGCATCAAGAAATTGGCATCTTAATGTAATTCAAAAGCTTGTTTAATGACTATATTTTGGCTCAATACTAATAATATCCAAACTTATATACCCTATTATTGTATACAGACATTTTCCTCTTCTGTTATTTTTAATTAATAATATAATCCCATTTTATTTCAGTTGCCTAAATGTAGTTTCCATAAATGGTGTACCATGATGTAAGATTTATTAAACAGTTGCTTCAGTGTGTAACCATAATCTAAGATTTGTATTAGAATGGCTTCATGGTGTACACATAATGTAAGATTTGTATTATAGTTGTCTCAAACGATGTACCCATAATGTAAGATTTGTATTACAGTTGCCTCATGATGTACCCATAATCTAACATTTACATGACATTTGTCCCAAAATGTGTACCCATAATCTAAGATTTGCATTACAATTGGCTAACATGGTGTATTAAATTTCAAAAGGATCTTTAATATCTAAGATTTGTACTACAGATGCCTCAAACAGTCTATCCATTATCAAAGATTATTATTACAGTTGCCTCAAAAGTTGTACTAATCATCAATGATTTGCAGCATTCAGCTACTACAACATAATTTAATATTTTCAGAAATGTAATCAGAATATTCACAAGGGCAGTTTGTGTACTCAGCAAATGACAAGTGTAGTTAACTTTGGTGTTCCAATAAAGATTCCTATCAATGAAGCACATTTTTAGAGTATCTGAGTGGATCCAAGTGACATATATTATTTTATGTTATTTTATGACCATCAATTATGAACAGTGTTTAATAGCTGAAAAATCAGACAGTTCATTTATTCAGTAGAATATTCTGATCAACAATATTAAAGATCTTTTTGAAATTTATGAAGACAATCCCAGTGATTTTACCTGCGTTAATAGCAGATAGCCATTCTCGTATTAGTTTAGTCGCGGAAATTTGGCAGGAGTGATTTTGTCTCAATCCCGATTGAATTCGATGTTGAAGATTATGTTTAATAAGCTCGCGAAATAGATGGGCTAAAATGCATTTCTTGGTTATTTTTGCAGTGACGAGCAGGATAGAAATTTGTCTGTAATATGATCGGCTGATCTTGGGTCTGCCTTTTCTGGACAGGAAAAAGTTTGCCTTGCTTCAAAGTTTCTGGGAATACACCAGTGTCTAAGCAATTATTGAAGAGAGTAGTTAAGTGGGGACTATGCGCTTTTATATCATGTCGCCCATTGTTATGATTGTGATTCAAAGTAACTATGAACATTAATTCCTGTATCTATCATGGTTCATAAATAGGCTTAAATCGTCCGTCATGACAATCAAAAGCAATTTGACATTTAATTACCATCTGTTTTAATATTTGGTAAATCACAATTAGATTCATATTGAAAGCTGTAAACACTGATTTTCTTCTGTTATTAGTTTTCTCGTCTCATGTTTAAAAATTGTTTATCCTATCAAAAATCTATTACAGCTCTTTTGAAGTCAAAAATTTCATAGCATCAGACCCTTAAGCCGTAATAATTTAGTAACGTACCATTATCTAGAGTCAAGTGACAGGAATAGCCCTAAAAAGTAAAGAATATCAACACAGTGTACTTATTTTTGTCCTTGAATGAGAGTTCTGGAAGGTGTTTTTATATATCTGACTATTGTCGTCATTGTAAACAAGACGTTTCTCAGAATTTGAGTTTAAGGCCTAGCCATTGTTTACGAGTTAGTGGAATTTTCAATTAATTTTCTAGAAATTTTATTGAGTACGTCAAGTGCAAGTTACAAACACAGACACACACACACACACACACACACACACACACATATATATATATATATATATATATATATATATATATATAT
Organism: Potamilus streckersoni; assembly: GCA_016746295.1. NCBI lineage: Eukaryota > Metazoa > Mollusca > Bivalvia > Unionida > Unionidae > Potamilus > Potamilus streckersoni. The sequence continues at coordinate 41,514 of JAEAOA010001975.1, forward strand.
ATATATATATATATATATATATATATATATATATATATATATATATATATGAAATGAAGTCCACAGCTGTGTTCAGTTATAATTCGAGAAAAATTATTTAAATTATTGGAATCATTAATGAATCATTTATTAGAATTACTAAGTGTTCATTTTACATTTGGTTTAAAATATGATTAGGAGTTATTGAGAACTGATTCTAAGACGTGGTATATCAGGACATTCAAAACTATTGTTACATCAGTGCATTCTATAATATTTGAATTCATTCAGAATATTCTCTACCTTTAGACATTTTATAAGACATTTAGGATTATTTTGGATTTAATTCACAATACTGCAAGTGTCCCTTAAAATAGTTACTTTTTGACATTGAGGAATAAACTGTTAACTTTACTAAACTTGTTGATTTGCTTCTTTTTGTTAAAAAGATTGAGATCTAGAGTTGTGGCAAAACAAATTTACTGGAAAATCTATTTTTGATATGAACGTTGCTGAGATCAGTAAGCATTCAAGAGTTAAATACAGTACAACTATTTTATTTAGCAATGCTTGCTCCGAAGCAGATATTTAAAACTTTTAGATGGAAATTCTATTATTACAGTGTCTTTTATTCATAAAACTTGTCTCCCTGGGAATTAGCGATGGATGGAGAAAAAAATTAGTTTGGTTTTGTTGATTTTAACTGTACGTCTAGTCAACTGTTTGTTATATTACACCAATGACATGGACTCTAATCCCCTTTTCCAAGGGCACGCAAAGGCAGCCAGTTTTGGTTGGCCTAGGATATAAGAGGAAACCAATGAAATGACATATTAGCATATGAGACAAATCCGGTAAGAAATAAAATCTAAACAAGTAAAAACGTGCTTTAAAAAAATCTATCAAACGCAAAGGGTAAAAAAATACAGAAAGAAACATCATGAAATCTTCCCACTACCCCACCTACTTATTCCACACATTATCAAATTATTGCATGCATTATCAACGGTATACTGTATTCAGAATATCAGTGCAGTAGCTTGATTCGGGTGCTGAAAGAAAAAGAATCCACCAAAAAACCCCAGCTAAAAACAAAAACCTAAACAAACAAGCAAACAAATAAAATCTTGCGAGACCTGAAGGGTTGAGCGTAATTCAATGTCCTCCCGCTATCCAACGAGACGTATAACATAAGCACCCAGATGAAGTTACTGCATTAATTATGAGTTTATTAAGTAAATTAAAACAATTATTTCATAAAAAGACAATTGTTGCGCTTTTATTTTAATTCCATCTGACAATTTTCTGCATTGCGTTTAAATATAGCATAACTGGAGTTTTTTCTTTACTTGGTTGTTGTTATGTGACGTCATCTAGACAACTATGAATCTCACTCTGTATCAGACGCATCTTAACAGATATGCATTTTATACAAGGTTATTAGATCAGCTTCTTGGGAAAGTGGATCTTATCATTTGTGGTATAATGATCGGTACACATTATATGGAATTAAGCTAAAACTGGATCTAGCAAATCAGAGCTGTCTGAATTATCTGCTACTGCCAAGCAATAAAAATACCAAAACAATAAATAGAAAATAAGGGAAAGAACGTAGATGAGTGTATAGTATACTGTTTGGGTTCAACAAAATGCAAAGGGAAAGAAAAACAAATTACACGGGAACATATTGTGGGGAAAAAGCACAGAACTTCCTTCAGGAAAACAAGTCTTAAGAAATAAAAAAAAAAGCAAAACGCAGAATATAAATAGTTCATTGCAAAATCCAGAGCAGTGATTCCTATTTCTAAATATAATGGAGCCTAGATTAAACTGGGCATTTGAGTGGAATAAAAACACACCCAAAACCTAAACAAAGAAATACGAAAGTAATGGTATTATGTACTTACTAAAACAAACATATTCGTCTGGAACAAATTATATGTATCACCAACAACAATTTTATTTAATAGTTTATTGCCCATATCTATAAGGTCAAACCCCATCGCATTTTACAACATTTCTATTTTTCCTTCTTCGATTTGATAATTACTGTTATCAACACGCTGAAATATTATTCCCGTGAGTTTTCAAAGATTTACTTTGAGAAACACTGGCAAAAAAAATGTTTCCACTTATGGAAACTGATCAAATCTGGTCCAACCCGTGTATTAAACATATGGATTAGAATAAGGTATCTCAAGCAGCACTCAAACTAGTTTTAGGTGTAATATTCAATATAATACACACTGACACCTTCTACGACTCAATGGTCTTAAACTAAGTAAGAGAAATAAGAAAATCCAACAACTTTTTGTAAAATTGGCATATAATTTAATTCTCCAAGTTATAAAATAAAAGTTTAAAGGGGAATTTCCAGCACTGTAAATTAAATCCCAACCGATCCTAATTGTTCTTTCAAAAGTCCAAAAGTATAGAGTTTGGAATGCATTCTGATCTTAAAATTGATGATATACTAACAGTTTGTGGTGTATCACAATATTATAATCTAGAATGCCTTTTGAATGAATTCAAAATAATCCCAAAATAGTGTCAATTCAAACAACAAACAATTTAGTAATTGCCATTAATTATTTAAATAATAATTTCCCTTTGATTATATCTGATTCAACTGGACTAATATTAAAAATTTGTTTATCAGAACCTTATATAAAACCTACGACACAATAAAATCTGGGCCATGTGTTCACTTCCAGAACATTTTATGGTCAAAATACCATGTCAATATGTTTTCTAATTTATCAATATCTAGTGCAATAAATAACCATGTATAAAAGTTCTATATGTCAACATTTGTTTTGACCATTAGCTTAAACTACAACCTACAATCGTGGACAAACGTTAAGTACACAAAGCATATATATATATATATATATATATATATATATATATATATATATATATATATATATATATATATATATATATATATATATATATATATATATATATATATATAATAAACTGACGACGAACAGTGCGAAACTAATAACTAACTAGCCTGAGCGCTTTCGACTCTTAATGAGTCTTTTTCAAAGGCAAATACAAAACATATATAAGACAAACAAATAAACAGAAAAACGTTGTGTTTGTAAACCTCTACATGGCTGTCGCCACATGAGGTAAAACTATAAATACAACCAGCTTGTACAACAACATACAACAGGTCTATACATTTAGAGTCGAAAGCGCTCAGGCTAGTTAGTTACTAGTTTCACATTGTCGTCAGTTTATTGCATCTATTTTAATCAATCCCTGACACACGTGATCCCTTGGTGGATCCAGCGCTTGAAAGGGTTGTTATTTGCCATATGATTTGTATTCTTTATATATATATATATATATATATATATATATATATATATATATATATATATATATATATATATATATATATATATATATATATATATATATATATATATATATATATATATATATATATATATATATGATACTGTCCAAGTGAACAGATTTGTAATAATTTTGATCGGTGCCCAGTTACTATGTCTAATATACTAGTTTTGTATATCATATCCCACACTCTTTATGTAGCCTAAGTTCTTTTACGGATGCTGCAATTGCAGCAAATGGAAAATTTGCATTGAAAGCGAGATGTTTAAGATAGATTTCCTTATTCAACGTAAGACTAGATAATGCACTATTCACTGGTGTGTATATGTGTTTAAAGTGTCTGGCAAATAAGCTATCACATGTTTTGGATTAGACAATGTTTCTTTATCAACACACCGTCGAATCCACTATAGAAATGCGCAAAGATACAGGTCCATTAACGGCTAATGGTAATGCACAATTCGATACATGTGGGTGGGGGATAGTATTCTGAAAACATGGTTTAAAAATATGATAATAGTAATGTCCCGTTCCTTTCAGTTAATTATCCTCAACATTTTTCAATTCGTCTGTGAAAGAATAACAAACTTCATACATTGATGTAAAGCAATAACGAGTCTGTATGTAGTGAAACTTTAAGGCCACTGACGCTTTTGAATTATTCATTTAGTGGCAAAGGTTTGTTGATTTTGTATAAAACTTTGAGAAACTAAATATGAGCTGGGGGTTTTAGGCACATACTTTTTGCAAATGAAATAGATTCTAGTCAGTAATGAACAACCTTGACAATAGTTCCTAAGAAAAGGTAGTCGTGTATTGTTCATAAGCGGCATTTTTTGATAAAGACACTAATACAAATCTCCATGTATATTGGTAATGATAATAATTATTAAATTTTTAGTCCCAAACACATTATAATGATCCCCAAAATGAATAGTCTGGAATATTGGTATTTCAGTTTTCTATACCTTATTATTTAATTAATGAATCTTGGGTTTAAATCTCAAAACACTTTCTTGGTATCCTAGTATGGGTACAAGGCAAAGTGTAAGACTTTGGTCTACTATTACCCATTATGAACACCAACAACCACAATAAGCTGCCTTATTGTATCCTGCTTTTTAAAGCATATCATGCTTTTGCAAATAACTACATTGTACAAAACAAAAGAAATTTCCAGTGTTCAAATGGGTTATTCAAAACAAAATAAATATTTATCAACAATACAGAAAAATATCACTAAATCAGCACTAAAATGTGTAGCACTAATTGTACAAATGAGTGTCCAGTTCATTTCACTACACATGACCTATTCTACAGCGCAGAATCCACTGTAGAATGTATATATGCATGTTGCGCTGGACATCCAATAGAACTGAAATACCATCTTCAAAAGTACTTAACTACTCATGTATCTTACATGATCAGTTTGCAATTTTGTAAATATGTATTTTTCTTTATTTGAATCAAAATTTTGTTTTGCGATAGGTACCTTTGCAAACATATCTATAATAGATCATACTTACAGTCAATATATCGCATGTATGCATACATTCAAGGTTTTTGTGGGGTTTAAGTAGCTAATGGCTAGTACTACTTTTCGTTATCTTTGGACGGATTAAGAACGAAAGAAAGTTTATACCTGAATATATAAACTTTGGGGGATTAATATTTAGATAACTACTTGCGGTGGAAGTCAAAAGGAAAAGAAATAAAATGCAAATAAGTAAATAAGTAATTATATGCTATGCATTTCAGGAATGTTTCAGAAGTCTCTTCGCTATTAACTGTACAGAACACCACTACTTTCAATATGGAAAATTTAACAGTCATCAGGTTACATGTATGTGTATAATACGACTGTGAGTCAAGGGACTAGGTTGACTGGAAGAAGGGTAATGTGGCAATCCCCATGACAGGGCATATGACGTTTGCCACATGCATCGTGTGCGAGGCCCAATGTATATGAAAAAAGGAACGCTCATTGCATCTTGCCTAGTCTTCATGCAACAAGAACAGTTAAATGAAAGGGTTTGTTTCAGCTTAATAATTTATAACTTTTCACTTATTGCGTACATTTGGCAATATAACTCCCATTGACCCAGTTAAGTTTATTAACTTTACTAATATCCCTTCCAGTATTTAAATTGGTGACACCATTATGCAATGATACAATTTAACTTAAGTTAGGTGTGCTAATCTCAACAATACTGAAAGAAGTAAAACAAATGTACTGGTATTTAACGAGCTCGGCACGTAATGTATTATTTATGAAATAGAATGTACCGGCTTTCGTGAATAACAAAATGTACTGATACTCACGACAAGATGAAATATATGCATGACCAGACCACAACCTTGCTTTCTCTTCTTGTCACAGAAAGTGAGATCCGGTGTTACACAATAATAGTTGTATAGGAACATATTTAGTTACAACTATATTTATTTCAAAACCTTTGACAAACTGAAATATCAACGTTGTCATCTGGAGATTAAGTAGAAAGCATTCGCGTATTTGAGCACATCTTCCCGACAGTATCATAATTAAACATCAAAACTTTGATCGCTGGTATAAACGGTAACAATTAAAAAGTGAAAATAAGAAATGCTAACAAGTTCTATTTTGGAAAAAAAAAACGAATTATTGAATAAAATGTTATTCTACATGCTGGACGTCAAAAAACGTTTCTTGATCGAGTGTAATAGATTTCAGCTTCTATAAATAAAGTTTGAATCATACCTTGAAGATATGTAGTAATTAAATCCGTGATACATTTTAAATAATTCAATAGTTATGCTTATACTGGAGGAAATGATGGCTTTCCAAGTTAGTTTCTTGGTACAATTTATACAGAGGATGCACTCTGGGCAATGCTGTTATTATTCTCATTGCATCAACATGTATTTTGTTTCAGGAGTTCTTTCTCCTGCATTGTACATTGTCCCATAATTTATCCGCATAATTCAAAATTGGTAAAATATAAGATCTGGACATATTTTCACAGTCAATTGATCCAGTTTGAATTTTATACTGTTTAATAGTTTATTTTTCTCCCAGACATTATCAGAAATATATTTAGTATGCACCTACCAAGTGGAATAACTGGCAAAGATAACGCCCCAATTTTTTATGCTGAGTAACCTCATTTTAATTTCTTTATGCCATATATAAAATATGATGGTTGTTATTATTTCCTATTCATCATATTCGACTTTTTACAAGTTTAACCCGGATTAGACGTTAACTGGCCAATGCCTGTCCCATTCATATATCTTGTCAATACTAAAGTTTGAGTATCAACTATCATACGGAGTTGTATCATTATAAAAAGTGTTTTTTGGATGATTCGATATTCTATATAGTAAATTGATGACAATTATTAATAACAAGAGTCCCAAAATGGACCCCTGGTAGACGCAACGTTGATTTCCTGAAATATAAAACTAAAAATTCATATAACTAGTCTTCTAACAGCAAGTAACTTTGATTTCATAATATCACAGTTTGATAAACATTAACATTAAAGTTTGCGTGACATATTCACATCAATAAAATACTGTTTCATTTTCAGCAGACGTGGGGTGCTCGGATGCAACAAATCTATTATGTTCGGTACTAACAGAAATCAGAATGTGTTATGCATTACATTTTAATTCCATTTGAATTAAATGACTGGAATCATTTGATTTTACCGAAAAAAACATGTGATCATGTGACATTACCGAAACGCACATGCTTGCTTTTGTCACCCTACACAAAGACCAAGAGGCAGAACTCAATAAAAAAAATAAAATTCTCTATTTATGAGTTAACTGTATATTTTATTGAATGCAAGTTACATTATTTGCTGGTTGGTAAATCTCAAGAAACAAAATTTACCGGTTTTCTTAGGGGATGCAGTAGGATGTAACAATGACCGATTGTCTCCCTTAGCGTAATGATGCCAATCAATATTATACATGTTCCTATTTATATTACTAACCTATTTATTTCAGCTTCCGAATATCGCCAGTAAAACTCTGGATTTAAGTAATAAAACTCAAATCCAAAATAATTCTTAAAATAGGACAATTGTTTCCTTTTAAGTCGTTTTACCCTATACTACAATGAGTATGTGATTATTAATAACAATTTAACGTTCATAACTTTGACAATTCATACAAATGTCTCTCGTCCACTTCATCAAATCCAGTTTTGCTATAACTGATGTTCATGTATATTCATATTAACCGATTCGAAACATAAACCCACATGACTGCTTTTGTTTTGTAGCTTTAATTTTCAGCATTTGATAAAGGTTTATATTAATTGTTTAAATCATATTTAAATTACCAAACTTTGCAGCTATAGAAAATTACTTGCAGTTGACTGATTGCCGAATTTCAGTCTAAGATTTCTAGGGCAATTTAAATTGCTTATTAAAATTAAGAATATATCCTATAAAAAATTAGAAGCATATCTCATACAATATGGTCACTTCACACAAGAAAGACCACCACTTTAGTAAATCAGAGCTGGCATTTTAGATGCGTCAAAGCTGGAATCAAAGAACTGGATGCGTCAAAGCTGGCATTAGAGAACTGGATGCGTCTGAGCTTGCGGGAAATGATAATCTGTTCTAACTAATAACTCGAAACCCAAAATCTACGGGATGATAATCGTTATGCATCCATCAGACATTAATCTGGAGCATGTAACTAATACTGTTTTTCTTAATTGTGCTCAGGAACATTTTCAACAAGACAAAATTAGAAACAAATTGTGTTCCAAACCAGCACACCGTCTGATTGTAGAAACTATTAGTAATCCCTGGGGTTTAATACCTTTTGATCACGATCTCATACTCGCACTAAAATCCCCATATTTAAACTCTGTCAGGGTTCTACACACGTCTTTAATCTTTAATACTTACAGTCCAGATTGCGAGGTCACGAAACTGAAGCCACTAAATGAACACTTATTCAGTCTTACCAAAATCTAAAAAGTTAAAAATATACCTATATTAAAAAAAACATATTTTAAAGTGGTTGGTATAATGCAATTCGATATACTAATACAAAGTCAGAATCAGGGCTGTATCTAGTACTCAAAACCATGTAAACATGTTTAACTACAAATAATAATATTAATCTTAATCTATCATATACAGAGATAATAATAGTAGTATAGAGAGCTGATGATCCTTTCTCAGAGACCTCCCGACCCCCCAAAACGCTTTACGTTAACACTTTTGTCAGCAGCCTTTGATAGCTCAAAATTATTAACATATTTTCTAACAAAAATACATTTTGGGGCCCAGGTGTTTCTGAGAAAGGATACATCAACTCTCTCTACTACTATGTACTTATTCGCTAAAAAAAATATTGTTATATTAAACAAATGATATATATATATATATATATATATATATATATATATATATATATATATATATATATATATATATATGTCTTATTATAATTCGATCAGACATGTTGGATTTGACCTGACAAATAGAATTTGCAAAAGATGTAATTCGATCAAACGGGCATCAGTATATACTGGTATAAAATCTAATATAATAATCGATTGCATTAAAAAAGTGGATTATCATATATCGCCGAAATACGAGTCAGTTTGGATATTCGCGATTAAAATTGATATAAGAATAGCGGGATGGGCAGATGATGTGATGAGATTTATCGATATCATGGTTGATATATTATTTGATAAGGATATTACTAAAGCCACACAAAATTAAATATCTACTTTTTATTATAATCTTTTTCGTACTTGCTAATTCTCATTGGCATAATATGTTAACATACTATCAATGATGCGAAACTATCGTACTAAATCGTCCATATCATATTTTATACCACACAAATAAGATCGAATTTGATCAAATAATTTTTATAAGTTATACTTGCTGTTTTGCAAGCATGTTTTTAGCCGCGAGTCGAGGCTCAACTACACTATCAGCATAAATGTTTCCTCGATATCTGTTTAACACAATAGACACAGTTCCAGAAAAATCATCGGTCGAATGACTCCATGAAAATGTTGTAAATATGCTAAACTTTACACTGCTAAACACAATCTATATACACCAGTGACTTCTTCGATGTGTTTAAGAGTGTTATTGTGATGCGATCATGATGTTTTTTTTATGCTACCACACACACAATATATTTTTCATTTATTTGTGAGGAATTTTAATGAGATTAGTTTTTGAACAATGTCGAAAACTGTTTCTGGTGCTCTGAGATTACTAATACCATTATTGTTCATAATGAGAAATGCAAGCATGACACCACCGGCATTATTATGTCACCAGTAAATACATCGCCAGCTTTTTTTAACATAATCGTTAACGGACTTGCCCGAATCTTGTATTTTAACTTGATCTGCAAAAGTAACTATATTATTAACAGCCGCGGTGGGAATTCGTACAAGTACATCTGATAGTTGTATATTACTCGTTTTTAATCGTCCTTCTTTATCTTGAAAAAAAAACAACTTCATTTTGATCAACACTTGTGATATTTAACAAATTAGTAATTTCATTTTTGAGCTGATCAAACGTTGCGTATTTATATAAGTCACCTTGCTGAGCAGACGATGAATCTCCTACTAATGCTTCAAATTTTAAATAAAATCTCATTATTTATTTATTGCTTGACAAAATTATATACCATAATAATAATGACAAAATCGTCGATATCAAACTTTGATACAGAACGTTTGGTGTAACATAAACATAACAATGAGATTCCTGATTGTCATTATTAGTTGGTAGAACTGGATTGGGTAAAACAAATTTGCTTATGAATTTACTTTTAGGAGATAATTTTAACTACGATCGCGTTCATTTCCCTAACAAGATAAGTACGAGCTACTTAACAATTATAATGACAAACTTCGTAGCGATCTCGAATCTGGCGATGATTTCTTTATGATCAAACAACCGGAAGAACATATTCCAGTTAATTAACTCGATTTTTCCGAACATAAAATAGTTGTTTTTGATGATATTCCGCTAGACAACGAGGAAATGAATAAAATTAGATCGTAATTTTCATTGTCGCAAAATAAGAAATGTAATTATATTTATATTACTCAAGGATATTATAATGTAGACGGATTTGTTAGGCGAAATACTGGTTGTTTTATAGTTTTTCCTGGACATGACAGTATTGACGTTAGAAATATCGGAACGAACAATGCGGCGACGTAACAAAAGATAAATTCGTTGAACTATATCGTCAAGCAACAGCAATTAGATACGACTTTTTCTTGTTTGATAAATTAACGAATGATAAGAGTAAAATGTTTCGATGTTGTATTGAAAACTATATACAATAATTTTTATAGAAAAATGTATAATAAATGAAAAAGCAAGCAAAGCACGAAAACAGAATTTTAAAAACAAATCTTGCGCAGTCTCAGACAAAATTTAAACAGCTAGTACAGCAAGCACGAAGTGGTCAAGTTGCTGCAGCGGAAACAACAGCTACAATTCTCAAACCAGCTACTAAGGAAAACAACCCGAAACTAAACCACTATCAGCAGAAATACAAAATTGCAATAAAAAAAAGTTTGTTTGGATTAGTTAAAGAACAAGAGATGGCTGCTGAAGAGTTATTGAAAGATCTGATGCGGAGAAATTAAGATTAGCTAAGGCACTTGCAGCACATATAGTTAATCCTGCTGCAAGACAAGCTGAAATCGATCGACTGATAAATAATCCGCTGGAATTTGAACGAAGATTAACAGAATTAATAACACATGAAATTAAAAATATTAAAAAATTATCAGGAGAAATAAAAGATATTAAAGAACAAAAAAAGAGTTGGCGAGTTGTCTAAAGTTTATGGAAATTAAAGAGCAAAGACAATGGTTTATGAAAAGATCAGATGATGAGATAAAAGATCATGAGTATAATAAATTTTTAGCCATAAAAAAGAAGATATACTTCTACTTTATGATTGGATAAGATATGGTGTTATTGCCTTTTTATTTTCAAAAACAGCACAATCCGATAAAGAAAAAGGTTACGGTAAACGGTGGAATTTTAAAAGGAAATTTGATTTATACTATAAAGCTCGCGTGAAAAAATATATAGAAGAAAAAAACAGGAACAGTCGTCAGAATATTCGCATCAGCTACTGAAGTGATTGACAGATTAATGCTAGTGAAATCATCAAAAGAAGCAGGAAATGTTGGTGCTGAAATTGACAATGACATTATTGACATACTTGATAACTTGAGATCGAGAAATTTATTAGCATACTGTGACTTAATTTTATAAAAATATAATAATGAATGTCAGCAACATTATTGCTCGACTCTAGTCAATCCGATAAAGATAGCGCAAATTTTTCAGTAAAGTATATTCCGCTAATAGAACTAGATCGTGAAAAACAATAGTAAATTGCAATTATTTCATGTACTTGTTGGAACGCCATGGCAAAAATTAAGACTGGTATCAAAGATGAGTTTCAAATTAGCAGACCCACAGAATCATTACTACCTAGAATAAAATTGATGATCCACAAGGAGCCTATAATATAACTGATTTAAAAAAAAATAATAAAAGAACTTATAACAATAAATGGCGGTAATGCAGATGAATTTGAGTTAGCACCAAACTAAAACACATTGTGAGCAAGAATCGCATTGAATAGCAAGAATAGCAGTCTGGTACTTTTAATTCCTGCAGAAGGTAAAATTGAACCTTTGATAAGGTTTGCTCAGAGTGTATATCCATCTTATAGTACAGTACCCATCAGAACATATGATGGTCAACTGCCAGTAAATATAACTGATTTAAACACAATATTGGTAAATTGCTCTATTGCATCTGGTTCTTATTCAGCCAAAGTCAGCAAAGATCAAACTATATACAGTTTCTCGCCAGAAGTTCCACCAGGTTTTCTCATGCAAATCAATCCTCGTCATATTATATATTATCCGCTAAATGTTGAAAATCAAAAGCAGAAGTAAATATGCATTTGACGGATCAGTCTGGACGACAGTTGGATTTTTAATAACGAAGTTGTTACTTATTACGTGCACTTGCGCCAACAACAGTAAACATATATTTTTTGAAAGATTTGACAACAAAATTATACATCAGATATATAATGAAACAGAAAAAAGTTTACAGAAGACAAATAGTAGGAGGATTTTTCGGAAATATATTTACTAAAATTGTTGAAAATGTTCCAGGATTAGCTCGTAAAGCTGCGCAAATTGCACTTGACGCGGGTAAAGCGTCTGCAACTGGAGCTGCATCTACTGCTGAAACTGCTGTGAGATAAAAAAAATGTCTGACAAAATAAAATGCGAACCTAAGGCACATGCGGCACCATCAATCAAACAAGTTATTTCTGAAATCGCACCTAAAAAAGAAAACCAACGCGCCATAACAACATCAGAAGAAAAAAACTTTCATCACCGAAGGGCGAACAGATTATAAAACAATTTGATATCTAAAGTTGCCGAGCCGCAATAATTTTGTGTACCCTAATAAAATAAAAAATGTTTGAAAATTATCTCAATTTTACAGAAACTTATTACACAGACGACGCAGTAACGTAATTTGAGTATGCTGAATATCTTGATGAAAATTCTAAGGAACCTAATAAAACTGCCGTTATAACATTTAATACACGAGAAGAGGACGTATTTCTACTGCCTCAGAAAGCAATGTTGGAGGTACGTAGTCGGATTATGACAACAGCTGCTCCACCTATCACAATAGTAGGTAACTTAGAAGTAGCTCTTATAAATAATGGTTGGTGTTTATTTAGAAGTGCTCGATATCAGCTGGCCAATCAAACGGTCGAAGATATTTCAGGTCACTTACAAGTTACAAGTACGATCTTAAATACCGTTTCGTTTTCCTACAATTACTCGAGATCATTCGCAACTAATATGATGAAGTTTAAAGATACTGGAATTGGAACAGCAGGATCCGGAAAATTTTTTCAAAAGGAATATTAATTGCTGGAGCCAATGCAGCTGAAAGCGCTAACAATGTGAGAGCTTCTCTTATTGAAAACTCTGAAGAACTAGGCATAGTCACACAAGACGCATCTGCTGATGCCAACGCTGTAAGAGTTTCGCTTGTTGCTGCTTGTAATAATCTTTGTATAACCGAGCCTGTAGCAGGTGATGATGGTACTGAAATGCTAAATTTAGTTAACACATAGCTTAACATAAGAAATAAACGTTATAATGAAGGTTTTGCAAGGCAAAAAGAACTCGCAACAGCATCAAGTCAAATTACAAAGATGTTGCCGCTAAGTACAATATTTGGCTTTTGCAGGGACTATAATAAAGTACTTCGTGTAGTTAAATATACGTTTATTTTAGATCGAGCAGAACAAAATGATTGTTTATTTAGATTTGGTTGGGCTGGTGTACAATTTATTATAAACAAACTTGCCTTGTTGATGCTACGAATAACTTCGTCAGTCACGAAAATGTTTGAATTAGATAGCATGCTGGAAAAACGCACCAATAAAATTCATTTTCAGCAACATAAAATATATAAAATAGCAGTTCCAAGTACCACCAACTACTCATGGCGAGTTACAACAACATCGAGTGAACAGATGCCGTGTCAGTTATTCGTTGTATTTCAGCAACAAGCTCGACATAATAACCAACAACACAATAATGCAATGTTAGTCGAATATATGTTAGAATAAATTCAAAGCAATACCCAGAACGATCGATCGAATGCAATTTTGCAGATGACGCTAATACAACATTACTAGACCTTACATGAACCTGCTCGACTCAATGCAGAAATATCAAGATACTGGTGATGGGACTCAGATATCAGTAGAAGAAATTTGTACACTTTATTCGATATTTTACTTTGATGTTAATAAATATAGCGAGCGAGCTGTAGACAGCACAGCTGATATTGATATTACTTGGACGCTCAGAGCCGCTCCAGCAGCTATGTTAAACGTATACGCCATAGTGTTAAGCGACAGATCTGTGACAATCGCCTCTGTTGGAGGGAAACTGACAACCCAAGTTTAATCTGTAATAGTTTTGTAAGATGAAAAAATATATTATAAAAAAAAATTATTAAACTGATGGCAAAGTTAAGAAATTAACAGCTGCTGTTGCGAAGCGGAAGACGGTTTCAGTGAAGATCAACCCGAATGTTTTGGTGACTTTAACAAAATTATTGCTAACCAAAAATCAAACGAGTAAATACGATCGCAAAAAACATTTCATTTTAAATGTAAGCGCTGCACAAATAACTGCGATGTTAAGAACGGCTGTTTCTTCGGTCCGGCACTATCAGTAATAGCTAAAACATTACTACCTAAAATTTTGCCAGTACTTGGTTCATTAGGGCTAGCAGCAGCATCAGGAGCAGTATCTGGCGCATCAGAAAAGGCAGGTAAAGGTAATGGAATAAAGAAAAAAATCTAAAGACTAAATATGACTAAACGAAAAACTGTGCGAAAAAAAGACAACAAAGAAAAGAAAGGCAACGACGAAAAAAGACACAAGGTGAATTTCTTCCAATAGCCGCATTACTAACCGGATTAGCGGGAAGTCTATTGCCGGGTCTGTTAGGACGAGGACGAGGACTAATGCTGTCAAGAACAAGGTGATAAAAAAAACCAGCCTTAAGTAATTTTAATATACTTGATCAACTTAAAAAAGTAAACAAAATATTCACGAAGTTCATTCCAAAGATGAACTTACGGAGATTGCATCGTCGCCAGGTTCATGCGTTATAAATATACAAGATTTTATTGACAGATCTGGCAAACATTGGGTAGCTGTTCTGGATAATTATTTCGACTCGTTCGTAATTCCACCAAGCGACGCGGTAAAACGATATATGAGCAAATACAACACGATAAATTATTCTTCTAATCAGATTCAGCCAGTTGGAACTTCCGCTTGCAGTTATAATTGCATAATGTTCATTAAGCAGATGACCAAAAATCCAGATTTATTAAAGTTTATTTTGCAATTTTGCAATTTGACAAACAACCCTCTCAAGCTAATGATGAGATTGCAATCCATTTTGTCAAAATTTACAAATATAACAATGTCAACATATTGTCTTAAGTGTAAAAAAAAAACCCAGAAAAAAAAGACGAAAAAATGGAAAAACGAAGAATAATAGAATAATGCTGAAAAGTATTTGTGCAATCTGTAGAAAAAGAAAAAAGTATGTTTTTGCCAGCAGCAAAGTCCGGTACGGGTTGTCCTGAAGATATTTTAGTAAACGACCGATTTGTTGTTTGTTTGTTTGTTGTTGGGCTTAGCGCCATTTTTCAGCACTTGATAGGCTATTCATGGCGGCCAGTATTAATGGTGGAGGAAGAAACCGGGAAATCACCGGAAAGAACCACCGACCCACGAGAAGCTACTGGCAAGCTTTCTCACATATCCACATTCGCCGAATCCTAGACTCGAACACACGCAGACAGAGGTGAGATGGCAGTGATCCGTAACGATCTTGCTTAATTTTGTATCAAAGATACTAAAAAATGATAAAATTTATATTGAAAATCCCTGGGGTTTTGACCCTCAGAAAAACGAGAAATTTGACTAAAACAATAAGTAAAAATGTCAGAATTAAACCAAAAAAGTCAGAATTTAAGCAAAAACCAAACAAATTTATCAGTTATAAATAAATAATGACGTGCAACTGCGATGCTGATAGAGATTTATGTCTCGAGCAAAACAAAATTGTTACATATTGCCAGAAATGCAATAACAGAGAAATAATTGGATCGGGACGAGATATACATAAACTGATTGGCAAACTGCCGAAACCAAAAGGCGAATGAACACTACCAGGTCATAAATATACCGGTCTGTGGAATCCGCTTGATGAGCAACTTGACGAAAATGATAATCAGTTGCCAGGACAAGAACCGTACAATCAGGTTGATGCAATATCAATGCGACATGATATCTGTTACAGAGATATTGATCTTCCTAGTGGCGAAACAAAACACAGCTGCGATAAAATAATGTTAGACGAACTTCGCGAAATGAAACCCGAAAATATGCGACAGCGTGTTGACCGAAGGCTGGTCCATTTTTTTATTGGAGCAAAATATAAACTCGGTAACAGTTACAAACTCGACGATCAGACCATATTAACTAACTATACCTCTACAAATTTATGTCATCTTTTACAACCCGTTATAGCTCAAGAACTTGCGGCTCATAAAAGTATCAAACTCATAGTCCAATATCATACGCTTTTATCAAAATTACACGCAGTTGGGGAAAGAAAAAGTTTTGACAGCGAAATCTCAGAGCCTTATTTAACAGCTAAATATAGAAAAAATATTAACTTGAACAAACATTACCATGGTCGCCGATTAAAAACATCAAGTAACAAACAAAAAACTAGAAGAATTTACTTCGTCAGGGTCAGGATGTAAATTCAAAATGATTAAAGCAGCTTTATTTTACACATCAAAATATAACGTACGTCGATCTTTCTAAAAAAAATTAAGAACAAAAAATGCTGTATAAATGTCAAAAACAACGATGACAAATGTTTCCAGTGGTCTATTCTTTCCGCAATGTTTCCCAAAAAACAAAATTACGATCGCGTCATCAAAAATATTTTCCGCATAAGAACGAATTCAATTCTGATGGCATCAACTTTCCAGTAGCAGAAAATCATATACCAAAATTTGAAAATCAAAACCGTATCTCAGTAAATGTTTTCGGACTAGACGAGCGAGAAAACGTTTACCCTTTATATATCTTAGAAAATGCTTTGCAAAAGGCAATAAATTTATTATCTTATCATGAACATTACTGTTGGATAAAAAAAAACTTTAACAACCTAGTTGACGGACAGTAAAGTAAAAACAAAAACAAGAAATACTTCTTTTACAGATGTCTGCACGGCTTTACTAACAATGAAAGACTGTAGGACTATCTTAAATACTGCGTCAACGTTCAAAAAATAACTAAGCCAAGCGAAAAAGAAAAAAATATTAAAATTTAAAAATTATAATCATAAACTAGGTATTCTTTTTGTTATTTACGCCGATTTTGAGTGTCTATTCGTTCCCGTGGCTGGAGCAGAAAATAATCCGAACAAAATACAACAACATATTCCTTGCGGCGTAGCTTATAAAGTAGTGTGCTGCGCCAGCAATAAATTCCCATTCACGATAATGTTATATAGAGGTGAAAATCCTGCCGTGTGGTTACTAAAAAAATTAATAGACAAAGTTAATACATTTTCTAACAGATTACATAGAACAACTCCGATCAGAATAGTGCCTAAACAACAACTCGACTTTGATGAGGCAGTTGATTGTCACATTTGTGAAAAGTCGCTGGGGGACTCCAAGGTGCGAGATCACTGTCATTTGACCGGCCAATATCGCGGAGCAGCTCATAACAGTTGTAATTTATTTTATTCCCGTAGTTTTACATAACTTTCGTGGCTATGCCAGTCACATCATTGTAGAAGCTTTTGGTGATGAAAACATTAAAACTAAACTAAAATTGAATAACGAGAAAAAATGTATTCCAAATAATTTTGAAAAGTATATGTTGGTGACCCTCGGTTAATTACGCTTTATCGACTGCACGCAATTTATGGCAGCATCATTAGGCGAGCTCGTGAAAGGCTGCAGTATTTTCAATAATCTGTGAAGCTGCTTCGGTGAAAACTGTCGACATGACAAAAAGGTATCTTTCCTTATGAGTACTTTGACAATTGGAGCTGATTTAATAAAACTGCTCTACCTAGCAAAAATAAATTTTACTCGTAACTCAAAAATGAGAACATCAGTGACGATGAGTGTAAATATGCACAAGATATGTGGAATACATTTGCCTGTAAAACATTTGGCGATTATCAAGATTTATATCTGAAAACGGATATATTATTGCTAGCAGATGTTTTCGAGAATTTTCGTCAGGTTAGTCATGTAAATTACGGATTAGACCTCTGTTGGTATTATTCTGCTCCAGGACTGTCTTGGAACGCTCTATTTAAAACTAGCAAAATAAAATTAGATCTCTTAACAGATTTCGATATGTTTAACTTTACAGCTGTACAGCTGCTGTGGCTGATGTACGATTTTCATTACAATTTTACCAAAAATGTGGCCAGATTCGGAGTTGCTATTTACTGATATGGACTAGTTAGTATATAATATAAAATGTGATAATGTCTATCAAGATATTTACGATAATAAAGATTAGTTTGATTTATCTGATTATCCAACTTGTAGTGAATTTCATGATAATTCTAACAAGTTATTGTAAAAATGAAAGATGAGTTTATGTTTGTACATGTGAGAGAGTTTGCTGGACTGAGAAGCAAAAGGTATGCTGTCATATTAGAAGACAATAAACTGACAAAGAAAGCTAAAGCTATCCCCAAAGAATATGTGAAAATGATGATGCATTTTGAGGATTTCAAAGCGGTTCTTAATAACGTCATCTTTATTAAAACCAATGTAATTAGGACTAACTATCATATGCTTGGAACGAATACAATTATAAACCGTGGACTAAGCAATTTCGATGATAAAAGGTATTGCAAAGACGGAATTAATACGCTCGCACTTGGACATTATTTAAGTAATATTGTCTTAGCATCAGAAATAATGTATGAAAATTTAATATTAGCCGGAGTTAATAGCAAAATTTTAAAATAATGGTAAATAACCAATAATTGTCATTTGAATTTAATGATGAAGTTTCAGGTATTTGTTTTAGTAAATTTGATAGAATAAAACATTCTCTTTTTAGAACAGATGAGCAAATATTTTCCGTATCCCGAAAATCTGAGAGACCAACTTTCACAAACATATGAAAATTTACATAGTCCAATAAGCCAAAATCAGTACACAAAAAAACAGCATAGACTTGAACAGGTCAAACGTTTTTGCAAAAGGTAGCAAATATGTTCTAAGCAAATTAGCAATGAAAGAGTTATTCGAAATTCGCCGTAATGTATCTGGCAGACTTTCCGTATAATTACGAAAACTTGTAATATTTTATAGCAAATTTAGACATAAATTCCATTAGATTAGAGATTTAGTTTTCAAAAAGGAAGATAATAACGCTGAGGTTTAGTTTAAAATCATTCGCGATTTTTCGAACGTAAGAGATGTTATATAGCTAAATATGTTGTTTCTCTGTTCCTAATTTGATCAATCAGAATTAAGATCGAATTGGGTTTTTTAAATTTTTTTATTGTTTCTTAGTGACAACATTTTTAAGACTTACGAATTTTCGTGCAGTTCAGTATTTGTTAAAATAGCTAGAAATTCTCTTTACGTAAATAATAAACTGTATATTTTCTCTTTAAGTCTAATCGTATGACTTGATAAATGACCCAAATCTGGTTATATGTATCATGCCAGGGATTTTAATCTGTGCAGTTTTGTTATTTATTAATTAGTAAAGCAAACAAGATAATCTATGATCTACATAATACTATTTTTACATTTGTATCCTTTTATTTGTATCATATTCTTTCACTTGTCAGAACGCAGATACACCTTTATACTAATTAATGATTTCTTCTCTGCAATTCTCTCAGTCGCCATGAAAACAGTACATTTTGTCTGCCAATAATTACTCCTGTCCATGCAATTCAGGTCATGTGTATAGCTTGCAATGGGGAAATTCGTTTTATACAAAAATAAAATCATATATTTCTAGATTATATAATAATGTTTTCAAACTAGATTTTTATATTTTTGTCACTTAGTATAGCCTCGACTTTGTAAGCGAGAGTGTCATTGTATATCTAGCATTAAACTTCGCTTTTATGAACAATGTGAAATCAAAAATTAATGTATTCTCGAATTATTTATCACATATGGTCTTAAAAACAGAAATAAAATGCAAAATTACGTGTTTTCATAATCAGAAAATGTAATGCTGTTTTTGTTAAGTATATATTAACTAATTCATTATATTTAAGTAATGGTTTGATAGCTCAATTGATAGCATGTTGAAATTGCATACTTGCTGTCGTGGTTCGAATCCCGTGAAACACATATGTCTGCGTGGGCGATTTTAAGCCAAGGTCTATACTTTATTGGGGCCATGGCCAGAGCACTTCTGTGTTCAAATAGAAATGTACATCCTTTCCCATCATGTCAACCGTGGTGGGTGTAATTTTACACTTTCCCAGGGCTGATTATTGGGAAAGCATGCAAATTTCTATTCGAACATAGACAAAAGGTCATCATCTTCATTGTATATAACTATTATCTTCATTTTATATAATCATAAATCATCCTTAATTAGGATATAATTATTGTATATAACCATCTTCATTGATTATATCATAATCACCTTCATTGTATATAACCATTATCTTCATTGTATATAACCATCAGCATTATATATTTAATAATCACCTTCATTGTATATAACCATCTTCATAGTATATAATCATAAATCATCCTTTATTAAGATTCTGTGTTTTGTGCTGTCCTTTATTAAGATATAATCATTGTATATAATCATAACCATCTTCATCTGGAAAAGCCCTCTATGAGGACAAGTATTTTTATTGTTTTAAACAATTTTCTGTGGCTTTAGAAATATCCTTATCAAATAATATTTATATATATATATATATATATATATATATATAAATATAAAAAAATATATATATATATATATATATATATATATATATATATATATATATACCATGTTATATATACATGTCATCACATCATATGCCCATCCCGCTATTCTCATATCATTTTCAATCGCGAATAACCATACTGACCCATATTTCGGCGATATATGATACACAACTTTTTTTAATGCAATCGCTTATTATATTAGATTTTATACCAGTATATGCTGACGCTGCTTTGAACGAATTAAATAGCAAATACAATACATTGCCCTCAAATGACCATACAATCGAAATCTGTCTAAAAGATGCCGTCATAAATTTCAATAAAAATATTGCTACTGATGTACATTAAGGAGCAGGAGCACCATCGCATGTTCCTTGAACACGCAAGTTTGACACAAAGAACGTTATAATGTATTTAATTATAGGCTTTTGATGTTAGCTTTGACAAAACTGTTATGGCAACACGGAAACAAACCATATAAAACACTTGGCAAACCTTGAAAAAAAAAATAACGTAGAACATGTTATACATACATCTATATTAGACTGATCAATGCAGTGCTTGTAGCATGCCGGTGCTCACACGCTGTAAGATATATTAGTTGTAACAACGTATTTACTCGTAATCACGAATCCTCTAGTCAACAGAAAAATATTCTATGGAGTAGCCAACAATATACAATCTAGTAACTGGGCCGGATCAGGTCAAGTGTTGGGGTGTGTGTCCAAAATTTCGAAAGGACCTCGACTTTCTTCGAAAGGCACCAAAGCAAAAGTCTATTTACTCAGAGTGTGCATAATACCCAATACACATGCGCAAAAAAATGATGGTTAAATTTCAAGCGACTGAACGAGTTTGTTGGCTTTTTTAAAGCAAGGGTTGTGGTGATCCGGCCGTGAGTAGAATAAACTTATGTCAAGGCAATGGGAGTTGAGAGACTTTCTAAGGAGACCATTATGACAGCAGAATCAGACTGGTCGTGATGGGATTTGAACCAGTTATCCAGTAGCTCCTACTCAAAGCTAACAGATGTCACCACAGGGAGGAAATGAAATATTGCTGCAATATATTATCGGCAAAGCTTCAACAGTGTAGGATTAAAATAGTTTCATTGCCTGTAACTCGGTTAGAAATACAGAGGCTGTATTACACATATGGCTAAAAAGACTAATACCACTCTAGTGTGAATATTATGCCACTTTATATGAGATACGTCTAAAAGTCTATTTCACATGTACGTAAAATTTGGATCTAATATATCGTAGGTGTAGTGATAGGAAAACTTAAGTCATTAGAGTAAAACTTACGTCATGGCAACGAACTTTTTGTATGGTTGCACTCCGCGAAGTGCATAATTATACTAATTTTCACAAGTATATGGGAAATGGGGTCCAAGATATTACAGGTGTAATGGATATTATTGAGAATTGGTTGACATTGGATGATCATTGGTTCGTAAAAACATATCAATGATTGACTTTAATCGGTTAATATTAGGTTTTTTCATGCAAAAGAAATATATACATATACCCAAACTTCTGAGGAAGCCATTCAACTGAATTAATGCCAGTTATTTAAATCTTTATTGTACCTATAATTAACATCAGACCTCGCCATTATTATGCAATGGTATAAAGTGCATCGCTTTGACATACTCATCTCACAGACATAATTGTACCGTTAAAAATATTAAGTATCTCACCATATCACTGGAAAAAAAAGATAAATTTGGAATTTTTCTTTCTCCTTAAAAAAAATACAAACTAGAATGGGTGTCTACTGAGTCTATGCCTCTTTTGGATCTTACCTAAGAATAACCGTATATAACGATTCTCTAAGACTGGGACAACTCTTGACTAGGTCGAGTCTTGAAGAGGTTATGGCCTGAAGATTGAAAGTGCAGTCCTGCGCCGCCTGTTTTCGAACTTTTTAATTCAGCACCGAAACACAAGGGTGAGCCAACAGGGAAAGCGTGTATAGCTGCGGCGTGGTGCCCTTTGAGCAACGATGACCACAAAAAGTCCATTCTAGCTAGGTCTAAATTGCAGGTAGCCGTTAGAGCATTTGCAATCGTGTGGTATGCTGCCCTATTCATGGCTTTGGATACGATGCTAAAAGCATCCCATACAAGTTCATTTCTTGCATTTTCCGCTTGCGATAAATGGCCTGAAACACCAAATCGAGAAGAAATAAAATCTAAACAACGTTCCTAATCAATTTCGAAGTAGCAGTAGAAACGTGTATGTCCACCTTATACAAATATGGTAAGGACATACTAGCTGCCATAAATATGCTTATCCATTGCAGAAACTTCTATGTAATAAATACGTCTAATATCAATTGGGTGAAAAAGCTGCTGGTAACCGACTGGCTGAAAAAAAAAAAAACAAGAAGGCTTTGCTTGTGCCTGGATAGCATATCTCGTCGAAAAGAAGACCAGAAATTTCAGCAATCTTAAAAAATTGCAATTCAAATCTGAATGACTGATGTCCGTCTGTCCGTGTATTCTGCATTAAATTAACGGAAGCTCTCACATTGTAAGCTTTGTTTGTCACTGGGGTAGAGAACTATCGACATAAGACAGTATTGGTATACGTATCCGCTGCTGTGGTTGCAACGATGCGGCGGCTGAATCTGTGGTCAACGAGGTCGGCCGGCTTACCGAATCGCAGTATACGTACGACATGGATAAAGCCAGATTGGCCAGCTAGATAGCCGGCCGTATGGCCGATATCTGGTTTGCCTCATCCATACATTCACTATATGACGTCGTCTAGTCTGCTGCCGACGATTCATATATCTATATTCAGACGGCTGGGGCAGCCGAGATATTGGTTTTGTAAAGGTGGCACTCACCAGTTATTATGTACCTTTGAGAGAGTGATGTATGTAAGGTGAAATTGTTTGCATTTTAAAGATGCATAGTGGAGAGAATGTTGGCATACTTATATGCTACTTTCATGTAATGTGGCTGAAATTTCTTAGGATATTGCACTTTTGGAAATTTTAAATGATCTTAGCATACTGCTAACTAAAATGACTGCTAAAATCAACCTGAATTTGTCTAAAGTACACTATTCTTGACAGCTATTAAAGTATGGAATGCTAGATTCTAAAAGTCCAATGAATGAATTACCAAATACATAAAATGTAAAAAAAAAAGTTATTGGCTCTTTTTTTCAACAATTTACCTCTGAAGTTCGAGAAGTGAAAAGTAGCAAGAATAAAAGGTTTTTTTTGAAAAAATACCTAAGATATACAAAGTTTTTTTTTAAAAAAAATAGCCAGAATTGATAGCGAGGAAACCCGGGAAAATTCATTTTCTTTAAAATTCTAACCCTATGCTAAATACAAAACTGTAGAGCGCCACCAAAATGAAAATTTTCTTTTACTGTGATAATAAGCTTTGACTGTTCTGGTCAGCCCGAAAGGTCTGAATACACCCCAAACTCCCAATGTTATCATTGAACACATACAAGCTGGAGGGGCTGAAATTGCACCCAAAGGGTTGTACAAAATATAGAAAGATTTAAATCGGCATTTGCGCTGTTCGACATTCTAGTCAACATAGCCATATTATTAATATTGAGCATGCGTTCTTCCAAATCTCTATCATCGGTGTATGGAAAGTCTCTTCAAGTGCAGTGGTGGAAACGAAGCGTAGGTATTTGGCAACGGGAGGGTGGGGTGCGAGAAGCAACTCTGCATATCTAAAGCTTTTCAATGAATTGTCGTAAAGTGTTTGCTTCCGATGTCTAAATTGGAAGGTTTAGATTTGGCTTTCTTTTCTCTGCCCTTGCGAAGCAAACCTGCAGTGTATACTACTTTTAGCAATGTATAGACTTACTTTACCACCAATCAAATTAAGTGGATTAATCCAATGGATTCCAAGGAGCCCTGTTGACCTTGCAAAAAAAATTTTAAAACAGTTCCTTTCCATTTTCATATATATATATATATATATATATATATATATATATATATATATATATATATATATATATATATATATATATATGCAATAAAAGATGCAAAACCTGTCAACATATGATAGAGACCAAGACATTCACTAGCACAGTGACTAAAGAAAAACTAAACATACATGGTCCAAACAAAACGTGCAAAACCGAGAATGTGATTTATCTCATCACATGTAAGATCTGTGGCCTTCACTACGTCGGAGAAACTGAAAAGCTACACAAAAGGATAAACCTTCATAGATCTGATTGGATGACAAAAAAGCTGTACAGAAGCCCGGTCGCAGAACACTTCTCCCCTGGCCACACTTTCAGTTATATAATACTTATCGCTATTGCTAACAACCACAGCTGGAGTTCCGAAACCAGGAAGGAAAATGAATCATACTGAATACGCCGCCTTAGAACATTGAAACCAAGCGGTCTAAACCAAGAAGACTAGAAAAAAAAAACTATGCACTAGTAGAATTTAACATTTTCTAAATCTTCTTATTATCCTTCAATTTTTACTATAAGAATAAATGGTATAGAATCAAATATCCGGGATATAATCTGCGTTACATAAATGTACAAAAAGTAAAAATAGATGTCGCTTTGGCTTGTAGACTTTTAGGAAATTATACACCGTTTTCAGTTTCCGCAACTAGTCTATACAAGCTGGTTGTATTTATAGTTTTAACACATGTGGAGACAGCCATGTAGAGGTTTACAAACACAACGTTTTTGTGTTTATTTGTTTGTCGTATATATGTTTTGTATTTGCCTTTGACAAAGACTCATTAAGAGTCGAAAGCGCTTAGGCTAGTTATTTACTAGTTTCGTACTGTTCGTCGTCAGTTTATTGCATCTATTCTAATCAATCCCTGACACACGTGATTCCTTGGTGGATCCAGTACGCTTGAAAGGGTTGTTATTCGCCATATGATTTGTATTCTTAATATATATATATATATATATATATATATATATATATATATATATATATATATATATATATATATGCACACACACAGAATGACTAACATTAATGTGATTGTGTCACATGACTGAAGAAATACCTTGGTATACTGAATATAGCCAACCCAGAGATCGTGCTAAGCTTCGCTAATGTCGCATTTTTCCCTTATTGGCGACAAAAATATACTATCTAGCGATTTTATGACGACATTTTTGGCTGTTAAAAACTGTAGATACATTTTTGGGTTTAGAGTGGAGAAATTTAAAGGCACCAAGTCAGGAAGCCACAAACTTGGACATAAAATTGCACTGTAATCTATTGTTACATAAACAAATCCTCGGTTCATATTGACAAACCACCTTAACACGGCTTTTGTTATATCATAATCCGCTTATGCTGATGTCTGGCCTTAGACCAGTACACCCTAATATAACCAAAATATTCGTGCTACCTGATTAGCTACAATCGACCACCTCTTCAGGCGGAAATAGAAACGACTACATTCGACAAAACATGGTAAAATTTTTATTTATGTTTGAAAAAATGTACCAGACAAAAATGGTTTTGTGAAACTATAAAGAAAAATGATTACCTTTGAATCACCGATCGTTCTGTATATATACTAGTAAATAGAAAAAAATATTTCCCAATTGTTCTACAATGATTTAATGTTGCCGCAGCAATAACAAATGGGCATTTGGTCCTGCAAAGAGGACCTTTAGTGGCACTTTTCAACGCATGTACCTTCATCAAAGGAAGCCCACTACAAACTTAAATAAAAATATTTTTTCAAAGTGATTGGAACATTTATTGTGCCGTGAAAATTTCCTGTTTGCAGCAAAAAAGTTCATGCTTACTATCACTACCAGTGGCAGTGTGAACCCCAAATTCTGCTCCAATATTTTAAAACAAAAAATATATGGCCATCAAATTAAATGAAGGTGGGACATCTCGCATGAATGTTTGCTAAACTTTAACTTTTTAATTTGTTGTTGTTGTTGTTGTTGGGCTTAACGCCATTTTTCAGCACACGATAGGCTATTCATGGCGGCCAGTATTAATGGTGGAGGAAGAAACCGGGAAATCACCGGAAAGAACCACCGACCCACGAGAAGCTACTTTTTAATTTGTTCAAGATCTTTCATTTCCCTATGAACAGCCTCATCCCCTTGGTGGCCTCAGCATCATGGTAGTTGTTTCTGGTTGCCAATTTAAATACTTGTACATGTAGCATATAAACAAAGATCAAACAAGGACTACAATTTTTTATACACATTTAGTTGTATTTTCAAAAGGAATTTGACTGCTAAATAAATTTTCTAACATGATCTAATACTCAAATTCATAGTTTTTTTTAAAATAAATATATGTACATTATTTAACACATTGTGGAGTGTACTACACAAATATAAGTTGTGAATATACAAGTGTATTTAAGACTAGATGACTTCATTTAATCTTTTTTCTTCTCTGAGTAAATCTTTGTCTCTGACGACAGGTCACCTCAAAAGTTTCACTTTTTTGCGAAATTTCAATTATTTTTAGGCCTCACCCCCTCAAACATCCACCTATGTCGAAAATATCACCTTGGTCCCAAGGTTGTTAAAATAAACTGATCGTACTGTATTATGAAAGTGGCGACAGGCTTGGAAAATTGGTGACAAGATATTGATGTTGGTGAATTTTTGGTGATATCTCTTAAAGTCAGCGCCAACCCTGCAAACCTCTTTGAATTAGAACAACACTTATAAAAACTAAAAAGAAAATGCATAAGGTAGCAGTCAAAAGTTGTAATTAAAGACTGTCAATAGCAAGACTGAATCATACAGTCCTTTGGGGTTTTCTTTATAAGCTACTGTACAGTTGCTTATTTGTTATGATACTGTATATCAGGCAATACAACAACACCCAATAATACAAACGTTAATTTATTTAATAACTCAATCATTAATACACTGCTTTTAAATTGTATTTTGCAAAATTGTAGTGAATAATAATAAGTCTGAAGAGAAACGATGTTCCATTTTTATGACTACATCATGTGTAAATCCACAGGATGACATGATTTTATGTGTTGTCTAGTTACAACAGACCTACTGTGATATAATATGTAATGATAAATATACTGGGTCCTACAAGTGCTTGATAGTGTCCAAGAAGTGGGAAAATTGCTGAATCAGCATGTGCCATGCATTTGTGCTAAAAGTCACACAATGAGTATATAATCAAATGTAATATTTTAAGTGTGTGTGTGTGTGTGTGTCTGCATGTGTGCATGTGAGTTAACACTGAATAAGATAATGTAACATAAAGCAACACTGCTATTATCTTGCAGATTCAGAAATGTAATGTTGGTAATAAACTGCTCATATTATAAACATTACAAAGACTTTTGTTGAAAAGGATTCTCATAGAACATAACTATAAAGTATTTTTTACATTTATTTAATTACCCCAGTATGTTAAAGAGAGGAATGAAAGGATTTTAACATTGAGTGGCTTGTACAGTACACAGATTTTGGCAGTCAAATAATTTATCTTTGTTGACGAACAAGAAAATATTTGTTTTCTAAGGATTGCAAACAATGAGTAAATATATAATATGCATAACATGTTAATAATTACTAATTTGAATTAGTTCACACACACATTCAGTAATTATTCATACTGTGCAGACTAATAGTAAAATAATGGATAACCCAATAAAAACATTATTGTGATAACCCTACTTTTGATACATTGAGAAATATTTAGATTGTAAAACAATAAATGGAATTTGTTCATTCCAGAATAGCTAAAACTGTGCCAAAATAATTGTTGTTATATATTTAAAACAACTACTTATGTTCAGTACAAAATTAGCATTAACTATCCTAAGTCTTTACGGTCATTATGTCTTTGCTGAAGGTGATTACAAAACAGTAATGAATAAAACTTACAATAAACACAAATAACAGTGTTAAATTCACAAAAAAGTTAAATTGTTTCTTGTATTATTTTGTTTTGTATGTCTGTCTTCTGAAATTATCTTCAACACTTGGTGACAGCTAATAGCACTTAGGCTATTTAAATACTAGTTTTGCTATGAACTCAAAAACCTTTCCATGTAAAGTTTGGTGAGTTTAATTCTATCTTTTGTTTTTATTGATATTCCTGTTTATTCATGTTTAAAATGCCTTAATAAGACTTAAAAGTACCTTGGCACTGTCCATTGTCAGTACTATATATTTATCCCAATCAATCCATGAAGTGATCCCTTGCTGGATCCATTGCAATTGAAAGGACTATCCATATATATCTATATATCATTCCATTCTTCTCAAGCCGAAGGCGGCCAAAAGGTTTGTGGTGTTTGCCTTTACTGATCCCGCACACATCTCACCTCTGTCCACACGAGTCTTAGCTCAACCAACATGGGTGTGTGAGAAAGCTTACCCATAGCTTCCTGCTTTTTAGAGGTTCTTCTTGGGTTCTCCATTTACCAAATATACTGGCTGCAATGTACTGAAAATGACATTAAACACCACAAAACCAAAACAAAATCTCCATCTTTCTACTTGATCTAATATCTCAAATAGTCATCATGTACTGGAACTTGCAATTAGAGACATTTTTTTAGTATGTACCGAGTACCTGCAAGAACTTAAAACCATCACAAAAACAGCAGTATGTTGACCTTTAGGTGTCTTAGATATCAAACCACACTAGTGAATTGGTAATGAATATGAAACACTTTGTTTAAATAACAAAAATGCATTAACATTTTGCAAACATTCAAATATTAATTACCAGAAAAAAGAAATCAATCAGGGATCGGACATATGTGTTCTTAGAAGATGGGTGGACCTTTGATTAAAAATCAAGCAGGGTGACTGATAAATGTGTTCTTTGATTATGGGTGGTCCTATAATATATGTTGAGACTTAACAATGACACATTTGATTTGTATTATCATTGTAGATATAATAGAAAAAGATACAATTGCAAACCATTCAAGACATCTTTTGCTGACACAGCAAAATCAAAGTTGGACATTCATGCTTTCAATGATGGCAGCAGTTTCTTCTAAAGTATGAATAGTGACAAACACCCAATTTGTGTTTGGAAATAAAATATGACCCCATTGCAGACAAAAAAAGATGTCTAACATTGATATAATGACATGAAAATTGTAATATAGTCAACCACACATGCACACAGATAAGCAGATCACATTTCATTTGTGTACCTCAAGTGGTTTTTCCTACATTGCACTAACAAAGTCTTTGTGAAAAAAGTATAAATCCAAATAGAATTAAATAATATGTACCAATACACCAACAAATTTCATTTATCTACCTCAAATGTTTTTTCCTAGATCACACAAAAGCTTTTGTCACCAAAACATGGAGCTTATTTTCATCAAGAATATATGCTGTCAGAAGACATCAAAACTTGCTACTCATATTCAAGTATTGTACTTGATATGATGAATACTGACTGAAGACAAGGCAAAGTGGCTGATGTAGATCACTGTCATTTTTTTCACTGTGTAATGGGTATGATGTATTTGTAAAGATGTAATGACTTTTCAAAGCACAAGGCTAAAAAGTTCACTTAAAAATGAAAGGTGTATGTAAGCAGTTTAGTGTACATAGTATTTCAGTGACCTGCTTTTGACACCACAGTGAAATCTACATCAAGATGTATGCACATACTAAGGGTACATGCAAGTCTTAGAAACTCACATAAACATGAGAAGTATGTATTATTATTCAAGTGTTTGAAGTTGGTCAGTGACATGCTTTTGATAGTCATCTAGTACCTTTGAAGATGCATAGACATACCAATTTTTATATCTGTACAAGCTATATTATCTCAGAAACTGTCATAAACCAGACATGTCAACCCTAACAAAACCTCTGTAAGGCAGTCTATATTTTTTCCACATCAGACCAGTTTTGAATGAAATATGTTCAACTACTTAAAAGTTTATAGGCATGTCCTGATGTAGCTAAAAGGTCTGTTGTTGTTGTTTTGGGTTTGATGCCATTTCCCAGCACAAGATAGACAATACATGGCAGCTATTATAATTTGTGGAAGAAGAAACTGGGAAAACCAAAGTATGAACCACCGACACCACCATGGGAAACTACTGGCAAGCTTTTTCAAATACCCATATTTGCTGAGCCCAAAACTCAAATTTACATCGATAGATCACATCTGAAAAAATTTCTAGGACTGGCAAACAATGTCCCATCATGACTCAAATAATGTCAACACACTTCTTTTGAAAGCGTGGGTCAGTGGTGTGAACATAAAAGGCCAACTTCATAAAAACTTAGCTATTACTTATGAAGTCTCTTTTTACCTTTTATGAACATGAAAATATCCAAATAACCTATTTTACTGTAGGATTCCCCTCTGTAATGCCTTCAAATATACTCCAAGAGTGCCAGTGAAGTCAAAGTCTACAAGTGTATGTTGCTCCAACATTAGTCAGCAATCTTTGTGAAGTTAACAATTCCAGGCGATTTTTTGAGCGTGAAACAATATTTTTCATCTTTTGTTCTGCCATTTTGCAATCCACTTCTTCATTCGATGTTTCACTCACTATCTGTGTGACTTTCATCTGAGTTTATGTGGGTTTTACCACATTGTTTGCTACTCATGTAGAAATTTCTATAACTTTCATGATTTAGTGTTATACTGGAGTAGAGAAATCAGTTAAGTCATTCCATTTCTACCTATTAACAATACTTCACCACTTTAGCAAATGATACATGGAACTTTATCAAGGTCACATGATGTGACTGGAAGAACAAGCTTATGAAAACTGATGACACTATATATTTTTCTTTCAGCAAAAGATGTTAATAAAACAATGCCACTCAAATCTGTTTCTTATGTTTTGATTGAGACTTTTACAATCTGGTCACATGCTGAGTTTATTCTTAAACTCTCAAACAAGAAATATCATGGGATATATTTAGTAAGCAATTATTTCCAAATAATTCCAAACTTTGCTATATATGGGATTAGGAAAATGTAGGAAAATAGATCAACCATAATGACCATTGCAATAAAAAAAAAGATCACTTCATATAATTTAGTTAATTTTCATAAAAACAATCATAAAGCAATCTGGACAGTTAATGGCTGGCTTAAGCATCTGTACCACATTCAAGATGGAAAAACAAATCTGATGTGCCTTGCTTATTTTTTGCAACACTTAGGCTCAATTAAAACCCTAATGCTGATGTTTTTCACCGTTCTACCAATATAATGTAACTAAAGCAGGGATAGAAGGAAATGATTTGGCAAAAAAGTTACTGAAAACTGTTCTTTCAAATTATCAAGATGCTAGGATTAAACCATATTCAAATATTCAGTTTAGAATTAGGAGTCGATACCCTTTGATTTAGTCACCAATGTCACTTGTAATTCCATTCCTTTTTGGGAATTCTCCAAAAGTGGTGATGTGACAATTTGACAAATTCCGATAGTGACTAAATACAACAAGACTTGCATGTTGCAGACAAATTGATCAGAGAACGAATGAAGAGAGGCAGACCAGCCATATTTAAGTGGAACTTAGAAGACAAAGCATTCATTAGATAAGAAAATAAGAATCAGGTGAATATTGGTGATCAATTGGGATGTTGAAATGCTTTGAAGGGTGAGCTTGGACTGAAGACAAACTCTGATGTTGATTTCCACATTAATTGGTAAGCATATGACATGGGCTTTAAAGAAAGAAAAAAAACCCCTCAAAAATGCTAGGCCAAGTACTGCATCATATAAAATGCAAATGAGAACAGCACACCTTGTAAAGCTACAATATCAAACACAGCATGGTACTGATGCCTTATATTTACAACGGTAACATTGTCAAATCTTGTACTCCAGCTTTTGACTGAAATTGGATAACCAATGGAGGTTGCTGATCAACACAAGATTAATTTGAAGGCATGTGAAAAATGGCTGATTTCTCTGTTCAAGGGAGAAATTTTAAAGTTTATAATTTGATGAAATGTCAATATGATCTGATTTTAATGTAACCCAATGATCTTTAGGACCAGTAACTTTCAACATTTAAAATTATTCAGATGATTTAGCATAAATGAATTTCTCCACTTGATGAAAGCATTAGAGTTTTAAATCTTTCTGATTTTGGAATATGTGTGTCAGCTTTGTGCAAATCCAACAAGGAATTCTCCTGGATGAAACACTGTAAATCTGGGGTCTCAAACATGAGACCCATCAAACCATATCCTGTTGCCCTCAAAATGATTGGCATCACAAGGTGTGATGAGAGATAAGAAAAGGTGGTGTGGCTCTTGGGCCATCAAAAATGCCATCATGGTGGTTTGAGACTCCTGCTGTTAATTGTCTACTTGTTACTGTAATGATGCATTTGTTAAATCCAAAAACTCTCCAGAATAATAAGTTCTTGTCTAGATCTAACCTTTCATTTGCACCATTAATTCTGTTTTATTAGCAAACATGTAATTCCTGGGGTAAACATCACAAGGTATTATACAAATACTGCACTGAATTTCATTGAAAATGCACAATGAAAAATAGTTCAATTGTATCAGATATCTCAGATAAAAGGCCATACTTCAAGTTATACCTTTCCCATGACTTTAAAAATCTGCAAGCAAAATACAGATTCTTTGAATATATGCTACTGCCCTAAATTCTGAACAAACTATGTGCATCTGTGCTTTTAGATTGTTCTAGAAAGCAATGGTGCTTTGTTTTACATTACACAGTTCTATTTTAATTCCTTTTAACTTATATCAATTTAAACTTATATCAATAACTCTCAATTTAATTTTTATTGCATTATCTTACCATGCAATCAACACTTGGGTTTTGCATGTATGTGTTTTTCTCTAAATATTTCTATCTGTCAGACATCAAACAATAACTGACTCTTACTTTTCACAATGGTTTTATAAAATGTCCTCAATTTATATTCTTAGAAATATGGTACAATAGTCCCCCACTTGAATGGCCCACCTGACCAGTGGGCACTTGCTTATTATGGCCAGAATCCATTGGCACAGACGATTTTGTGTTCAAAAGTACCCTCACAAAAGGCCACCCAGTTATAAAGAGTGTTGAAGAGTGTTGACTCGGCACGCATGCATGTTTCTGTTCTGTCGTTGAATGATTCAGATCATAATGTGAGAAAATTATGAAACCTGTGATCAACCTTAAGAAAACCCTGATATGGCTCATGTAATTCAGATTTGCATAACTAAGAAAGTACATTTTGAGGCTGTAAAATTGTAAGTAAATTTTTGCCATTTTTTTATAGCCAGCTAAAGAAGACAGTTTATGTCTTATTACTTGCATGCTATTGTAAAGAGCCCTTATGGCATCTATAGGTAGTCTAAATCTGAAACATTGTATCAAAAAAGTTAACGTGGAATGTGCCAAAGTAGTTTGTATGTGTCAGTCTATGAAACATTAGCTGGTATGTGGCTGTCCATGAAATATATGTTTTAGTTTATTCATAATAAATTGTTTATGTTAGAAAATAATTCCTTCTTTCACGTGCATATAGTATGAATGCTGCACGAGGCATGCAATATCAGGAAATACTGAATGATTCTCACAATGTAAAGTTAAAGGAGAAATAAATGAGAATATAATACTAATATTCAATATGCAATGGTGGGAAAGTATCTTCTGAGTTCTTAATATTTTTCAGTTTGTATCCTCTGTTTCTACCTCCTTTATAATGTTGCTGGAGATAAACTTTGGAGTTTCCTTAATGCTTTTCAGTCTGCACCCTCCATTTCGACTTCCTTGATAATGTCACTAGCATCTTCTAATGATGAAGAGCCATTTTGACTTTCTGTTGCTGATGAAGATGTGTCAATCTTTGTGGCAATAGGAAATGCTGGAATTGTGTCTGGTTCATCTACAATACAAAAGAGTAAAATAATTCCACCAACATATTTGCAAATGTTTCATGTTTTCTTATTGCCTGAACAAAATTTCTAGCAATACATTTGAAATGTATGGTCAAGTCCTGGAAATTGTGCAAGAGGCCCATGTTGGCCTGATACTACTCACCTTAGTTGACAGCTTTTGAATGCTGATTCAGTTATGAATCAAAACTAGAGGAGAAAGAAAATCTTGGCATGCACAAATCCTACATTGTCTATAACTGTTGGTGTCACTTCTTACCTAACCCATCTCAGCCTTAAAAGTAGAAGTCGTCAATACAACTAGTATTCACTCATTGATGTCTCTCTGATAATTGAGTCTAGACCCAAATTGTTTACTCATAAACTGTTCCAAGCCATACTCTTATAGTATATGCACTTATTTAACACTTTAAGCAGTCAGAAATGATTCCTTGGTATGTAACCAAACTTCTAAGTTATAAAAGGGCCATAACTCTATTTGTTAACAAAATAGAGAAAAGGTCTGAGGTCTATGACAAATTGAACTAAAAACAAACTGTAAACATTCCTTGCAAGAATTTTTTTTATCATTTTTCCTTTCATTTTAACTACATACCCTTAACTATACAGATAATACTTGCCTGTAGTGTAATTGTCATTTCTTTATTTTAACTACATACTGTATTTCATGTATTTTTTCATAACCTTTAATTTTTTGTACACAATCCAGTTATCAAACTAATAATTTAAATGTATCATATTTTTTCATACCCATCACTTTGTATTTTTGGGAAAAAAAAACTTTAAATTTTTGGACATGACAATTCTACTAAGAAAATTTACATTTTCATAAAAGATTGAAGATACTGTATAGCCAATATGAAAAAAATACAATGATTGATGCACAAACTCTCAAATTGTCATTACAATATATACTGGTGTTATTAACTGGACAAAAGCCTTCACACAAAATAATCCTTAATTATCGTTAGTTCTTCTTATCGAGTCCATCACTGTAACAAAACACCATGTGTGTTTTAAAATCAGTTCACTGTGATGTTTTCTTATCCAACAAAAGTTACATCTGAGTACATGCTAACGTGAAGACCACAGACCAATGATAAACTAGTTTTATTGTTTCATTATAGTCATACACAAATAAATTATAAAAACCTTGTCATTTTCTATTGTTATTTTTTGAAAGTCTAAGACTCAATTTAATTGATTCATACATATACTATCTTTTAAGTACTGTTCTGACTTGGATATAATTAATGTTTTGTTATGAGTCTATTCTACTATATACCCCTCTATTGTTATCATTATTGGTGAGTTCGAATAATAAGTAATGTGTATGATCAGTGGTTTTTACATCTGCTGTATGGATAATGGCCTCAAAAGCACATTGACAGATTTTCATTCCCCTAAAGAGATACTCATTTCTCTATGCACTGCCATACTGATTGGACTTTAACATGTATGGATATTTTGAATCTTGCCTTCTATCAGGTTTCAATTGGAATAACCATTACACTGCAGAGCCATGTGGTTATTGTAACAAATTATATCATAATTAAAACAAGAATGAATTGTTGATTTCAAGGTGTTTATTAATAATGGAATAATGTTGTGTCCTAATGCATAAGGATTTTCAAATTTGTCGGTTAATGGGAAATTGTCTTTTTTGAAAATGAGGTTGTTGCTGAAAAAATACACTGATTCAGATTGTTGTTTAGATCTGCAAGTAGGTCTACATGGGTTTTTTTGGCCATCGGACAGAAACCAACAAAAAAAGTGGATTGTTGGTCTAATCGATATGTACAATTTACCAATAATTAATGTCCATACATGTTCAGGCCATCTTAATCATTTTGCCAACATTACTCAAAATAACAATTACAAAGAAGAATGCTCTAAATGCAGATAAGCATGCACAAAGAGACATTATGCTCTCTCTCTCTCTCTCTCCCTCTCTCTGTATATATATATATATATATATATATATATATATATATATATATATATATATATATATATATATAATCAAAAAAATCTTCCAATTACTTTTATTTTTATAGTAACTGGATTCTTGAATTGAAAGCTTAATGAGACAGAAAATATACGTTTATTTTCTACATTTGCACCATTGGGTTGTTGAGTCTGTTCTTCTGAACTTGTTTGGGTATGATCCCTTTATCTTTTGTACACGTCAATATCACCAAATAATAAGTATTTATTTTGCACATACTTTTTCTTACACTAAAATTAATATAAATAAGTTCTGTAAGAAAAATTACATGAAATACAATATCTTGAGCTATACAGATATTACTGGACTGTAGTGTCATTGTTATTAATTTCACTCTAACTACATACCCTTAACTCTACAGAAAATACTTGAGTCATTTTCATTATGTTCATTTTAGCTACATACTCTTAACTATAGAGACATTACCTGATTATAGTGTCATTTTCATTACTTTCAATTTAGCATCATACCCTTAGCTATATAGAAATCATTTGACTGTAGTGTCATTGTTATTACTTTCACTTAAGCTGCCAATGATCTTTTCATACATGTTTCATGAAAATAGTGAAAATCTACATATATCTTTGGTTGAACATGCTTCACATACACAGCAGATTCATCACAGGTTTCAATATTAAATGTCTGATAACTTGCATCCAAATAAATGAGTCAATAATGTAAGTGATATTACTTACATAAATCAAAGCTCAAATAGCTTTGATCAGTCTACCCAGGATGATAAAATCAAGGAATATAGCCTGATTATTTTTATCAGCCTTGATCCTTAACTGTAAAGGATTCCCATGTGTTTGCTTAATTCTTTTCATTAGATAATCATAATAACTGATTATAAACCAGCTTGTTACCAATGTGAGCAAGTCTTGTGGAACAGAGGAAATATGGTAGGACATGGGTAGATTCTCTGAGATAAAATGTTAGAACTGCCTGCAAGTAATTTGTTTTTTGGCTGGATTAAATTATCAAATAAAAAAATGGGTTTTTATGTATGAATGAGGGTGACAAGTAGAAATTTTCAAACAGTGTGAAAAATGGCACCGTAAAGGAAAATCAATTGTGACATGAGGAAGAGGTTTACATGAATGGGAAAGGGTAGAATTGCTGAGAGTATTGTTGCACATGAGCTGGTTGGATGCTAGGTTAAATTTTTCTTGTCTAAAACAAAAATAAATAGGACTATGAACTTACACATCAAATTAAATGATATAGTGTTAGTAGGTACTTGATAGAAAACATGTAAACCTTCAATTTCCTTATGACCCTTAACCTTTTAAGCCCAAACATTGAGAGATGACCTCACTTTCTGACAGGAAGGCTTTAAAACAGCAAAGAGTGATAAAAAAGGATCCCTTCATAGACAGTCAAATGATTCTTTGTTACACGAAGGGTGTTCCAGGTACAGGCAAATAAACAAGTACTCAATCATGATTGCCAGAATGTCATTCTAGGTGCATTAAAAACTACTGTAGTGAAAAAAAAAATACTCCCTCTCGAACCACCAGTTGCTAGAAATAACTTTAAAACTTATGGCCCTAAAAAGAAGTTCACAAAAGGGAAAGAACTAAGTCAAAAGTATAACTTGTGTACAAACACTAAATTCAACAAACTAATTCAGTGAATTGTTGTCCACATCGAACATGCTACACAAATACAAGTTCACAATCATGAAATCTTATTAAGACCTTTAAGACATCTGTAGAAATATTAGGCTGATACTGCAATCATCATCTTAAACAGCATAATAGAATAAATGCATAAATGGCATAAAAAAAAAAAATAATTGCTCAGTAACATTAACCTTGGAAATAAAACTTAAACTGTGATGCACGAGATGCCAACAAAATGAAAAGATTACATGTTTGTTCACACCTGTACATCAAACATCTTTCAGGATATAAAGAAGAAACAAATGAAACACAAAAAATATAGTCCTGTGACACTGACCTTGAGAATATGATCTGAAACATGCAATGCAGTGCAAATTCTAATAACAGTAGAGAAGTATACCAAATTTGATCCATTTATCTTGCAGTCAGAAATTCTACTGACAGTACATAAGTATACCAAACTTGATCCATTTATCTTGCAGTTAGAAATTCTATTGACAGTACATAAGTATACCAAACTTGATCCATTTATCTTACAGTTAGAAATTCTACTGACAGTACATAAGTATACCAAACTTGATCCATTTATC
The DNA here is from genome assembly GCA_016746295.1 of Potamilus streckersoni. Lineage (NCBI taxonomy): Eukaryota > Metazoa > Mollusca > Bivalvia > Unionida > Unionidae > Potamilus > Potamilus streckersoni. The sequence goes on from JAEAOA010001975.1 coordinate 80,584, forward strand.
TTGCAGTTAGAAATTCTATTGACAGTACATAAGTATACCAAACTTGATCCATTTATCTTGCAGTTAGAAATTCTATTGACAGTACATAAGTATACCAAACTTGATCCATTTATCTTGCAGTTAGAAATTCTATTGACAGTACATAAGTATACCAAACTTGATCCATTTATCTTACAGTTAGAAATTCTACTGACAGTACATAAGTATACCAAACTTGATCCATTTATCTTGCAGTTAGAAATTCTATTGACAGTACATAAGTATACCAAACTTGATCCATTTATCTTGCAGTCAGAAATTCTATTGACAGTACATAAGTATACCAAACTTGATCCATTTATCTTGCAGTTAGAAATTCTATTGACAGTACATAAGTATACCAAACTTGATCCATTTATCTTGCAGTCAGAAATTCTACTGACAGTACATAAGTATACCAAACTTGATCCATTTATCTTGCAGTTAGAAATTATACTGACAGGAAAGAAGTATACCAAACTTGATCCATTTATCTTGCACAGTTAGAAATTCTAATGACAGTAAAGAAGTATACCAAACTTGATCCATTTATCTTGCAGTCAGAAATTCTACTGACAGGAAAGAAGTATACCAAACTTGATCCATTTATCTTGCAGTCAGAAATTCTACTGACAGGAAAGAAGTATACCAAACTTGATCCATTTATCTTGCAGTCAGAAATTCTACTGACAGGAAAGAAGTATACCAAACTTGATCCATTTATCTTGCAGTTAGAAATTATACTGACAGGAAAGAAGTATACCAAACTTGATCCATTTATCTTGCACAGTTAGAAATTCTAATGACAGTAAAGAAGTATACCAAACTTGATCCATTTATCTTGCCCAGTTAGAAATTCTATTGACGACAGTACATAAGTATACCAAACGTGATCCATTTATCTTACACAGAAATTCTATTCACAGTACATAAGTATACCAAATTTGATCCATTGATCTTGCAGTTAGAAATTCTATTGACAGGAAAGAAGTATACCAAACTTGATCCATTTATCTTGCAGTCAGAAATTCTACTGACAGGAAAGAAGTATACCAAACTTGATCCATTTATCTTGCAGTTAGAAATTCTACTGACAGTACATAAGTATACCAAACTTGATCCATTTATCTTACAGTTAGAAATTCTATTGACAGTAAAGAAGTATACCAAACTTGATCCATTTATCTTACAGTCAAAAATTCTAATGATAGTACTGAATATTAAACTATTGATTTGTGACCTTGACCTTGAAGATTGTACCCTCAATCTGATATGTAACATACTTTAGTGATTATGATTAGTTATACAAAGTTACAGCCTTTGTTTCAATTGGCTCCAACATTACAGAGTAGAAGGAAATTATAATATAAAATTTCAACATAGAGTACCATTATCACCAGACTGAAGATAAGACCCCCCCCATCTCTTACACAATACACCTGCCATGTGTACATGCCATGTAAACCAAGCTGCATTGCTTAAGTTCAAAAACTTCAAAGGTATAGAATGCAAAAGACAGTGCGATAACAAAACAAAAACTAATGAGTCATGACCATGACCTTTTAATTAGAGGGCTCCTGATGCGGTACATGACATCTGTTAGTCATGATGTACAAGTTTTCCAAGTTTCATCCCTTAACTTCAAATTGTTTTAAAATAAACAACAGACTCCAGAATGAACTGTATTGCAATTACTGCCAATCGTACAACAGTCTTCAGTATGAACTGAGTTACAATTACTGCTAATCATACAACCGACTCCAGACTCAAGTACGAACTAAGTTGAAATTACTACCAACAATACAACAGACTTCAGTATGAAATGAGTTACAATTACTACCAACTATAAAACCGACTCCAGACTGAAGTAGAAACTGAGTTGCAATTACTATCAACAATACAACAGACTCAAGCAGGAGCTGATTTGCAATTACTGCCAATCATACAACAGACCAAACCTGGACAAGCCTACATCTGAATCTGACTGCAACAACTGAAATTTGTTAATATATTTCTTGCTAACATTCCATAAAAATCTGTAATTTAAGGGTAATTTCAGTAAGAGTCAATGTTGACAAGTCTTTATCACTATCAGTCATCCAGGTGGCACGTTGCATCAATTTTTTGCAACTTTTTAAACAACTTTCAAATGATGAACAGTATTTTCTGGCTGTGCTTCCTTTGCCCTGAGTTGATTCTTGCAAAAGTAGATCACAAATCTATTGCAATAAACTTGTTTCCACAGGTCTATTCACCTTTTTCTGTTTATAATTTTGAGTGATCTGAGAATATTGTAAAAAAATTTAATGCACTGGGTAAAAGGATCAATTGTTTAACGTTTAAATGCAATCTTACATTGTTTACATGATATGATGAAAATGTTGTATTAAATGGATAATAAAAGTAAATATGTTAACCTTGGATTGTCTTATTTTTGTATGTATCTGAGAAAAAGGTTAATACATGACCTTGGCATTATCATCCACTGAATCTGTCCTCAAACAATTATAGAACCTCAGGCTAAAACCATTGGTCCAATTATTGGGGTTTTGGTCCGATTCAGCAAATTCATATATCCATGTCTAAATTCAGCACCTGGTCAGGCTGTGCTTCAGCAGTGGCTTATGGCTCATGTGTCTGGACCTCTCTGTACAGTCACAATGCTTTTAGTTTATGCTCCAGTGAGAATTTCTTGTAAATTAAATTGTTTATTAATCATACTGTTCTTATATGATAGAGATATAATCTTCATCACATAAAAATATTAAATTGAATTACATGTATTTCATAAGAATTTTTATTGCTGCTTATTTTTATGGATCATTCAAGTAGTTCTCTTTTTTCCTCAGAATAATAATTGTTCACTGCATCTTTAAATGCATGATTTGTAACAACAATGACATTCACAAAAACTGGAAAAGTGAATTCATAGCACTAGTTGCCAATGAAATGTTACAACAATTACCATGGAGACTGTGAAAATTGTAATATCAGTTCCTGGTTATATAATAGCTTGCTTCCCTGCCATCAGAAAAAGAACCTTTTTTTATTTCCAACTCAACAGCTACAATGGTTGCTCCTCTTACATATCCTGACACTATAATTACAAATTTTATTCATGTTATTGTTGTCACTTTTCCACATGGATGAAATGTATTGTTCCCAGGATAGCATACATTCTGCTGAAATAGATGTAATTCCTGACTCTGAATTGTAATCTTTGTTCTCTTAGCTGAAAGTTGGTACATAATATTTACACTCTTATGTATTAGCTCTCTTGTGCAAGTTGAATTTTATTCAGTCATATTCTGGGACATCTTTTCATTAACTCTATCATTTCCAATATCTTCTATCACAAAATAAATTTTTGAAAGCATTTATTACATATTAACAACTGTAATAGTGTCAAGCTGGTTCCTTAGGTTAGTTATTCAAGTGACACCTTTTACCACCTGAAAATCTAGCAGAAGTGAAGCTTCTGTCCGCCGAAATTGATTGTAGGGATACTGGATGCATTATAAGCAGCTCTCTAATGAAAACTACAATCAACTGAAAGATCCCAAAAGTGCAAATCAACAGTGACATTTCAGAATAAATCATACTAAGAATCAGTATAGGAACATTAATTTGAAACCCAAAATATTTATTAATCTTGCCAGGGTTTGCATGTCCCCATACACCTGCTGTATCTAAGGCTTACATAATCAATCTGCAATTTTCCTTTTTAACAACCGTATAATCCTTTGTACTTGACATAACATTGAACTTCTATGCATGACAAGAACACAGTAGTGAATATATATATCCTCTATCTGCATAAAAAAAGATCCACCGATCTCAATAGTGCTTGGGCAGTTTCTCTTAATTTGCTGCACCATGCTTTGTTAAGCATTTCTCTTCAATAAATTTTCCTTGACGTATGTATGTATATATTAAATTTTGGTGCACCTTTACAGGGAGATAATTCTGTCATCAGAGCTTCTATCACATTTCCCAGCATTGTTGTGGAGAAAGCATCATCCCTTCGTATAGATAAGGCCTGAAATTAAATGAATCTATATGAATTACAATGATTTTGAAATGCAACTTTACCAGAAAATATGAAAGCTCCAAAGAAAATATTTGGATAGAGCAAATGATGATGAAAGTAATATAACTGAAAACAACATGCCCATAGTTGTATCAGGATTGCAGTGAACTTACCGAAGATCCAATGATTTAATTAGTGATAAAATCAGTATTCACTAATTACAAAATAATAATAGAAAAGAACACAATTTAGATTTATAAATATAGCCAAACATTGTTTTTACCCTATGAACCCTTAACATTTTCCCACATCAAAAGCAAATTCCTTTTTGGGAAGTGATTTGATAATTACCAAGATCTCTAAGGAATTTTATACATTGGCTCTCAAGCTCCTGTTAATAAAGGTCTTATCATCACAAGAGACCATATCTTTGACAAGATCAAAAAAAGTTATAGCAGCTAAACCAAAAGAAATCATTTTAATGCAATCCATTTTAAATGTATCATCTTTTTTCTTTTTAAAAAAAAAATGCATGCAATAAAGCTAAGTGATTGCAAAAATAGAGACATCATACCTTGTGGAAGTAGTCAACTGCTTTGACATTGTCCCCCATTAGTGCATGGACAAAACCAATGGCAGAATATGTGGAGGGATTCTGAGGCTCTAGCACAAGTGACTGCTGATGATACTCAAGAGCTTCTTCATACTTCCTGAAATAGTGGAAAAACCAGTAATGTGTAAATATACACTGGATACCCCCACCAATATTATCTGACTAACAGGCAGGGTCCTGACAGTGTCCACAACTCCATACAATTTTTGTAGAAAACTGTGAAAGTCAAGCTTGAATGTGGTAACTGTCAATGGTGGACATCTCAAATTATTGTGCATAAACAAAACTGACAGATGGACATAATAATGTAGTACTGGCACACATAAAAAATTAGGTTGATGGTAGGTCACACTGTCAGAACACCAAATAAGTACAAAACATGATAAACCCTGCAAGTTACTTGGGCTGTACAGAATAATTTCAGAATATGATTCAGAGTAAACTTAATACAACAACAAAAATAACATTTTACTAATGTATACTAAATTTATACTGTGTACTTGTGACTCTTGTCATGATTTGGACTGAAGGATGTAAATGAAGTTCCTGTTTACCTGACATTTGTCTTCATTTTAAGTAATAAACAAGATGTTTACTAGAATCTGAGTTAAAAGGGTTATTGGAATTGTCATGGAAATTATTAGTTTAACAGAACATTCTATTGCAACCTGCACCAAGTAGGGACGTAAATAAAGGAGGTTTGGTAAACAAATATTCACTCCTGTTTCATATCAGCCTTTGGGAATCTATGATCAGAGTTTGCAGTTGTGTTCAGTAACAATTTGAGAGGAATTATATGCATAAATTATTCAATGGAATTACAAAGTGCTCAATGACCTTTTAAACTAAATTGAGAATCACTTAAATTTACACAGCATTGTATCACTACACTACATTGAAGAATTCAAGATGATTGTAATTCATTTGGAATATTCCATACATCTGGGCTTGTGACAGGACATTGAGGATTATTTGGAATTCAATCCACAATACTCCAACATCTCTTAAATTTTCACTTTGTAACTTGGAGAAATAAATTATTTGTTGACTTCACTAAACCTTTTTCACTTCTTTCTGTTATATAGCTAAGATTTAGAGTTGTAAAATTACTCAAGAAAGAACTTTTATTCTAAAACTCAAGTCTCTAAATTTGTTGAAACTTACAATGTCCTTGTAAAAGTACAAAATATTTAGTACAAACTTGTGACATTAAATACTGTTAATTCATTTAATTTTATGGGCATAAATTTTCGTGGTTTTATGAAACTTGACCCTTTGTTGGTGTTTAAATTTGGGACTGAAAATACTCTTTGTTTGCTGGCTCTTTAAATCAGTGGTTTCTAACAACAAAATTTGAACCCCATGAAAAATAGTCAATCATAATACATGACATCAATTTGAAACCACAAACAATATGCAATTTTATTTAACTCATTTCATAAATGTCATATTTAATGAAAGCAAATGATTTTCAAATACTTACTTCAATTTACGGCATGTATGTCCCAGGTTGTTCAGCAGCGGTTCCCACTTCTCCACCATTACTTCCTTACTGAATGCCTGGACTTTTGCAAGTGCATCTTTGAAGTAATGTTCTGCCTGGACCCATCTAATAAGAAGAGTTAATTTTAAATTTTGACTGAAAACTACAATTATAACACACACAAAATGAAAACAGTCAAAACTTCTCTTTGAGCTTTTGCCAAAGATTTCTTTCATTCACCCCAGTCCTCTCCAACCCTGGCACCTATGTCCCAATATTTATTAAGCATTACATCTGAACATAGACTTAAATTATGAATTTTCATTAATATTAACAAGTCATAAGTAGAACTGGTAAAAGTCACAATTGGCATAATATTAGGTTCTCTTAAAAAAAAAGACAATTTACTGATATGGACTTATCAAAAATTAGTCAAGTGTCCATGTAAAATTTTTCACAGTAATGCTTCAAATCTGAGGGGACAAATGTTGGCCAATAAGCAAATACTTTTAAGCATATCTTTGTATATAATTCTTGATTAAACTACAAAAGTGTTTAAGAAAGCTGTTCAAGACTATTTATGTATTTACTGTTCAAAATTTAATAAATACATACTCATGATTACACCACTGCCCCACAAAATGGAGAGAAAGCTTATCAAAGTCTAAAATCACTTAAATGGCTGTATTTACAACTTTGTCATTATACTTTCTGTACCAGCTGGAAGAAAGTACATTATTCAGTAAATTATGTTTCTCCTACAAATCTTACCTGATGAAATTAAATTACCTCCCCTTTCTACCTGCTAGGTGGTTATAGTTTTCTTGTTTCAACCAGTTTATATTGAGTGACACCTTAAAAGAAGCTTGCATTGTGAGGATGGGTGGGAGAGATTATTGGAATGTGATCTGGTAAGTATTATAGGAGAAATATAATAACTAAATAATTTGCTTTCTCCCTCAAAATACATTATCTGATCACGCTACATCAGAAGAATAAGAGAAGGAAATGATGAGCATCCTATGGCTGCCTGTGTCACCCAGTAGAAGTATCACTGTTCCACTAAAAAGATACACTTTTCCTAATGCTAGTTTAGCATACCAAGAGTCCAATTTTTTTATAATCATGCACAGGAGATCCCTGTGGGATTCTGCACTGACCTATGTCTCACTATCAAAAGTGTCCTGGCCTTCTTAAAATAATGACATTTTCAAGTCTGGTCTAAGGTTGTGCTTATGAATAGGTCTCTGCATTTCATTATGGTCTCGCTCATTTAATTCTTTCCTGGCAAATCCTGCAAAAGTGGCCAATACACAGGTTCAATAAGGTTTACTTCTCTCATCTGAGAGTCTATGTCCCTCAGACAGATTTTTGAGAAAGTAGTCTGGACATGCAATCAAACTGGCTCTACAATGTCTCAAATGGAAATGTTACGTTTAAATGTCAGGCTCATGGAAATTGCATGTATTTCTGGAGTTAAGATTTTCATGGGGCATGCCTACTTCTGAGAGGTGTCAGTCTACAGTCTTTATAACTCCCTTAAGTATGTGGCAGGAGTTTGTGGTGTTATGTCTGACTTTTCAGAATTGAAATGCAGAAAATATCCAGTCTGGTTGTTGTGGATGTTCTCTGTATCATTTAGATAATAGCTGGCAACAAACCATTCTGGTGTCCTAAGTGGTTGGAGTCTCAACCTTGTATGCAGAGATTGTGAGTTTGAACCCTGACTGAGTCATACAAAAGATTTTTAAGAAATGAGAGGTTAGTGTTAGAACTGGTTGGCCTGCTGTCAGGTTAATGTGACTGGGCAAGACTTGATGCTACACGTGTATGCAACATGATGCCCCAGTACATGACATCACAGAGATATGACTAAAAATTTTAAAGCTATGTTAAATTTCCAACAAACACACACAGACACACACATGGGAATGCATATGAGATCTAGGAGATTCTCTCTCAATTTACCAAGTATTTCAGGTCCTTGGAGTGGGACTGTAGTTCACTTACTGCATGCTGAAGCAAGAACTATCAGAAAAAAAAAATCATTAATGGTACCTGTCTGGTTGATGCAGATGACAGGAGCTTGGACTTGGATGAGTTAAGGAGACTTTGGAAAATGAGGATGGTCTGGATAAAATGAAATTGAACGAAGTTGGAGGCAGAGAATGATGTGATATCACTAATGTAACACCAGTGATTAAAAATCACTATTTCCCTTTGAATGTCTTGGGAATGAAGGTCCTTCCAGCTGCTGCAAAACTGGTGAAGGAAAAGTTAATCTTGACATATGGTAACCTTGGCTACTTGAGCAGGGTGGGAGTCACGATAACTTTCCTATGTATGTCTGTTGCAAAGGAGATCAGATTGTTGATGCATGATTTGTCCCATAAGAAAGAGATAATCAGAACTATCTGGAAGCCTGTGTTCTTCAGTATGTTAACATTTTCAATATAATGGCAGATGAAAGGAAGTCATAGGCCCATGTTACCTTCCAACTGTCGATAGAGCACCAACAGCCCATGCCGCTGGGTCTGGAAAAGAAGAGATAAAGGTGGGCACTTTGTTGTTCAACCTAACTGCTGAAAGATGATCAGGTGGCCATACAGGGTTCAGGCTTGACTTAAGGTGCAAGGATGGAGAAACCACATTGCATGAAACAGTTGTCCTCTCCTTGACAATGAGTTTAATAAACTGTCCTGCAGTCCTGGCATGTGAAAAAGACCTGAACATTTATGGAGCCCACCAATGAATGTGGTAATTTCCCTGTGCTATGATGCAAATGTCTGGTTCATCCCTGCCTGTTTGAGCAAGTACATGACCACTACCAGACTGTCTGACAGTATCAGTATATGCACCTGTTCAACCAAAATTTTGGAGACATTAATAATTGCTTTCATTTGCTGTCGGTTAATGTGAAGAGTTTTTTCAACTGGCAACTGTAAACTCCATCCTGACAGACTGGCATATGGTGTGGTCCCCATCCTGACAGACTGGCATATAGTGTGGTCACCATCCTGTCAGACTGGCATATGGTGTGGTCCCCATTTTGACAGACTGGCATATGATGTGATCCTCATCCTGACAGACTGGCATATAGTGTGGTCCCCATCCTGACAGACTGGCATATAGTGTGGTCCCCATCCTGACAGACTGGCATATAGTGTGGTCCCTGTCATGAATAGCCATCCTGATCAGAATTGAAACCTTCTAACATGACCAGCAGACAATATATTACTGCAAAATATAAAATTTACCCTTCACAAGTAGCCACATTTATTTTAATGTGTCCAGAACCAATATTTAATTCATATGACATGGTAAGTCTGTTTCCCAATGTCAGGTTTTTAAAGAAGCATTGGCTAATGTACATGTAGCTTTACTACTAAGGATAATAATATATCATTAATGCCAACATTTACAGGAAATGGGGTCAACAATGTTGTGATAAGACTTTTGGTCTTTACACAGCAATAGAGTTGTTTTCTTTGATGCTTACAACTGGAAGTAACTGTCAAGATCATAACATGGTCAGCATAAGGTAATAAAGATTTTGTGAACTAACAGAGAGAGGGGGAAATCATTACAAAACTTTAACATGTCATCATATTAACAGAAAATACTTTAGAATAAAAAGGAAAAAGATTTTGACTTGAAGACACAAGGGAGAGTTCAAATGTTCTTGCCAAAATCTTTAATGTTGGAAAGATTCAAATATACAACATCGTAACAGACAAGAATATTCTGTGGTAGTGGGAAAATGGAGTAAATGGAAAGGAAGTTAAATTAAAAGAAAAACATTGTACGTGCAAAGATTTAAATGAACCTTTTGAAAGTTTTTTGCCATACACATGAAAACAATACCCTACTCACATTTCATGCTTAAGAATAAGAACTATTAATGTATGTTAAGTTGTTAGGACAAGAAGAACCTTTTAATAATTAGTGCTACTTTCAAATGAAGATATTAAATGATTTTAAGTGATTTGTAGCTTTTTCTTACTACATAAACATACTTGTTACAAACGCAGTCCCTCTCTGGAAAGGCTACCCATCTTATATGGCCATTTCCTGGTGCAGAAGGAATGACATATAAGAGGGGACCACTGTACATAAATAGTTATTTCCTGCTGTGGGTTTTTAAGGGGTAAGCCACTTTTTGCCTTGTCACTGGAGAAGGATGTTTCTGATGTGGGTCGAGATCATAATGAACTGATGTGTATGGCCTGTGAAAGATCAACATTGGATAAGGACTATTTGTAATGGGCACAGGCAAAGGTACCCAAGGGGTAACACAACTGCTACTGCATTAAATAGGCCTGGAGATGAAGAAAATCTATCACCAAGTCAAACATTTTGTTTCAAATCCTATCAAATCCATTGCTGATGTTTCCTCATGGAGACACACAAGACTGAGGTGAGAAAAAATTCCATACCAATATGGATAAAATGTTGAGAGGGGGGTTTATAGTAAAAGATGATTTTCCTGTGGTATGTCTGCTTCATGGTGTTCTATGGGACTTCCAACATGAATGGAAATGTCAAAAGTGAAGAAGGCTTGATAAGTGAGATTCTGAAGCCATTCACTATGACCTGGAATATCTAACTGTTGTGTGGAAAGAGGTCAATCCAAGCCTGAAGAAAAGGCAGTATGGCACTGTTTCATGGTGCAGTATTTCTGCATAACAAAGATGTCAGGATAGCCAGCTTGCCAGTCATTGAAAAGTTACTTGTGACCAATACAGTATATTGCACATTGCAATGGCTAGACCAATTGACTTGACAGTTGGAACAGCATACAGTGGATGAAAAATGCCTTGATGCTCAGGTGTTTGGCTCACCAGCTGGTTAGTTGGCCATTTGCACAATATATAACATATATAATAACCTAATAATAAAATATGTTAACAATGATAATGACAGTAAATGTTAACACTGTTGATGATGGCAACTGTTAACACTATTAATGATGGTAACTGTTAACAGTGTTCATGTTGGAAACTATTAACACTACTGATGGTGGTAACTTTTATAATCATTACACATTGTGGCCTTCACAACTATTAAAAGTGATAAAACTCTATAAATAGTCATAATCTGCAAATGTCGGCAACGTAGGATAAGAGACAGACAACATTAAACATAACATGGCTTTTAAAGTGTTGATATAAAGCAAACTGATATAGCAATACCATTGCATGGATGTCAGGAGTTTATTCACTTGGTCAATACACAGCTGCCTGAAGTGTAATGTAACTCAGTTCAAAGGGCAAATATGTGTATTTGTATGTGATATAAATAAAATATATGTATAGTATGTATACAATATCAATGACATAAATCTCCTATAAATTTATCATGAAAAGAAAACTTGGCAAGCCTCATTTCCTTTTAATAAAAACTTTATACATCTTGTGGTAAATCAGTAATAAAGCATACTATCTCTCTCTCTCTCTCTCTCTCTCTCTCTCTCTCTCTCTCTCTCTCTCTCTCTCTCTCTCTCTCTCTCTCTCTATCTCTCTCTCTCTCTATCTCTCTCTCTCTATCTATCCTTACTCTTGATTGGTAAAAGCTATCACTCCCATTTCATGCAGTACAAATGGATCTTCTGGAGCTATACTAAGTGCCTGGGTAAAAAACCTTTCAGCAAGCTTTGGGTTGTTGGTAAGTCCATATTCGAGACCAATGTATAACACTGGTAAGTGACAGCTGAAAGAATAAAAGGTACAATCAACATTTAGGAGTTACTGCAAACAAGTCCCTCTTGATCAATAGGCAACAAGGTAATTCTCTGAATTTAGAAACATATCTTGCAGCTTATAGCACACATAGCACTATTCAGGGCATGTACCATATGTACAGTTCTCCCTTGTTATAATGTGAACCATCACCCTCCATTATGCTCTGAAATGCATTATACTGAGAACAGTGATATACTGAGAATGGCATAATATAGAGAACTATGTAATGGCTGACACTATAAAAAGTTTGTTAAATAACGGTGTTTTAAAAAAGAAAATGAAGATATAATACTAATTTTCTTCTAGTTTTCTTTCAACCCTTACTAACATACATTGGTATTATGTTAGTCATTGGGTCCATAATAGTACTGAGTTATATCCAGAATCACGCCATAACTAGGCATGTTATCATGGAGGAGAGCTGTATGTAGTTTAAGATCCTATTGCAAATAGCACAGGCACATATTTGCCATCCCATAATTTGCTAATAGATTTGGAACTATGCAGTTTCTTTGGAGTAATCAGAGGATCAAACAATACAAACCAAGATCTGCCAGTTAAACTTAACTAATCCATACCAGAACATGCTGGAAAAACCATCATTAATGTTGAGTTTTGCTGTCTAAAAAAGCAAGCAAACTAATGAGGACTCTTGCTCATCACCACTGTCAACTGACAATTTGACTACAATCATGCATGATGATAGAGGGTATTCCAAATGCAGCAACACTCAGTGTATCTCCTCAGTGATATCCATAAAACTATATTCCATACTGACCATGGCTAGATCATAGTACAGCTGTTACTCAGAAGCATCTTTACAGTTCACTCTGTGAATACTTCTGGTCCTAGCTGCTTTAATTTTGGGATAAACCATGCCCTGAAGTGATGATGATGTGATGCCATTGTACCTAAAGAATCCACTGCTAACACCATGCAGTAAATAGAGAAAGCCAACTTTGCCAGATGATTGTATTTCATGTTGATAGATGGCTGGATAACTGGGAGAATAGATGACCAAGTTGTTTGAATGTATGGAAGCCAGTCAGGTCGGCTTTAGTTGTTGTAAGATTTTATACTATTTTTCAGAACAACCATAAATGGTGAAGGAAAGACTATGAAAACTCCAGACCGAACCACTGACCCATGAGATGATACTGGAAATCTTTCTCACATACCCACATTGTCCAAACCCAAGACTCAAACACATGCATAGGTAAGATGGCAGTGTTCTATAATGGTAAGTGCTTTAGATCAATCAGCCAATTGTGGCCCAGTCAGCTTTGGAACTGGTCATGCCAGAAAAATAGATGGAATTTCTGTTTCTGTACTGATTCCAATCTGCAAGTTTAACAGCTGGGCTGGCTGAATGGCTGGATGAGACTGCACTACATGCTGGATCCAGCAGATCCAAAATATGCCTCATGTGCCCATTTTTACAGGTCTGAAAACCAACCTCAGCCTTTTGGGAGGACTTGCACACCGACCTGTCTAAAAATGGGGGACTAATCTCTCACAAGTAACCAAACTTGTCTTCAGGAGTGGTAGATGGAAAGTGAAGATTTGGATTGTGTCACTGTCTCTGCACCAGTCAACCCATATGCATCAAAATTAGTGTTGTACCAGGTGGTTGAAACCTGACCAAGTATGAGAAAAATATCTGCAAAATTAAACAAATAAGGTGCATCTACTGTTTATGAATGCCTTTTAATCCATATAAATCCTAAGTTTAGAATGGAGAACTTCAAATTTCACTAAAACAAATTTAGATGGGGGGGGGCTAATTCTGTACTATGTTTTATATGTAAGTGAAGCTTAAAACTGGCATCATCCATAAGCTGCAAGGGGAGGTAATGGATAAGAGTTACTGCCCTTTTCTTCATGACAAATTTTAGTCTTGTAATGGGGCAGGATTCAGGAGGTAGTAGGCTTATATCCCCTAATGTTAATGTGATTGGGGAATATATTCACATAATTGTATCATAACTTTATTTGGAGATTTAAAACCCTCAAAAATCTGTTCCTAGAATAGCATATATTCTTCTGTCTTTATCCAAGAAGGTCAATGTTGTCACAGAGTTGATCTTGCTGATATGTTACTTTATATACATCAATAAAAAGTATAGTTATTGAGTGGATCTCGTTGATACAACTTTATACATCATAAGAAAGTAGTAAATGTGTGGATCTCACTGCTATATTACTTTATACATCAAAAGAAAGTATAGTTTTAGAAAGGAGCCACTTCTATATTACTTTATACATCAAGAAAAATTGAAGTATTTGATTGGATCTCATATCCATATTACTTTATATTACTTTATACATAAATGAAAAGTTTAGTCTCTGTTTGGATCTCACATCTATATTACTTTATACATCAATGAAAAGTGTAGTCTGAATTCAATCTGACTGCTCTACTACTTTATAGATCAATGAAAAGTATAGTCTCTGAGTGGATTTGACTGGAAAATCACTCTGCACTATGTTGTCCAGCTTTAAATAAATGACATCAAAATAATTATGTAACAATGAACAAATAGACATCACATCAAGCTAGGCACTAAATATGATTTCACTACAGTCCTACCCACTTATGTCGACATCGCTTATGTCCTTATGTTGAAAAGCCGCCTATCTCAACAAAAAAGCAAAGTTTCGGTCCCTTGGTCTACTATTACTACCAAAATTGTCATACTTATGTTGACAATGAGATAAAAAAAGACATATATGTCGCTTGGTCCTAACTGGAACAAATCTTTTGTTGTCTTATCATTTATGTCGACAAGCTGCCAGTTCCTACCCATTCTTTGTTCAACAATTAGTTGATCATGCCGCCAGGCTTTAATTTTGCCACATTATCATTTATGTCGGCAAGTGGCCAGTTCCGACATGTACTTTATTCAATAATTAGTTGATCTTGCTGGCAGGCTTTAATGTCGCGGTCAGGAGAAGAAAAAAAAAAAACAGGGACAAAAACAGCCTTTTGTTTGATCCTATAAAGTTGGCCTCTCGCGGCAACTTAAAAGCAATGAAATTTAATCTGATTCTTGCATTTTCCAAAGTGATCGGTGATTAAAACAGTTGTATTGTACTGTGAAGGTTTTATTTTTAACTTTAATTTTATTTACGATCGCTACCAATGGCAGTGCAAATGCTGATTTAATATACAGTCTCTGGAAATTAAATATCTGGCTGTTAAGGGAAGTTGAGAGAAGCATCTTGCAAAGATGTCTGAAAAATTATATATGTATTGAGCTGACAATGTTACAATATTGTATCGTAAGAATCATTTTCTTTTAATACCTCATTAGCATGTGTCAATGTATACAATATTATGCCTTCATTATTCATACCAGCCGAATATCTCTTGTTCGCTTTTATGTACTTTTCACGATGACTTCTGCAACAAAATACAAGTACTGTTTAAATCAATTTGTTGACAGGTTTTCATTTCCCCATCACCTTGGAAGCCTCAATAAGATTGGAACAGACTGACCAAAATCTAGGTCAATTTAAGTGCAAGTACATGTACTTAAAGCATGTAAATAACTGATAATACCCACATTGTTTATCATAATGATTTTCAAATCAGGATGTGACGGATGCAATATTTTATTGTGGATTTTATTACACAAAGGTAACCAAAATATATAATTTTTCAATATACAAGTGTCTTTCACACTGGTCTTGTCTTTATATACAGTGGAATGGTGGTCTAAAGCACTATAGTTACGGATCACTGCCATCTCACCTCTGTGCGAGTTTAACCACAAGAGTCTGCACTTTTATCAATAAAGCAGGATGAAATTTCTGACAACATGAAATCAACTTAAAGGAATTGTCAGCTGTTTTATCAAAAAAGCATGATGAAATTTCTGGCTAAGGTGATTACATGTCAGAAATAATTTCCTGCTTTATTGATAAAAAATTATAACATGAAATCACCTTAACGGAAAATCTTTAATTATCAATAAGACAGAACATCATGCATACTATGCAAACTCCTGCATTTTCTGTTAATATGCAAGAATAGTCCCATGTTGTGAAATTAGCATAATAAATATCACCAAAACTAGACAATATTCAAAGTACTAGTTATTAATTTTAAGATACTATGCTTTATTCCTTTACTTTCTTGGGTAAAACTAAGAAGATGTGTTGTATGAATTCAATGGCCAGGTCAAAGGGACCTAAATTGAGCATATTTGGAATATAAGTTACCTTACTTGAAAGATTATAAAGTATATTCAGTTTAAACAAAATTATTTTACACCTTCTGCAGAGTGTATTAAATTTTGCAGTTGTTGTAATATAAAGCACAATCATCTCACCCTTTCATAAGCTGTGATGCTGTGAAGTAAGCAGCCATAGCTTGATCATGCTCATTCTCTTCGGCAAAAGAATGTCCAAAAGCCAGCCAAGCTGGCCCATACAGTCGATCAAGTGTTGTGGCTTTGCTGCAAAACAATGAAGCAACATAGTAAAATGCTTAAGCAAAAATAAAGTTACAAGAAAGGGAACTTTTCTGACCAAAATCAAGAACATTGAAATTAATGCTATTAGGTTATTCAATATCTAAGCATTTAATAAACTGAAAATAATTTAGAATCTATGCCACTTTGGAATACTTCAAATTAAAAGTACAAAATTAAATTACACCTACTGAAATGTTTTGAACCAAAATTACTTCTGAGATACCTCCATTTCAAAGTATAAAATAACATTTAAAAATTCTTGACATGCTTTATTATTCATGTGAGACTTAAGAAACCAAAACATTTAGGAGAATCTACAAGGTTTATCTACAGGTCTGCCAAACAAAACAAAAATTGGAGGGGGGGATTCACAAGGCTGCCAATCAAACAATCGATCATAATTCACAGGGTCTACCTATCAGAAGTTCTATGAGAATTTACAAAGCTACCCATTAAAAAATTTAAGAGATTTCACATGGCTACAATCGCAAAATCCATGAGAATTCACAAGGCAACCAATCACAAAATTTATGAGAATTGCAAAATCTAAGACAATTCACAGGGCTACATATATATAAAAGTCTATGACAATTCTCAAGGCTACCAATCACATTACCAGAGAATTCACAGGGCACCAGATAAAAATGTATTATAAGAATTCACAATGCTACCTATCAAAAGACTGGTAGTTCAAAAAAAGCTTTTCCACTCATGCAAATGGAGATTCCTTCAATAAAATGTTGCAATTAGTTGGACCTTATGATGAGTTCTTTTATTTTTTTTCTTTTTATGCACCTAACACGACTATTACACTCTGGCATTTAACGGTAATTATGTTTCAATTAAGGTACTTGAGGCTATATCAATACATACCTGAGATATCTCCTTGTTGGGTCATTTTTTTTAATTAACAAATAATAACACCCTACTGCAAACCAAGAGACCTGGAAGCAGAAGATATTTTGTAAAAGAAGTGAAGTAATATGAGTGCAATAGGGATTTTCCACCAATTTTGAAAAGTATCATGCCAAACACAGCTAAGACATACATTCAATAAGTGTATAAAATCTTTGGCTTAGCCATTAAAAAAAATTATTAATCAGAGCTACGATAATGTTTCTTGAATTATGTAAATGTTATGTTGAAATTCACTTTAATTTATTTATATGTGCTCTTTTCACATTGTCCTCACTGACAAATACCCATCTGAAATGCTTAATTAAAAGCAAGAGACCCAAGCAGGCTTGAGATAACTCACCTTCTGATTTGAATCTAACAGCTAAGCCAAAGAATAATTGGCCAACAAATATGGGTAAACAGTATGCATTCTGTTGAAATTTCTTCCAACACAAACAATTATTTCAAGGTTCTCTTTAGCTTGTATCTAAGTTCAGATCTGATAGCATATCAATATCATTTATTCAATAATGCCACTATGCCAAAATACTTTCTGTTAAGTTGGTCAAATTTTGTTGAGGAGGGGGGACAGTGTAAATAAAGCTGTGTACAAATTTAGTTGTAGTAACACATCCATATTTGATGGTCATCTAGCATTACTTGAATAAATTTTAAATGCTTTTAAAGTAAGATGCACATCGTCAAATTGGTCACATTCTGCTGAGCAGTTTCTGAGGAGTAATTTAATGTTTATTCTTTGATGGCAGACTGGTACAAAGTTTAATGCCCTTTATGCCAGAGCACTCATTATCAAATCTAGTCTGATTTGCTGAGTATTTTTTGAGAAGGTTTGCTACTTTTAGTTAAGCAGTCAATCTGAGGCTGACTGGTATAATTTATATAAGTTCTTTATGCTTGAGTTCTATCAAATTTTGTCACATGCTGACAAGAGACTGATGAGAAGTCATTTACAAGCATTCTTTAATCAATTTTGTACAAGGACAATATTTGATGGCAGACAGATATAATTTACAAAAACTTAAAAAGCTCTTTATGAAAGGATGCCCAATGCCAAATATGGATGAAAATGGAAATGAGGCTTTTAAGAAAATCAAACAGCAAATGAAGACACACCATATCTAGTGTCACACCATAAGTTCATTTGGCCTTGTGGGCACCATATCAAGTGTCACACCATAAGTTCATTTGGCCTTGTGGGCACCATATCAAGTGTCACACCATAAGTTCACTTAGCCTTGTGGTTAAATGTGCTAAAATGGGACTGTGAAATCAATAAAATTATAGTAAAGAATGTATCCACATCTATTAAGACCATCTATATCAAGGATAATATAGAGGGCAGCTTGCTATTTCAAAAATTTGACATTGCAGGTATTATATTTTAATGATGTGTTGATTTTTAATAGAGATTTTTAAGGTGTAACTGATCTAAAACATTTTAATTGTGTTGATTTTTAATAGAGATTTTAATATTGTACTGATCTGAGACATTAGAATGGTGTGCCAATCTTATGAATTAATGTGCTGATCTTATGGCATTTTTAAAGTGTACTGATCTTACAACACTTTAATAGTTTACTGATTGTACATTTTAATTGTGTACTGTTCTTTTTACACTTCATTTTTGTGATGATTTTATGGCATTTCAATGGTGTACTTAATCTTGTGTCAATCTTATACCACTGGTGTGTTGATCTTACATTATTTCATTTTTGGTGCCAATCTTATAACATTTTTGCAATGTGCCAAACTTGCAACATTTTAACAGTGTACCTATCATACATTTTAATAGTGCCAATCTTACAACATTTTGATGTTGTGCCTATCTTATGACCTAGTGGTGTGCTGTATTCAGAACATTTTAACAGTGAGCTGATCATATACCATTATAAGGTGTGCCAATCTTATGAAACTTTTAATGGTGTGATGTTATGACATTTAAATGGTGTGCTGATAATACACCATTATAAGGTGTGCTAATTTTATGAACTTTTAATGGTGTGATGTTATTACATTTAAATGGTGTGCTGATAATACACCATTATAAGGTGTGCTAATCTTATGAACTTTTAATGGTGTGATGTTATGACATTTAAATGGTGTGCTGATAATACACCATTATAAGGTGTGCTAATTTTATGAACTTTTAATGGTGTGATGTTATTACATTTAAATTGTGTGCTGATAATACACCATTAAAAGGTGTGCCAATCTTATGTACTTTTAATGGTGTGATGTTATGACATTTAAATGGTGTGCTGATAATACACCATTATAAGGTGTGCCAATCTTATGAACTTTTAATGGTGTGATGTTATGACATTTAAATGGTGTGCTGATAATACACCATTATAAGGTGTGCCAATCTTATGAACTTTTAATGGTGTGATGTTATGACATTTAAATGGTGTGCTGAATATACACCATTATAAAGTGTGCCAATCTTATGAACTTTTAATGGTGTGATGTTATGACATTTAAATGGTGTGCTGATAATACACCATTATAAGGTGTGCCAATCTTATGAACTTTTAATGGTGTAATGTTATGACAATTAAATTGTGTGCTGATAAAACACCATTATAAAGTGTGCCAATCTTATGAACTTTTAATGTTGTGATGTTATGACATTTAAATGGTGTGCTGATAATACACCATTATAATAATAATAATAATAACAATAATAATAATAACAATAATAATATTACTGATATCATTAATTCTTCCAATTCATATTGCACCTGTCCACCAAGACATTTAAGTTATATAAAGTAAAAATTAACAAAACAGCATAATAATTAATGAACTTTTCGAATGAAACAATGCAGCTGTAACTTCAGATATGTAAACAATTTCATTTGTCTATTTAAATGCACATATTCAGAACACATTCACTAAATCAGAAATGTGTCCAGATGATTTGGATATCAATGCCAATATAATGCAAACTGAGGGTAAAGTTCAGAGTCAAACTTGGGCCATAATTCTGTAAGAAATGGCCACATAATGGTCAAGGCTGGACCTCACCAAGATCTTAATTTACAGCTTCACAATAATTTAGTTTCAATCCATAAATTACTTCAGAAGTTACTGAGGGAACAAAATGTGTGAAACATGTGACATTACAGGACATGATGGAAGCATAAAACAATGTAAAACAAACGAGGAAAGATATCACATATGGAACATAAAATTCGATTATACTTGTAGGTGATATACTTACGGGTTTGTCTGGATACATGTCGACAAGCTTGTGTGCCAAGTAAAACAAGGCTGAAATCAGAGTTATCAATTCTAAGAATCTCTTTAAAGCAATTTGAATAAACTTAGATAAAAATGCTTGAATTAATGGAATACATACTGTATCAACCACAAATAAAAGATGCAAATAGTACTATTTGTAAGCTAATACATGCTTTGGTGAAACACTTCCCATCATGATTATCCAAAGCTAATATACCATTTGTGAGTTCCAATGAAACACCTCCCATCGTTATCCAATGCTAATGTACCATTGTGAGTTCCAATGAAATACCTCCCATCATTATCCAATGCTAATATACCATTTGTGAGTTCCAATGAAACACCTACCATCGTTATCCAATGCTAATACACCATTAGAAAGCTCTGATTAAGCTCTTACCATCATGCTTCATTGCTTATATAACATTTCAGTTATATCTGAAGTGGAGATATTTGTTGGATATTGAAGTCTGAGATTTAGACCATTAAAATAATTCTTATCAAAGTGTATTATAACCACTGAAATAAAAATTACCAAAAATTGCAAAATTTCATGAATAATGTGCAATGAAACATTTCAGTATTTCTATCAGTAAGAAAGGCCTCCTTTGACTTTCTCAGCAGACTCAATTGTATTAAAGTGTTTCTTTCTTACTGAAAGCTCCTAGTTTTTTTAATTGTTACATAAACTAAATAATAAATAGATATTAAATGTCTTTTTGCTCATTATATATAATCTTTTAAATTACTGTCACTGTCACTGATGTTCTGAATAAGAGACAATAACCTATCTACTACAGCTGTGAATAGGCAAGCTCTCAACAGAAAGTACATGTAGACCACTTGATTCTAGTCCCAGCCAACTGTGCAAATAATTTAATACCATCATATTATTTACTGTCTGACAGAACAGTGAGGTGAATCAATTAAATGGCATCATGTGGTTGTTTAATTTGTTCTTCCTGATCTTTGATTCAGCTGCTCTGCTGAACATAATGAATGTCAGACCAGCACCATTTTTTTTAGGACCAACAAAGTCTTCTCATGGAAAACCAGTGTTGATATGAATTTCCATTTTAGAGGATAACTAACCCCCAAAAACAAGATTTTCAAGATGGCCACTGTGGCAACCAGGTTGAATGCTGAGTGCACAAATTTCATGACAGCCATCTAAAGATAACAAGAAATCTTGTGGTGGAAACTCCATGTTATGTCCATCCATTCTGGATGAAACAAAATCTTCTAGATGGCCACTGTGATAGTGAACATCAGACCATTTTTATTTCAGACCAACCAAACATCCTATTAAGTTTTCAGTGAAAACGCCGTGTCAATATGGCAATCCTTTCAGGATTTGTGGCAATAACAAGATTTTCAAGATGGCCACTTTGGCAACCATATTATATATCTGAGAACTTTTTTTAATTAAAACCACTCAGAACAGTGTGTGTGTGTGTGTGTGTGTGTGTGTGTGTGCAAAGTTTCATTGCAATCCTCCAGATAATTCAAAAAAGCAATAACAAGCTGGTGCTAACAGACAGATGAACAACTGATGGATGGACATGAGACCATCCCATAAGCTCTTCTAGAAAATGACCAGTTTAGCTAAAAGAACTAATTAAATATAAAAAGGAGGAAATATATGTCATACAATTAAATTCATTAGGCTGGATGCAGAAAAAAAAACATCTCCCGCCAATCAGGAAAAACAACTCTGGCAACCTGATATGTGTTACATAGTTCATATTGAGTTACAGTTGCAATAAAGAAAAAGGTGATGGGTGGGTGCAATCAATTTGTGGTATCATATCAATAATATCCAAGGCTGCTCTATAAGGTATCCCAAGAGAAAATATTTCTAAAATCTGAAATGAATTTTTATATAAAACAGATTACATAAGAATTTGATATATGTTCTATACTGGTCATTGGTCTCCAATGAGCAGTTTAAATCAAATAAATAAATATATAGATATTTCTTTTTATTGCTCCTCTGAAGTGAATTTTCTCACAATTTCAGAGAAAACCAGTTTACTAGCTAAAAGTAATTATTATGAATTTTATGCATATGCTTCATGGAATTTCCAAAGCATTACATTTATACTGATACTTAAAATAAGTTCAAATTCCTTTTACCAAAAAAAAATATTCAAAGGAAAGACAGGTTATGCTAAGTATTAAAATGTGTGGTTTGCAGAAATCTCACAAACCTACAGAAATTAGAACACTAATAAATATAGTCTATTCTCATTAACTGGCATCCTTAAGAAACTTCTGTAAATCATAGCATCCTTATGTGGCTTCTGTAAGCATTCTGAATTCTAAATATCTGGCACTTTTATGGGGCTTCTGTAAGCATTTATAATTCTACATGTCAGTCACCTTTATGGAGTTCTGTAAGTATTAACAATTTTACATGTTGGGCACCTTTATGGAGTTCTCTGAGTATTAATAATTCTACATGTCAGGCACTTTTATGGAGTTCTCTGAGTATTAATAATTCTACATGTCGGACACCTTTATGGAGTTCTCTGAGTATTAATAATTCTACATGTTGGGCACCTTTATGGAGTTCTGTGAGTATTAATATTTATAAGCATCTACCATCTTTATTTAGCTACAACAGCAGTATTAATTCAAAATATCTAATGATCAAAAAATGGTTTAAGAGACAAAAATCACACTGAAATTAGTTTAAAACTTTTACATTCATTTTAATCCATGGTTTTGATGGTCAAATGGATGTATGTATTGGATACACACCTGAATGCATATGTTTGCTGTGGTTTAAAAAAATATTTTTAACATAGCTTTAACAATTTGATTCATATTGCTACAATTTCTTCAGTGTGGCAGTTTATGGTGATGTCTAGCACAGGGGCATTATGTTGCAGACATGTGGCATCATGTCCCACCTGGTCACATTATTCTCAAAGTAGGTCTGACCAATCCTAACATTAACCTCTTAATGCTTAGTGCCAAGAAAGACAGCTGCAAGTACCATTTTTATAAATCATTGGTATGACTCAGCTGGCATTCAAACATGAGATCTATTATATCTGAGGTGGACACATGAATGCAAAGTGATAGCAAAGTTCAGCTCTAAAAAGTGAAGCTCAACAAAACCTGCTTATATGAAACCTGGAGATGACATACCCTATCACCCATCTGCCACCTAACACAATAACCACTTGCCACTCACCCCAATACCCGATTTCCACCTAATACAATACCCACTTGCCACTCGCCCCAATCTTGATGGCAGGTGAAATGTCTGGTGCATTTGGTGGTAGTGGACTGAACAATTAAAGAATCCTTTAATTTTATGTCCTATGCTGATTTTGAGGTTTTAAAAAATAAGCTTGTGAAACGATGAAAACTTTTCCAGCAAAAATATACATCAATACTATGTTGATCTAGATTCACATCTAAATTAGCCCATAAGAATTCATACATCAGGATCAACCCTGTTCTTTCCACTAATGAGAACACAAATAGACCCCAATCCATCATTCTATTATACAATGGCAGATCAGTGAACTCTAGCAATATTAACATATGTCAATCATGATGTGTGATTGTATGATCTGGTGCAATGAAAATAGCATCAAATATTACCAACTGGCAAAACTGTATAAAATACAGGTTTCAGTAAATCCATTTCTAATTTAATGCAATACTGATCATTAATACTGAGTAGAAAGTTTAATCAGATGTGTCATCAACATTAGTACCTTTCAATAAATATATGTAAATCAGATACAAATAACAACAGTTCATGGAAATAACAATGGAATTTTCCAAATGCTCTAACCGTGGTGATGGTACATGGTTTAGTATATGTCTGCAGTGTGCTATGTATGGAACAGTTAAATTTAAAAACATAAAAACAACCAATGAAATATGTACACTGATTGCCAAATGTTACTGATCTAAAAAAATTACTAAAACATACTAATGAAAATGGTAATATCACTAGTATCGACATCTTTCAAAAAATATACCTGTTACAAGCATGATGGTATTAATCAAACAGCTACTGAAGCAACTGCAACTTACCATTTGATCTCTTCAGTTCCACAAGTACAGCTATGTGTAATGGCAGGCAAAGTGAATTATATGGGTCTTTTTCTAAAACCCTAAAAAAAAATATATATATATATATATATATATATATATATATATATATATATATATATATATATATATATATATATATATATATATATATATATATATATATATATCAGCATAACAAAACTGATACACAGATATTAATGACATGAACAAATATCAATTATTCATCTGTAACAACTGTACCAATTAACCAGAGTGTTATCAACTATAAGATTGCTGACCTCTACAAAACTTTCTTTGGTCTCTAGCAGTGACTGTAAACATTAGTCATAAAACTGAAAGTTAATTCAGACTAAAGTGAACTTAATAACAAAATGTTTACCCATTTTCTAGTGAAAGTGTTTTGCAAATTTCTACCTTTGCATGTTATATTTGAGCTTTTTTAAAACTTAAAATGTAACTTTAATCTGCACAATATGGTCTGTGTTCTGTAAAAATAAAATTATGTCATACAAATCTCCCTCGAGAACTTACACACAACACAGTAAAAAGAAAAAAACTGAACATAGCCCAAATGAAGGCATGGGTTACCAAAAGAACCTATGAAAAATTATCAAGAAATGGTGGACACCAACAGTGAGAAGTAGGGTGTTGGGGATAAATAGAGGAATAATTGTTTTATAAACACTTCTGCAAATCAGAGGTAAAATCACAATCTAAACTTAATTAGGAATAAAAATGCTGACGGGCACTGCTGTGATGGTAGATTAACACTTTTCACATGTGAATGCAAGAAGGCATATTGTATTATAATGATTACACTAAAATAAAATTAAAACAAAATTGAAATGAAAATTTTTAGTTGGCATGTGCTTTTTAATTGTTGCCACCAATTGGGATTAATAATAATAATAATAATAATAATAATAATAATAATAATAATAATAATAATAATAATAATAATAATAATAATAATAATAATAATAATAATAAAAATAATAATAATAATGAGGTCTTTGTATAGTGTCTAATCTTTAGAAGTTTTAACCGCTTTACAACATTTAACAACACTTAAAAAACATATACAATGATATGATTACAAATATAAAAACAAACCATACTGTAAATATTAAAAGGTAAGGAAACATTATTAGGTCATTAAGTCTGTTCTTGTGGTTGAAATGAAGTTTGTTTTAAGACTGATCTTTAATGAGATCACTGTGTTTTTGTGTCTAAATTAAATTCAGTGGGTGATTCATTCCATGTTGCTGGGCCATGTTACGCAAAAAAATGTTGTCTATATGATTTCATTTTCATAATGGGAATAATGAGAATACAAGTGTCAGAAGAGGAGCATAAGTATCTTCCTTGTGTGTACACATGGGTGAGGTCGGATAGGTATGTTAGACTGGAGCCCATCAGTGAAACATAGCACAGAGAACAAATTTTGTGTTTAATTCTGGATGAAATGGATAGTCAGTGTAGGGTACAGAGCAGGGGGAGGCATACTCTAATCATGATGAACAAAGAAGCTATGTTTTGAATTTCTTAAGTTTCTGGAGTAGGTATTGAGACAAACCAGTCAGAATTGAGTAACAATAGTCCAGTCTTGAAAGTACAAATGAACACACAAATGTTTTAGTGGCATCAACTGAAAGATACTTGTGAATGGAGCTGATGCGTCTCAGCTCAAGATATGCAGCCTTGTGGTGCAATGAGTGAGTACAGTCCATAGTAACATGTAGTTTTCATAGTGACTGTGTGAATTTAATGTTGGTGCTGCTGATATTTATTGTCCGAGATAAAAGATGTGAATGAGAGTTCTGTTTTGTAATCAGAATGTCTTCAGTTTTATCATCATTGATCTGCAGCTTGTTACAAGTCATCCATGATTTGACATCAAAAATGCACCCCTCTACACCTTGGATGGTAGCTTCGACTCAGTTGGATGGTTAGATCTGTATACTTGGGTTACAAACATTTTAATTGATATTTTACTTCATCCTGTATAGTGTCTTCTTAATTCTTTTCTAAAACATTATTTACAAAATAAAATGTCTAATTAAAAGTTGTGAAATTATCATGCTGATTTATATTTCCTGGCATTAACCAAAATGATAAATTGAGCAAAGTATCAAGGTTAGTTAGTTTACCAATGTTGATCAAAAGTTTATTAACATTCAGCAGATAAAGTCTTTAGGAGTGGGTGGGATTTTTTACAGGAAATGGGATCTACACCTATTTTGCATTTTAAGTAGTTTCTTGAGTAATCCAGGCACATTAAAATGAGAGTGATGTGCATAATATATATATACATACATAAATATATATATAAATAATATATATACATACATAAATATATATATAAATAATATATATACATACATAAATATATATATAAATAATATATATACATACATAAATATATATATAAATAATATATATACATACATAAATACACAGTGACAGGGCATAACATTCTCTTCACAGGTGTCAATAAGTACAATAATGATTTTACACACACACACATGCATTTTACCTTTTAATTTTTGTTACAGTTATTAAAATCTGCTTCAAATGCTAATGCTGTCCATGTTTAGAAACTAGATTATATTGGGTGAAAGATACATTCTTTGAGCCAGCTAGGACTGACCGCCAGCAATCTAAGAAAAGTTCATGCATCAGCAATTACCTTGATGAACAACTACAACTCAGGCATCACAAAAAAGCATGCAGCATACAGCCAACTTGTCTAATTCACATAAACATTCATATGAACATCTGTAAGTATTTTGTATGATGGATTGTAATCTTTGTAAGAAAAAAAGAAGCCATTCAATCTATCAGTCACTCTTTATTTCATAGTTTATTTAATGATTGACTGAGCACTTTAAATTTATGTATTTTTTTCTCAGTTATAGCACCAGCAATCCATTCATGAGTGCTCCTTGGTTCCTACTGGAAACTCCACTGTGCTTTTAGAATGCTACCCATGAGGGACACTTTTTTGTAACTGTGGATTTAGAAAGTATATACCTTCATATCTCTATTCACTAGTGACTCAGGATGTTCCTGTGATTCACCTAAAACATCAAATATCAATTCATACACTCCAATTGGGGCTCAACATCAGCTCCTGGGTCCTCACTTGTCTGACAAATCATGTAATGGTGCATATCCAGACCATTTCTAATAGGGCAACACATCAAGTTACCTGGATGAAGTCCTGCATGAACATTATGGAGTAGCTCTAGTGGTGAAATGATACACCTGTGCCGTGTATTGATACGATTCACAATACACAGCCTGCAATACTATTCATATCAATACATATATGAACTAGATGGTCCTTCCATCTTTGGAAAGTAGGTTGTGCCTTTTCATCAATATTGACATTCTAGTCCTATTTCCAATACACAGACTACAGACAGACATAGTGTTATCATATATTTTTATCCAATTCTCATTGAAGAGAAAATACTTTCAAACAGACTACCTATTGGTGACAGTTTTATCCAATGTTTTAGGCATATTTAATGGTGGATCCATACATGCAACCCCTGGCTAGGAAAAAGCATAATCCAAATGAACAAAAAGAGCAATCAGAGCAGAAAAAGCATAATCCACATATAATATAATAAAATTCAATGCACATATGTACAAAACATATGCTCATATTCCACAATATTGGCGTCAGGAAGCATCCGTTTGAACAAAGGACCAAAGTTGTAGTCTTCCACTAGTTGCAGTCAGTGTCCTATTAAAAACTCAGTAAATAACGCTCCTGCATTTATAAAATTCATTTCCACAATTTAGTTCTGCTGTAAACAAGAAGTTACCTTAGTATTGGAGTTAGCAAAATGAATTAATTCAAGGCATCTTGGTTCTACACATTGACTAATATTAAAATCCTTTTCACACTGCCTGCAATGGGCATGAAGCTACACTAGAATGGCACTGCATTTTGTTATTCATGTATTCTTCTCTGAGTCTGTTTTTTCTGGTGGTTTTTTCCAATCCATCTATAAAATCATTTGAGAAACACTTTTGCTGTAACATATGCATAGACTAGAATAAATAGGCTGACTTTTACCGCCAAATTCCTACAGAATGGTTCTGTACCTCACATTATTTTTAACAAAGAATATGTGAGCAAAGATTAAAAATTAGAAAACCAGTCTGTTCTGTCCTAAGCCAGACAGCTGCTATAAATAGAAACTGGTCAAAAGTTTAAAAGTACAGAATGTTTCTTGAAAATAGGGCAGCTGCTATATATAGATCATAACACTTAGAATTGTCACTGCTTGTCTACAGACAAGTGTACATTTATGTCATAGTTACACAGAAGACATCTTTTCTAGAATATGTTCTGTTCGATTATTGGGATGTTGATAAAAAATAAAAAACAAATTATTAATTTTTTGGGGAGGGGGATATACCAAAAAAGCATAATCCAAATATATTTGTGTGTAAGGCATAATTTAGAGGAAAAAAAAGCGTAATGATTATGCCAAGAGCATAATGGTTGGCATGTATATGGATCCATTTAACTCCCTTAGTTTGTATGACATGAATGTTTCAAAAACATCTTATTACCAATTTTGTGTCTCAATTACTCATGGAAGACATTATGGTGTTATCTTCAAAACGGACGAAACAATGCAATTTCCTCGTGCAAAGAAAATCTCCTCTAGAACAAATTTGGGCATAACAAGGTTGAATACCAACAAATCTATCACATTTGACTTTACTTCCTACATATACAAAAGATTGTTGCAGCCACAGATACTTGTATTTGTTAGTGAAGAAGAAAACTACTAACTACACAGAGTCATATTCTACAATTTTTTTTTAACTTACACAAGGTGATAAGTTTCAGCAGTTTGAAATCTGCCCCATAATTCATTCTATGCAATTTCATTTATTCCATCAGCACCTTCATTCACTGGTTAAATATCTCTCCATAAAAAGAGAAATACTATATTTGTTCCCCATGTACAATTAGGGAGATATGATGTCAGGATTTTATCTTAAGGGAGACCTCCCTTTTTATCAAAGATATAAGGAGGGGAAAAAGAAATGGTCATAGGTCAATATTTATATAAGCTTCAATATGTCTCTCTTTCTTTCTGCTACACTTTCTCAGAGCTCTACTTAAATCAACATTTTTGACAGCCGCAACATCTAGTCATAGAAGCTTAATCTATTAATTATTCTAAGTATACTCTGCTTCTTCTTTTTATCAATATTGTTCTGTGCTTCTTTCTGAAGGGCATATACATAGCTAGCTTTCACAGCTTGAATATGTTGGGAAACTGATCTTTCTGACTGTTATGTACAATTTTCCAAAGCTTACAGATTTTTGAATACATCTGCTCTAAAATACGATTTTACCCTAACATGAACTTCCTTTGTTAAATCAGTAGATTACTGATTACTATGCCAAATTTCTTATTTGTTCCATAACACGGTCTAAGGGTATTTAGTCCATCAATGCTTGTGCAAACAGAAGTATTCAAACAAATATCTTTACTTCTTAATTTCATTTTGTTACTCTTATTTTATTCAATTTATTTTGACCCTGATATGGATTCATGTATATGGTTATATAGTTTATAATCTGCAGGGCGAAACTGATTAATTAAAAAAATGAAAATGGCATTAAGCTTTTAAATTGTCTGTGTTTCAATTAGGTTCAGTATTCTACCCTATGTACACCTAATTTTGAAATAGCATGGAAAAAGTCATGCCGTCTATATTTTGGCCATCCAGCAGGTACATCTGTCTCATATTTAACACCATTTCGGGCTCAAAATCACCCAATGATATCTCCATGAACACTTTATTAGATCCAATAATCTTATATACTTCATAACTTTAAAAATTATTGACACCATCACTATCATCAGCAAGTATTTGCAGAACAAAATCATAATGAACCATGCTGGAAATCAGACATTTTGGGTTACTAGGTAGCCTGTATTTTAAACATGCATTCATAAAACTTTCTTCAAGAATGGTTTCAGCTAAGCCATAATGCTTATTCCTGGGCAGGTTGTGCTAATCAAATTTAGTTTCACAACCATGCATGTTGTGCTTAAAAAACCTTGATGTGGAACAGCTGCAATCTGAAAAACACGTTTTGATAGATAAGATCAAATAAAAATTGCATACCCTGCAGTGCACATTTTCATGTGAGACTTTTAACAACTTTCACTGTACTCCAAGCATGTGAATTCATACATATTTTGCATGATTTACACAATAGCACAGCCTGACAGCATCTCCATGTAAGTACTTGACATACCTAATGACTTTCCTGAAAGTGGTTATTAAGCTTATGAGTAAAGTACTTCATTATACATATGGAACATGTTTGGTATGTACGCTGAACATACCCATTAATTAAGATAATTAGCATGGATTAGGGGGAAGATTACAAACTATGTCATTTTGTGTTAACTTGTTGATAGCTATGGTGTATTCTCAAATAGTCTTTTTTGTTTATACTATTAAATATGAGTGCCTATGACAGCAAATGCTTCAGACAGATTATAATTTTACAGAATAACAAGACAACTATTAATTATGCATGACTGCTAAAGACTAAAATAACATGCAAGTATTGTTTTGTATCAATTCTCTGTCTCATATAAATATGTGTATCGTTTCAGCCTCTCCTGTCCTGGAATCCAAAGCTTAACAATCAATGCTCTATAGTTGAATTGGACCAACCTAGATGCATTCACCTACCCTCCAACACCTCTGATTCCTAATGTGAATGGAATCCGCCTGTCACCACATCCACATCACACTACTCTGATGGATCAATGACCTCATCAATCTTGCACTGGAAACCCCACAGAAAATCGGGTTTTCCTTCATCTACTCATACAACCATGAAGGCAGTTATTTCATCCTTTTCTGGAGCTCCCAAACCTACATGTCTGGATCATATGAAACTGGTCCTTAGACCTAATTCTCGCGACCAGTTGTGAAGAGATTTATTCAAGAGCAATAGTCCTCCACTATCAAATATGAAGACAAATGGCATATTTTCACCCAATGGTGCATAAATGAACATATCCTGCTTCTCAAGGCACCTATGCTGCAGAGACCTAATTTCCTTCACTGGCTTTTCAAAGAGAAAGTTAGCACAGAGTATGCTCCACACTAGCTGATACCTTTTGTCATCATGATAGAGAGAATATCAGACAAATCCAGGAATTACCCAACCTTCTCACCACCTCTGTGAATACACAACCAAAATCATGAGTCCTATGCCCAAAGTAGAACCTATCTTTGGAATTAAACTGGCTGGAGATGACACCTTTGAACTGACTGCTAACTGGCATCATTCAGGCTGTGGAATGAAGATTGGATTCCACATTCTCTAGTTTTTATCTCTGTGCTCCGTCATCCCAAAGCATCTGTTTCATCTAGTAGGACCTATATTCGCAGCTGAAAAGGTCACCCTTCCAGGTCAATCAACAGCTTCTTAAAACACAGTTTCGCAACTACCACTGGATTTGTGGCCGAGTGGGGGAATGGTTCCCCATTTCAAGCTGCACCTCAACAGATATACCTTAAGGAAATGGAAATGGCATCTCTGTACTACCAAGTCTTAAATCCTAATGGGAGATCACTCTGCCCAACCACTGAATAGATCAGCAAACAACTTTTAGTTCTTTTAGCTAAAGGTAGTAACTGGGAGGACTAGATTTGTGAGGTAGTAGTAGTTCTTCTAAGGTAACATATTTGAAGAAGACATGCTATGCCGATTCCTGGCAAATAGACAAGTAAATTTCACAGCTACATGCAACAGTATCAAAAAAACTGAGCTAAATGTAAAAGCCAAATCCTAATGCCTACACCACACCACCAACAGAAAAGTGACACCTATGTATTAATTATACTTTGCAGGTGAGACGAAAAATGTGACTGTCTGGTGTCTGGATAAAATTTCTGAAATAGCTAAAAAGGTTCAACTATATTTTATTTAGATATATAGCTAAAACTCACCTTGATGTTATATTAAAACATTCTCTAAAATCACAGTTGTAGTAATGTCTCTCTGCAAGGTTGACTACCAGGTCCAGATTTCCACTGAGGCAGGAAAAAGGAGAAGGAATGTGGAAATCTTTAGGCTTATCATACTGCAAATAATAAGAAAAAAAAATACAAATAAATCAAATTACCTGTGATCAAATTTGTCTTTTTGTTTTATTTTGGCAAGTGAAAATGATATTGTAGGCTTAAAATAATAGTTTGTACAGCCTTGAAGAGTTTTGTTTCAATGATATTGTAAGGGCTTAAGAACATTTTCATGCTACATATTTCTAAGGGAAAGTGGCTCATGCTCCCATTCTGAATTACAAATATAGTTCATTTCCTATTTGGATAATCTTTCCTTTCTAAATTAGTCATCTATTTTGCAAACGTGTTTAGTGTGCCACTATAACAAAGGGCTACATATGTCCACTACAAGACACATGTGACATCTGATCCACCCAGTTTTGTTCCCTTTAAATTTATTTATAGTTTTGCACACAAAAAAATAACACAAACATATTAAATTTAAAAAGTGACATTTTATTTAGTTTTAATATTTTCTTAATCCCGATAAATAAATTTAAGCAGTTATGGGCTTAGATTCAAAGGATTAGTTCAAGATCTATTCAAGATAAAACCTAATATATTTTTCCATTTAAAGTTTTCTCAAAAAATGTTCCTTGAATTCAAAGACTTTTCAAGATTCTTGGTTAAGCATCTCCTTTTGAATTTTAGAGGTCAGTTTTCATTCATAAAAAAAATTAAACTGATTTAAAAGCCTTGGTTAAATAATATTTTAACAAAAAATAGCAAAAGCACTTTTTCAAAGCTTCAACTAGTCCTCTAAAATTTAAAAACAAAAAGTTAAAAATCACAGCAACTTCAAAAAACCTGCAAATTAGCTCATCCAGTACTAATTTTCATTTAAGAATGTAGTCTGGTCATATTGATGAAGACAAAGAGATGACAGAAGAACAATTCTGAAATGCTTTTCCAGAAAGCATGAACTGTAGAAAGGCTCAAGTTATGTTGCAGTTTTCACAAAATTTCACTTCCTGAAATGTATGTCCTCTGCTTCACATTCAATTTAGTGGCAATTAGAACCTTCATTATTTTACTCCCACCCTATTTTCTATCTTAATAATTTATGGGGTTTTTTTGTATGTTTAAGTGAAAATTCACAAACATTTAAATATACTGATTTATTAAAATAGTTTTTAAATAGTTGAAATTCTGTCCTATCCCTGTTCCAACAAATGAATTTGTTGAAAATTTGTTGAATTTATATGAAAATCTGAATTTTCATATAACAATACTTATATGGAGATCTGAGTACCTGAATTTGCCTTTCTTTTTAAAGAAAATTTTAAGAACATCTAACAATCTTAAAGTTTTAATTTCATTGTGGTTTATGTGACACAGTTGTGTTTTTGATTCAGTGTTCTACATTTTTGAATTTAAACTTTATGCTTTTTATACTCAGCTAGCTATATACAGCATCAGATACATAATAAATGTTCAACTAAACTGGACCACTCCAGTGGCTTAGCAGTTAGAGCAATCCGCCTTGGATGTGGTAGGTCGTGGGTTCAAACCCTGGCAGAGTCATAACTAAGACTTTGAAAAATGGTACTAACAGCTGCCTCGCTTGGCACTCAGCATTAAGAGGTTAGTGTTAGGACAGGTTGGTCTGGTGTCAGGATAATGTGACTGGGTCATGCCAAATGTCTACGGTCTGATGCAACAGTAATAGACATCACTATAAACTGTCACACTGCAAACATCATAGTGATATGACTGAAAAATTGTTAAAGATACGTTAAATATCTAAATCACATGCATACTCAACAAAACTGGCTTGTGCCAACATAAGCATTCCTTATTTTCACTTTAGATAGTATTATGTTCCTATGGTTCAAATATCAGTAATTACTTTTTATTTTTAAATTCACCCCTATGCAAAACACAAAAATGTGGAGTTCAATCGAGACTAACATTTTTCATATGCAACATTCAAAACTGTTGAGTTCAATCAAGACTAACCTTGTTCATATGCAAAATACAAAGCTGGAGTGCAACTGAGACTAATTTTTTTCATATACAAAATAAACTGTGATTCAAAAGAGACTAAACTTTTTCATATGCAAAAGACAAAACTGTGGGCTTCAATCAAGGCAAACCTTTGTCATACACAAACTATAAAACTGGAGTTCAATTGAGATGAACCTTTGTCATACACAAACTACAAAACTGTGGAGTTCAATCAAGACTAACCTTTTTCAATCTACTATTATAGAGATACTTTAAAAATTCTACTTCCTCTTTTGGACACTGTGTTGTAAAGTGGAGGGACTGAATGAGCTCCTGCTCTGAAATGAAAAAAAAAATATGCAGTGTACAAGTCACTTATTGTACATAAGCTATTGTAACATCACCCAATGCAACTTTCAATTTCCAACATAGTAATTTCCTACAAGAAATTTACTTTTTCATTCCTAATGTACAATTTTCATGGTTTTTGTCAACGATGCCTACTACAAGTAAAATATAAAGACCCATTGAAATGTGATGTAATGGTAAAGGAAATATGTCCTAATCTGAGTTGATTGATCTGTCAGCCTCATGAAGACATCTTATTTATCTAAGCCCTCCAAAAATGATCAAGATAAGGGGATTTGTTACAAATATGCCTTGCTCACATACTATGCAATGCTAGATACTCATTTAGCAGAAGCATATCCATAAATTTATGTAGTATTGGAATCATTGCAAAGCCATGTAAATTGATGCATATGCAAATAAGGACTGCAGTATGCACCAAATGTATTGACAATTTTTGACTCAAGCTGCTACATGATACTGGTGATGTTAGGCCAAGCTTCAATGTATAATATCAAGATGTTACTTATGAAGTCAGGCAGCTGTACAATCCAGATGTTGCTGGTAAATCAGGCCATGCTACACTGTAATATCTAGATGTTAGTAGTAAGTCGGGCCAAGCTATACTGCAATATCAGATGTTTCTGGTAATTCATGCCAAGCTACACTGTAATATCTAGATGTCACCTGTAAATCAGGCCAAGCTACACTGTAATATCCAGATGTTACTGGTAAATCAGGCCAAGCTACACTGTAATATCCAGATGTTACTGGTAAATCAGGCCAAGCTACACTGTAATATCTAGATGTTACTGGTAAGTCATGCCAAGCTACACTGTAATATCTAGATGTCACTTGTAAATCAGGCCAAGCTACACTGTAATATCCAGATGTTACTGGTAAATCAGGCCAAGCTACACTGTAATATCTAGATGTCACTGGTAAATCAGGCCAAGCTATACTGCAATGTCCAGATGTTACTGGTAAGTCAGGCAAAGCTACACTGTAATATCTAGATGTTACTGGTAAGTCATGCCAAGCTACACTGTAATATCTAAAGGTTGCTGGTAAGTCAAGCCAAGCTACACTGTAATATCTAAATGTTACTGATGAAATCAGGCCAAATGTACAATCTAGATATTACAGGTAAATCAAGCCAAGCTATACTGCAATATCCAGATGTTACTGGTAAGTCATGCCATGCTACAATGTAATATCTAGATGTTAGTGGTAAGACAGGCCAAGCTACACTGTAATATCTAGATTTTACTGACAAGTCATGCCAAGCTACACTGTAATATCTAAAGGTTGCTGGTAAGTCATGCCAAGCTACACTAATATCCAGATGTTACTGGTAAGTCATGCCAAGCTACAATGTAATATCCAGATGTTATTGGTAAGTCATGCCAAGCTACCCTGTAATATCCAGATGTTACTGGTAAGTCATGCCATGCTACATGGTAATATCTAGATGTTACTGTTAAGTCATGCCAGGCTACACTGTAATATCTAGATGTTACTGGTAAGTCATGCCAGGCTACACAGTAATATCCAGATGTTACTGGTAAGTCATGCCAAGCTACACTGCAAAATCTAGATGTTACTGGTAAATCAGGCCAAGCTACACTGTAATATCTAGATGTTACAGGTAAGTCATGCCAAGCTACACTAATATCCAGACGTTACTTGTAAATCAGGCCAAGCTACACTGTAATATCTAGATGTTACAGGTAAATCAGGCCAAGCTACTCTGTAATATCTAGATGTTACTGGTAAATCAGGCCAAGCTACACTGTAATATTTAGATGTTACAGGTAAGTCATGCCAAGCTACACTGTAATATCCAGATGTTACTGGTAAATCAGGCCAAGCTACACTGTAATATCTAGATGTTACAGGTAAGTCATGCCAAGCTACACTAATATCCAGATGTTACTGGTAAGTCATGCCAAGCTACACTGTAATATCAAAATGTTACTGGTAAGTTATGCCAGGCTACACTGTAATATCCATATGTTACTGGTAAGTCATGCCAAGCTACACTGTAATATCTACAGGTTATTGGTAAGTCATGCCAAGCTACACTGTAATATCTAGATGTTACTGTTAAGTCATGCCAGGCTACACTGTAATGTCCAGATGTTACTGGTAAGTCATGCCAAGCTACATTGTAATATTAAAATGTTACTGATAATTCATGCCAAGCTACACTGTAATATCCAGATGTTACTGGTAAGTCATGCCAAGCTACACTATAATATCCAGATGTTACTGGTAAGTCATGCCAAGCTACACTGTAATATCCAGTTGTTACTGGTAAGTCATGCCAAGCTACACTGTAATATCCAGATGTTACTGGTAAGTCGTGCCAAGCTACACTGTAATATCCAGATGTTACTGGTAAGTCATGCCAGGCTACACTGTAATATCAAAATGTTACTGGTAAGTCATGCCAAGCTACATTGTAATATTAAAATGTTACTGTTAAGTTAGGCCAAGCTACACTGTAATATCCAGTTGATACTGGTAAGTCATGCCAAGCTACACTGTAATATCAAAATGTTACTGGTAAGTCATGCCAAGCTACACTGTAATATCCAGATGTCACTGTTAAGTCATGCCAGGCTACACTGTAATATCAAAATGTTACTGATAAGTCATGCCAAGCTACATTGTAATATTAAAATGTTACTGGTAAGTCATGCCAAGCTACACTGTAATATCCAGATGTTACTGGTAAGTCATGCCAGGCTACACTGTAATATCAAAATGTTACTGGTAAGTCATGCCAAGCTACATTGTAATATCAAAATGTTACTGGTAAGTCATGCCAAGCTACATTGTAATATTAAAATGTTACTGGTAAGTCATGCCAAGCTACACTGTAATATCAAAATGTTACTGGTAAGTCATGCCAAGCTACACTGTAATATCAAAATGTTACTGGTAAGTCATGCCAAGCTACACTGTAATATCAAAATGTTACTGGTAAGTCATGCCAAGCTACTATGTAATATCAAAATGTTACTGGTAAGTCATGCCAAGCTACACTGTAATATCTAGATGTTAAAGGTAAGTCATGCCAAGCTACACTGTAATATCCAGATGTTATTGTTAAGTCATGCCAAGCTACACTGTATTATCTAGATGTTACTTGTAAGTCATGCCAAGCTACACTGTAATATCCAGATGTTACTGGTAAGTCATGCCAAGCTACACTGAATTATCTAGATGTTACTGGTAAGTCATGCCAAGCTACACTGTAATATCTAGATGTTACAGGTGAAGTTAGGTCAAGCTGCACTGTAATATCTAGATTTCACTGGTGAAGTTAGGCCAACTAGGTTATGTTGTAGAATATAAGATTATGTTTGATTCATGACCTATTGGGTTAACATCTGCTCTAAGTCCTTAAATGAACATAATGTGTTTAAAAACCTGTTGTTTTTTTTCAAGACCAAAACAAATTGATTCAGCAAAATATTTCAATGCCAATGTTTTCGATATTTATTGTTTTTCTGAAACATAAGCTTTCGAAAACCATCTAATGAGACCAAAACAATCTGATAAGACCCACACCATCTAATAAGACCTATACCATCTTATATGACTCAGTGTCTCATTTTCAAGCAAAACATCTTAGTGTTTGCCACTAATGAATGGGGTTTGTATCATTGCCATGTACCCTAGTATAATCTAACATTAAGAAGCACATACATTACTTAGAGGTAAACTATATGCAATGATACAAGCCAGTGACATGGAGCTTTTCTTATAAAACACATGACAAGGCTCAAATGGAATGGATATGTATCAAATCAAACACTAGGCAAACATCTGTTTTCATTTCTTTTTAAAATTAATTTTGCCTTGTTTTACTTTGTAGGTTGTATATTCTCATAGATGATAATTTCATTGTTGCTGGAGTTATTTTTTCTACCATTTACTGACAAAAAAATGAAAAGATAAGAAAATATGCTAATTGACAAAACTATCTACAAATCAATGAGAATAATCCAACATTTGTCTGCTAACTGTAACCAACACCTAAGTGTAGTACACCCAATGGCTGAATTCAGCATAGCATTCTTCAGTTTCACTATACTAAACCATACAACAGTTTATATGCATTATAGTCCACCCATTTGTGAGAAGTGTAACAGAATTCTAGGCAAGCAAACAAACAGACCCAAAATGTAAGTCTTAAATTCTTTAAAATTGCAGTAAAGGTTTGATTTCATGCATTTACAGGGCTTAGCAATTTTTTTTAAAAACCACTAGTCCAGGACAAGTGGTTTCTGAAAATTCGCTAGTCCCACCTTTCTCTTCACTAGTCCCACCTTACTTTTCGCTAGTACCAAAATGGTAATCACTTAACGAGATCTGATGAAATGTATGTAATTAATCCATAGAAAAAAACAAACAAAATAATATACAACATAATTATTTCTTAAAAGTATTTAATTTTTCAAAAACATTGGCTGTTATACATTTGGCTTTTTCAGGTTCATGTATATATGTTTTAGCTGATGGATTTGAAAATATGTCCATGCCTATGTCTGCCACCTGCACCAGCACTAAGCCAGCAGTTGATAGCTGTGTCTGGGTTTAAGTCCTCAAGCGGTGGTCCATTTACAAAAATGTTCATCTGGGTCAATTTCCTACCTGTGCAAGTTTTGGATATTGTTTGCAGTAACTGCAAAACATCTTTCCTTCCAAGTCAATATATTCAAGCCAGGGATAACAATCAACCCAAAGCAGCTGAAAATTTCTCTACCTCTTAGTAGTGTCATATTTGACATTTTTTGCCATCACAAATTGTTGCTTATGTCTCTTTGGAGAAATAGCTACCCCACACTCAGTGTAAGTCTTGCATTTTATTCATCAATTTTCAAACAAATTTACCTTTTCCAAATCACTGTTATTACCTTCCTTATAAAAATAGTTTAGCAAACTCATTTTATCCACAGAGTATCTATCAGCTGCTTGATAACTACTCTAAAGTGATCGTAACATCAATTATCTCTTTTAAATATGAACTGAAACTGCTCATAAATAAATTTACTTGTTTCGCTTCAAACACAATATCGCACATGGAAGTTAATCATCTGTATAATCAATTATAAACTAAAGAATCATTACAGTCATTTAAACAGACACTGATGTCGGTAAAATAACTATCATTAATTTAATTACACTGACTTGCTGGATGAAAAATCATAATGAGTTGCTCGTTATGATCTAGTCCAAGTTTCCTCTGACCCTTACCACCCCATTTTTGATATTTGGACATTTATGTTGGGATGAAGGGTTAGAGTGCATTCCCTATTGAAAAGTTGGAATTCGCCAATACCATTTGGTGTTGGCATAGTGTTAGGACCCTGTAGTTAAAGTATTTGTGTGTAAAGGCATGAATTTTGTATAAATCTTTTTTATTTCACTTTATTTCATTAAATGTAATTATTAATATGATTTTATTAATAACAGTCTATTATGTTGTTGAAAAGATCATGTTTACTAAAGTCATAAATGTGACTCATCTGAGCACGTGCTGTGTATGATAACAAATTTATTACAAGTAAACATTCAGGAATAGCTAAGAAAACGATTGGCTAATACAGGGTCAGGCTTTCCTAATGTCCTGAAGTATTACAAAATTGCATGCGTCTTTGTGCGAGTGCAATTCAAACAATGTGTTAGCTTAATTTACATGTTTGAGATTTTGTAAGACAAACAGTCATGGAGAGGTAGTCATAGTTGAGAGTCAACAATCGACAGTCTTGGTCTAGTCATACATACACAGCCGTAGAGTCATAAAGTCAGTTACACAACTTCTATTACCTTAAAAAAGGTATTTCTGTGCTAGAAGTTGTCTGTATATCTACTTAGAACAACATGTCTTGTTAGAGGAGCTAAATTTATTTCGTTTTTTCTGAATAATTGTTTTCCTGGAGAACATTACTGATTTGGACAAAGACATTCTTCTGAAAATATTCTAAATTGGAACGGGACAACACAAACTGTGCTTTATTGTGTAAATTCTGGAATTTTCTGTTAGCCTTTGTCTGACGTGGTCATCTGCCAATTTGGACCAGAACTTCAGACACTGCAGACTGTGTTTAGAACTTTTTACAGGACTTATGTTTTTATTTTGAACAAACATTTTGGATCATTTCTGTAAACTGTAAGTCTTGTTTAACATAATTACATTTTTTCATGTTTTCTAGGAAAATAAATTATTTTTGTTAAAATTGACAAAGCTTGTTGTCTTCACTCTTTCTTTTATGTTACTTTGGAGGAGCCAATAGGTAACAATAGGGTAGCCACTTACTAACTGGCCTAGCAAACTTAAGAGACCTTTAATCAATATTTACCTGCATGAAATGGATAGGAATATGATTTATGTGAGTATATCATTTGTTATGGCTTTAATCCACTGACAGACTAGCTGAAACAATAGTGTTGATGAAATTTGAATTGGAACTCAACATTTGCAGTCTGAGTCACATGACTACACAAATCTTGTGACCCACATGTCAATGACTTCAGGGTTCAAATTGTCATGTGATATCAACAATTAACCATTTCTAATGTTGCTGTGGGAAAACAAATTGAACATATAAATGAAAGTCACATAATATTTTCAATACTGCTAATTGATCATACTGGCTTTCTTTTGTTTGATGTGTTTTGATTTGCTGACAATTTGGTTGCTTAGCCCAATAAGCAGTCAGGTGGTAACAGGATATAAATGTATACATGAAGAGGAGCTAGAATTAGGTATTCAGTACATCCAGAGGGCATGATTGGCCAAATAAATTTAGATATAATGATTAAAGCATGAAATAAGGACTAGCCAGACTTTTTTAAAAAGCACTTGTCCTGGACTAGCGACTTGGAAAATTTTGCTTGCCCAACTTCAAAAATGACTAGTCTGGGATGTCAGGCTATAGGATTTGCTCAGCCATGATTTAGTGCAAAGCTGGTGGCACATTGCTCCTGTTGTCATCTTTGTCCATGTTTCATTATGGGGCGTTCAATCAATATCGATTATGTTATCAGGACAAGTTCCTGATGTTTCATGAACACAAAAGTAATTTAGGTGTAAGACATAATCTATGAAATTCCTGCTGAATGACCTTTTTCTAAAGTTTTGGACACAAGTACCCATCTGCCTGTAGCAAACCGGCCACATGTACCAGGCTGGCACAAGTACCTCCCTGCCTGTAGCAAACCTGCCACATGTACCAGGCTGGCACAAGTATTCACTAGATCAGGCCCTAGAAAATACTAACATGGCAAATTAGCAAGAGTACTAGATTTTACTCCTATTGAACCTTAGTTAATATTCAATATTAACCAGCAGTTTCTTTGATTATTCTATACAGTCTCTGAAATTTTCCTTGTGAAATTAATTAAAGTTTGATTTATTAATAAATTAAAAATATTTTGTGCACATTCCTTTGTCAAGAAATTCAAATACTATATATTATTAAAATGGCCTTGAAAATAGATTACACATCAAGGTATAAATCTTCAATTTCTCAATCAACAAATTTGTTGTTTAGGATATACATCCCATTTTATTTAGTATAAATATGAGCACATGTACCTAGTGGCCTGGCTCCTAGCATCTTTCAGTCCATATTCCTATCAAATACAGCTTTGTATGGATTGAAGACCAGACTACTACTGGGTTCAAAACCTATAATAAATCATGTACATGTACACTTACTGTAGGTGGTGCAAATAGTTGGGACCTATTTGATACTTTGTAATAAAAGACAAATTGAGAACCTGAATATCATTTTCATACTGGTCATTTCCTAATATTTCTCACATCATAAATATGACAAACACAACTATCATGGCAAATTTATGATAAAAATTGCTGTCTTATTGTCTCCCAGTCTCAATTTTCTTTGTGATGAGGAATACAAGGTTGGATCTTTTCCCAACTGGATTAATGTATTTTACATCCATGATGCATAGTTTTATACTAATGCAACCTTTAAATAACTCAAGTCAGTTAAGCACAAATATAAGTCACTGTAATTAATTTTTTATAACAATGTTGTACATACTCATGGACAACTGACTTGTATGCAAAACTTAACATCAAAGATCACAATGACCTCTTAGCACAAGGCCCAAAATGCATGAGAAACTGACCTAAACACAAAATTTAACAAAGGTGAGAAAACTATGAGGGCTAGATGAACAATTGGATAGACAAATTTAACACTATCTACACCTGGCACATTTTGTGGCAAGATATTAAAAGTACCTTCTTGTGCAGAGAGCATGTGGTGATTGACTAGAAAGTCAAAAGCCTCAAAACAGTACACATCTTGTCGCAAGGCTTCCCTAAAACATTCCATTGCCAGATTCCTGTTATCCATTGCTTCATAAACCTTTCCCCGCAGTAAATTTATGGAGCTTTCCAGCTGTAATGTTAAAAAGTGAGAACTTTACCACATATACTTGCTTACAAGTCGAGACCATCTGCACAACACAGTGATCTGCCAATGCCTAATGCACCTGCAGATTAGGGTCTATGTTTTTGTTCTACTGTATATAAAAAAAAAACGGCACAGAGCCTGATGTGCCTGCACATTAGACAATGGCAGACTTGGGTTTGTGCATTCAAAGTGAGCATATATTTGTCTGATCAAGAGGCATACAATAAAGCTCTGAAGCTGCAATAGCAAAAGAGTTATTATATATTTCTGATACATGTATCATGAGGACAAAAAAATGTTTATATCTTCCACTATTTAAATACATCATTTCCAAAGGTTCTACAGAATACTCTGACCATGAGAGGTACACAGATGCTACCAATGTTTAACTTAATTATATTCTGATGCTACCACTGTGTAACTTTTATTATATTCTGATGCTACCACTGTTTAACTGTTATTATATTCAGATGTTACCAATGTATAACTCTTATTATATTCAGCTGCTACTGATGTATAACTCTTATTATATTCAGATGCTACCAATGTATAACTCTTATTATATTCAGATGCTACCAATGTGTAACTTTTATTATATTCAGATGCTACCAATATGTAACTTTTATTATATTCAGATGCTACTGATGTGTAACTTTTATTATATTCAGATGCTACCAATATGTAACTTTTATTATATTCAGATGCTACTGATGTGTAACTTTTATTATATTCAGATGCTACCAATGTATAACTCTTATTATATTCAGATGCTGCCAATGTGTAACTTTCATTATATTCAGATGCTACCAATATGTAACTTTTATTATATTCAGATGCTACCAATATGTAACTTTTATTATATTCAGATGCTACCAATATGAAACTTTTATTATATTCAGATGCTACCAATATGTAACTTTTATTATATTCAGATGCTACCAATGTGCAACTTTTATTATATTCAGATGCTACCAATGTGTAACTTTTTTTATATTCAGATGCTACTGATGTGTAACTTTTATTATATTCAGATGCTACTGATGTGTAACTTTTATTATATTCAGATGCTACTGATGTGTAACTTTTATTATATTCAGATGCTACCAATGTGTAACTTTTATTATATTCAGATGCTACTGATGTGTAACTTTTATTATATTCAGATGCTACCAATATGTAACTTTTATTATATTCAGATGCTACCAATGTGCAACTTTTATTATATTCAGATGCTACCAATGTGTAACTTTAATTATATTCAGATGCTACCAATGTGTAACTTTTACTGACAAAGATCAAGTAAAACAATGTTATGGCCTAATTTAAAATCAGGGTGTTCACCACTGTGATAATCAAAGTCTTATATGAACTAGAAACAATAGTAAATTTCTGACCAGTACATAAATAACCTACTTATGATATTCAGAAACAAATGTTCATATAATATTACAATTATCAGTGCCTGAATTTGAAGCCTATAATTGAAGT
Organism: Potamilus streckersoni; assembly: GCA_016746295.1. Classification (NCBI taxonomy): domain Eukaryota; kingdom Metazoa; phylum Mollusca; class Bivalvia; order Unionida; family Unionidae; genus Potamilus; species Potamilus streckersoni. The sequence continues at coordinate 125,566 of JAEAOA010001975.1, forward strand.
CTAGAAATCTGCAGGGCTGGACAAATTCTCCCCCTCCTCAAACCCAGACGAGTGAAGTTTTGTTTGTTTAAAAAATAAAGAAAAATGTTAATTTTGTGCAGCAATATGAAAAGCTCAATTCAACATGTCGTGATTTGTTCAGAAGAGAAAGAATCATCTTTTTCAAATTTTTCTATTTCATTTAATAAGGAATTACACCACTCCCTTGATAACTCACAGACATTGGGGTCAAAAAACATTGACTGCGATATAAGCGAGGGCACGAGTTATCGAGGGACCTATAACAAACAACAAAACTAGCAAAGGGATCGGCATAAAAGCAAAAAGGGGTGGGGGTGTGAATACTCAATTAATAATCATGCTAAGATTAACTGTGAATAAATATCTCTTCATATCGGTGTACTTTGTTTAGGTTTTTTTCACAGAGTAACATTAATTTCAGGATAACTTACTGTATATTGAGATCACCAAATCATTATTTCACAAAATGTCCATTTGTATAACACATGTACGGCTCCACATGTTGTGTACTATTTCACTAATTTTTGTTGTGAATGGTATACAATCTAGTTTTATTGTTTGATCCTAAGTAGACTTTTTCTACAATACAAAAGATTGATATCTTTCAAAAAAACAATGTTGATCGAACAATATGTAGATTTTTTTTGTGGTAGAATTAAAATGGAAGAAAAAATATAAATTCACAAGGGTTAATCATTACCAGCATGAATTAATTCACAAGGGTTAATCATTACCAATATAAATTCAATGGAACTAAAAATTTAAAATGATATAAATTATAACACAATAACACTTGCAGTTTGTGACATGTTTGTACCATGCATACACAGCATCATCCAATTTGTTATCGTTTGCAGTCTGTGCTCGTCTTCATTTCATCCCTTCATCTGAATCAACATCATGTAAGTAATTTCGAAGTTTTGGCTCATCCTTAAGCCAACCTCTAAATGTCGACTTTTGTTCTTTGAAAATTTTTTATCTTGCTCCGCCATTATGAACCCTATTTATGATGCACAGCGTTTCAGTCGCTGAGTATGCCATTCATTTAATTCCTTTGCTCTCCATGGTCACATTTGCAAATGATTAGGATATATTACTGATATTATATACTTTAATGATCAAATAAAATGAGATTTGAGAATGGTAATGAATACAAGAACTTATGTTCCTATTGGCATGCCTTTGAACCTTATTTTATTGTACTTACCTTGTTTGAATTTATACAAAAGACATATTCAAAGTGATAAAATAACACAGGTCTCTTTTAATTGATTCTTTTATTGCAACAAACAAGCTGTTGATCAAAACAAAGCCAGCATGTTATTAGGTTCTCACAGAAGTACTCATGGGTTTTGATGTGACAGTGAATTGACTCTTTTCATGTTTTCATAGAAAAGAATATGTATGTTGTGAATATAGTGTTGAGGCGAAATTAAAGGATTATAATGTGAATTTCACCAAGCAAGACATTTAATTGGTGTTTATTTCATTCTCTGTTGCCATCTGTTAGCATTTACCAGAATTTTTCGTTGATTGCTGTTTCACCAGACTGTTTATTTACAGTGTATTGACAACTATTTCTCTATTTAAAAAAAACAACCTAACATAATATGTGATATCTTATTAGAACTTGCAAATTTTACAATATGGATTCTATCTTTACGGGTAATAATCACCATTTTCAATGATAAAAATGAGCCATGTATCAAGGTTCAATTTACCAATTTACCATTTCTTATCATGAGTTTTTCATGTTCAGCACATTTTAAAACATATTTTCTTTGGATACAAATTGGAAACAATGTCGGACACCACGTTATAAGCAAGTTTGCGAGTTTTCCGGGCATGAATATTCGAGAGGTACTTATTTCATTTTATAAGCAAATACTTATTTCATTTAATAAGCAAATATCTGATTTAATAAGCAAATACTTATTTCATTTTATAAGCAAATACTTATTTCATTTAATAAGCAAATACTTATTTCATTTTATAAGCAAATACTTATTTCATTTAATAAGCAAATATTTGATTTAATAAGCAAATACTTATTTCATTTTATAAGCAAATACTTATTTCATTTTATAAGCAAATACTTATTTCATTTTATAAGCAAATACTTATTTCATTTAATAAGCAAATACTTATTTCTCTTTTTCTCAGTTGTTTTAATTTACCTCCTTAGTGTGTGGATCTTTTTCAAGTTCATTGACACTTCGAGTCACACTGAAGCTGTTGCTTGGAGCTAGTTGGGAAACTGTGTTGTTTTCTACAAGGTCAAGAATGTTGAGTGCTTCCTGCCATTCTTTACACTCATACTGAAATAATTGTCAAGAGTACAAAAAAAATATCATAAGACAAAGTTAAGACATTTTAGTTTCCAAATTTTCATTTTACAACAATGATACCAGCTCTAGCAAATTATTTGTGGAACACAGTATTTTAAAACTCACTGTGCATACTTACAAACCTATTTCCTTAGATATCCCTCTTTTATTTTATCTTAAAGAATATTTATTTGCAAACTATTTTATTCAAAGATATCACTAAAATAATTAAACAAATCCGATTATGTGGCATACTGTTGAAGTCCCAATTAATACCATTAATACTTTTCTCTAATAAAGATTCTTGGAGATTTGCTAACCATAGAAAACATTACTTGCATTCAACATAAAGCATCATTAAAACTTAAATAGAAAATAAAAGCTTATCAAGTTCAGTATCTTAGCTTTTGCATTGGATGAGTTTCTATGCTTTGCAATCGATGACAGAGTAAACAGATCTTTCTGGCTGGTGTCATTCAAATATTTCACATTCCAGGCTTTATATATATATATATATATATATATATATATATATATATATATATATATATATATATATATATATATATATATATATATATATATATATATGCTGTGTCCATCTTTACAGTGACCATTAACCACTTCATGTAGAATAATAGATCAATAGGCTTTTTGGTATTATCAAAGGAAACATATCCATAACATTTGGTTCAATAGATCACAAATTACTTCAAAAGTATCTTACTTTCTTAGATCATGATGACACTGAGCTTTAACAATTGGCTACCCTTATCAATAGGGTTCTCTGCCTCATGTAGGATGACCCACTTACAAAGTTGATAAATGTTATATTGTGCAGAACCTACATAAATGTGAAAAAACCACTTTGCTTTGGTTAACCAAAGTTACACTGAACTCTGACATTCTGACTCCCAAATCAATATGGTTTTTATTTTCCTACAGAGCTACCCACCTGCTGGTTTGGTGTCAGTATGTCATGCAGAGTTCTTTGTACAAACAAACAATAGTTTTGGCTGACCCTAACATCTTGATCCCATTCAAGAGGGCTCTGTCTTCTTCACAGGCAAAATTTTATAAAAGTATGTAAAAATGAACTCATACTATCAAGTAAAACCAATACATTAAGTGGAGGGACATGTATATTTAGAACATCATACATGCTACCCTAGGGTAAGAGCATAAAGTAGAAAACATTAAATTATTTCCCTTCCTCCAATAATGGTTCTTTTTTAACCATTTTCTTGTGGAGAATATTACTATTTGTATTACTATCAGTAACAAATGTCACAAGAAAACAACATTTTACTGCTTTTATACTTACTAGCATTTTACATAAAAATTTAAACAAAGTTCAATCTCATACCTGAATATTTTAAATGTTATGAATAATCTCTATTTTCTGCCATGTGATTGGTTGTAAATGTTCACATGATACTGATATGGAACTCATACACTTGGTAAAAACTAGGGACTACTTTCTGTGATTCTTTAAGGGCTAGGTATTCAAATGCCATGTGAAAAGAACATGGTACCTAAAATCAGTTTTTTGGCTAAAAAAATATGATTTTGGAAATACAAAGAGGAAAATACGAAGTAAAAAGATTAAATGATCATGTCACAACAATTATTGATGCATAAATTTTCCCTAATCATTCACAAAGTGAAGAGAGGGCTTTATGTTTATTTTTATAGCGCTTAGTTCCAATTTACACATCAATAAATACCCAATCATTATCATTTATTCCTATAAAAATTTCTACTTACATGGCATTTTGCTGCTAGAAATCTGCATGATAACTGGGTCTGCAACAAAACGGAACTGTTTAAAGCTGCGTAAAGACATTTATAAAAATCAAAAGCAGTTAAATGACTTAGATAACTTCAGATGCAAACATGTTTTGGTGTATATCTGACAAAACAATTTTTATGAGAGGACATTTCTTTTAACAAGATGAAATAGTTGTCTACACCAAAAAATGTTTCATTAAAATTTATTTAATGCTGGAAGAAAGCAATGAAAAAAGCTGCTGTAGCCATATAAAAAATCATGCCCTGATTCAAAGGAGAAACAGCAGACGTTCATTATTTCCTGTTTGATAATATACAACTCTATGCAAAGAATAATAACATGCACTGGTTTTCTTTTAACTTGTACTATTTCAAGGACTGGTGTAAAATTACCAGGGATGATGCAAGGAGGTGATTTGGGCAAACAAGTCACTCTTGACAATAAAATTTCATATCAACAAGCCAGGAAAGAAAAACTTATTTCACTGACACCAATATTCAAGACCTATTACTCCATAACTTTTACACAATGATATTCTGTCACAAAAGTTATGAACTTATGTTTATAACCACAGAAGTAATGAACATTTCATTACAATAATTTTTATATTAATTAACAACTGGTGCCCTCTAATATACAGTGATGACTCTCCCATCTACCATTCAAAATATATGAAGATTCATAAAGCAAGGAGAATTTAAAGCCTGTTTTAAATACACAAACCATATGCTGAATCATTATTGGATGTGACATTAATTTATCAAACATTTCATTTCACATGAAAATCTTGTAGATCGAGACTGAAGGTAATAAAAAATTCATAAAAATTAGTATTTTGTTCATTTTGGTATTACTAAATTTTGCAGAGCTAGTAATGCACAAGTTGTTGACAAACTTATTCTTCCTGCATCAAATCTGACATATTCTATTTTCCCATCATTTAACACAATTAAGGAAATAAGGGATAAAAAAAATCTAAAGTTTTGAGTCCAGCATGGTCTTTGATTACTGAGAAAAACAAAAAACTGAACACAAAAAACCTGCAGCCATTTATCAGCTATTTATCCTAAATCACATTAAAATAAACCTATATCTTCCAAAAGAAAGGCACCTAAAACCTCTATGATGTGACCATTTGCAAACAGCTCTCTGTCTACCTATTAAACTGACAGTCCCAGCCCTTCAAGTCGCAAAAAAATCGAATATTCTTTTGGGAAAATTGGGGTCCACATGAGAAAAAGACAGTTCATTAGTTGGCATAATATCGTCACATTCAGAGCAAAGCAAGTCAATATAAAATCATCTTTTCAGGGCTCAAATTTAACACAAATTTCTTTCTAGCCAGGACTAGTATGCTAAGAAATTTACTAGTCCTGCCAAATCTTTACTAGTCCTGTCCAAAACACATTGAGATTAATAATAATATTATTCATAAATAGCATTATCATATGAAATGCATAAGTACAGAATTATAAAATAAATCCTGCTTCAAATCATTAATCAGTCAAATCACATTTTTTTTCTTCTCAAGATAATTTGGATCCAATTTCAGAAAGAGATCCAGGTGTCTTTTCTCATCCTCCACCTGCACTCTGAGTCCAAATGGGGTTTGTTCAGGTCTCATTACCTGTCTCCCTGAAACATTCCACAAATGTATTGCTGGTGATGGATCATTTGTTGGAATATCATTTGTATGGAACATTATAAAGAGTAGGTCCCACAGAACCCAAGGTTGCAAAACATAATCTCCAGTCACTCTTCACCATTTTCATCTCTGAGAAACTCCTCTCAGCATCAGCAGAGTGGGCTGGATTGTTAGGATAAGGTCAAATAATGCCAAAATATTTTTGCAGTCAGCAGCCCATCATTTTATAACTGTGGACCAAGTCAAAGCATAGATGTCTTTGTAATTGCAAGATAGCAGAATACATTAAGAAAATATTAATCTGAATAAATCTACATCAAGAAAATGGTAATGTCAATACTTAAATAATGTTTATATTAAATTTTTTAAAAGCTTTCTTTAAATGATTACCTTTTGCAATCAAGATACTATGCTAAAAAAAAGAATTTTTAATAATTCTAGCATCATTGATGTTTCTTGTATTAATTTTTAAATATTTGAATGTACACCTACACTAGTAGACTACACTTTTTAATATGACCCATTCCAATTCCACTACATCAGCAACCACACCTGCACCAACAAGCACTAGCCGAAATGCTCCACCAAAACAAATTTCTGCCTTTCACTTTCAGTGATGTAGTGAGTAAATGCAACAACCTGTTTATTAATCATGTAAGTCTCTCCAACATCAACTCATTTCATCTCATCCAGCTAACACATCCATACAAAATCACTGAAGGGTCTTCGGTTCCTTACCATAGCTCTTTTCACCGGTTGTCACCTAAGAGTAACATTGTTCTTCAGGCGAAATTCACACGTTTCTGAACCTGTAACTTCAGTTTGGTGCAACATAAAAAAGGCAATTATGGTTTGATGAATAGAAAAATATTTCAGGAGTAAAGCAAGCCATCAAATATGGTTATATGCTTTTGAAGATGGAAATAGCGGAAGGAAAACTTGAGACATGGGTAGAACGAAGTATTTGGAAGTTTCTGACCTCGTCTCTTATATAGTATGATAGACAGAGTCCTATGTCAGAACGGGTCAGGGGGTAATCTGAGATATTTATGTCACTCTGTATGATTGTTTTTCTTCAGATTAAAGAAAGAGGGGGTGTTTCAGCTTCAAGCTTGTGTAGAGCACATGTGGTCAAACAATTTCCGTTAAAACTTTTTAATATCTTACCAGTGGTCGATTCTTCTGGTGGTATTTGCATAGCTGCTTTTTCTGCTCTTTCTGTATTGCTCAAGCTTTCATGCATGTTTACTGATTCAATTTTAAAGTTTGATCAACTCACAACAAAACTGGATGTTTTCTCTGTTTGCTTTTGCGAATTCTGTACACCAGTTGTACCGCATAACTTTCTTTTCTTCATCATAATTTTTGTCATGTCTTCTGAAACTCTCGATTACACTTTTCCCTATCATCAGAATTATTCCTCTCATTTATGTCGTTTTAATTGAACTTTTGCTTTGCTCCGGTGGCTGAACACGTTCTATAAAACGCCACATTTTGCCTGTCTTATAAGGAGCAAACTATGTCCCTTTTGGAAATATGATAAGGTACAGTATAGCTAACACAAATTATTTAAAAAAAGAAAAAGAATGTCTCAGTGTCCTTTATCTAAGAAAGTCAGAGCAGGAAACGCCATTTCAAAACATGTGCTTACCCCCTACCATTAAATGGCCTCTCTCTGATAAAGACTTATGGTTTTTCTGCAGAATCAAAGCAGTGGCTATTGTAAACACTGTTACAAAATATTAACATCAGAAGATAATGTTAGTTTCAGCTTAGAAAAGGTGCACTCCCATCAAATGAACTCATCTGACAATGCGCAATCAATGTAACAACTCCAATTTCAGTCTCATTATTAATAGCGAAAGTTTGGTAATTGTTCCTAATTAATCGGACCACAGTGTATTGTTGAAATTATTAATAAGGTGAAACATTTTCAAATCTTTGATGCCCATGCTCGGAGTTTTTAATTCCCAACAAATGTACAGCATTCTACTTGATGTCTTCACATGTATTCATTTGTTTGTCCATTCTTGTAAGGGAAAAAAATATAAAATCTATTCTTATCATCATATAAAAAGTAGTTGTATGGAAAGAATGTGTCAATAATGTTATCATAAAAAAATTAATCTAATTTTTATAATTATTTTGATGCAAGTGTAAAATATACAGTTTACCATTTGTGACTTGGAGTGTTGGAGTGCTTTGCTAGCAAGCACCCTCCCTTAATCAAACAAACATACAAACTTTAATTTCTTCAAATAGCTTTTGTGGTGTTCTTATGTGTGGTATATCGTTTCTTAGTATAGTTAAATTACTGTGGTTGAGTGAATAAAGTGTGATACCACATCATTTTTTTTAAATTTATGATTATATTAACTAGGATCAATTACTTAACTTCCATCATTAATGACAGTACCATAATTGGTGCTGTAAGCGAAATGCACAAATCAAATGGTTTCTTGTTATAGAAACGCACCTTTCTGAGGCAGATATTGACTCCATCTTCTCATGCTAATATTTTATGACTGTGTTGACAATGGTTACTATTTTGATTACAGTACAGCTAAGTCTTTATTAGGGAATGGCGTAAACAAATGCTGACTCTTGATAACGAAAAACTTACTAGCCCATTGGACTATTAACTTTATGAAAGTTACTAGTCCAACAGGAAATCTACTAGTCTCAGGCTAGCTGACTACCGCTAATTTCGAGCCCTGCTTTTGGTTTCACTTTTAAACAAATTATTTTATTGATGTAGCTATCATGGGAATTCTTTATTTCTGTTTAGGTAAGCACTATTTTTGCCATTGTTTTTAATTTTGTGATAACATTTGGGGTAAAATGTATGTCCAAAGGGTACATAGTTTCGGAAAATTTAAATCTTGTCTTCTTTCCTTGAACAGTACTGCACAATTTCAAAAGAGTGAAATAAATTACATATTAAAAATCTTTAAGCTCTTTACCTATTCCTGTATAATCCCTGGCAATCATAAATACAGCTGGCAGTGTATCAATACATTCACACTAATTTAAAATGATAATACCGCTGAAAATTTTGGGACTTTTTATATTTAAGGCTATGACTTCCAAAAATAATAAAGGAAGTCCTGAACTTCTAATTTAAGAAATCAGTAGAACCCGATTACTTTGTTCTCAATATTATTATTATGTGAATATTTTCAAGTTAGGAATAGTTCTCAATATATTCATGACTAATAAACCACTCACTTTATCTAAATTTTTGCTGCGTATAAGATGAGATGCTCGATGATATTGATGTGTCAGATAGAGTGTCTGTGCATACCAATACACATCCTCTACAGCTCCTGCAAATAAAAAAGTCATGTACTGTATAATTTGATACACTGCCTTGTCTTATATTTGTCATTGTCTTTTACCTTGAAACTTCTATCACATTACTGGACTGTCATCATTTAAGATATTCTTCAGACTGGGTTTTATAAAAATCCAAGTCAAAGACTCTTGGCCTTGAAATCTATGTCAGAATGATGACAATCAATTTGTCTATACAAAACAAAAACAAAAAAATAAAACAATAAAATACCTGTAAAAGACACTCAGTTCATAATCTCAGTTTAGCTCAAAATTTCAATCATTGATCTCTGATTTGACACCAAGGTAAATTAGTGCATGAGTGTTTTCAATATGCTTCAGGTGACCCATCGTCTTTTAGGACAAATAAGTCTGCAGGATAAGTTTTATCACTTCTTTCAAAGAGGCAGCAATGACACATAACTGCTAATGAGCATAGCAGTTCTGGTCTTCCACTATCAGACCTAAAAAGAACCATCAGTCCAATCAGAATAGAAAAGAATGGAAGGTAACATAAAAACATCTAATATGTATACAAAATAAAACTAGTATAATATACCTAACTGTAGTATAGCAGACATTATCAACATTTGTTAAATAATGGTTCTTTGAAAAGGAAATGATATAAGACGAAATTTCATTTTATTTTCCTTTTAATCCATGCTGCTATACATTGGCATCCTTTTGGAAATTAAATATTTGTTAGTTCTGCATTAATATAGTGTTATAACAAGGTGCTTTATATGTTTATTATAATACTACAAATAAGAAAACTTTTCATAAAAATAACCTACTTAATATTTTTTATGTGTATATTTATATATGCATAGAACAAAAATATTTCTCAACATATTTCATTTCTGTGCATTAAAAAACTTCTGTCTAATTAGACGTGAATTTAAACAACAAAGTGTATCTTGCTTGGCTTAATATGTTTGTGCTTGTGTGCATATGTGTGTCTTCTCCTGCCAGCTTAAAAGTGGTAAATAATGTGAAAACACTAAATAATCAATCAGAAAGGTCAAACTTAAGAAATTATGAAAATTTATTTATAACTTACATTTTTCTCAGTTGTTATCTCATTAATATTTTTAGATAATACATTTGTCTGATTTAGAGTCTAATGAGCTATTGTGTAACTCTGTAATCACCTCAAATGATAGTCTCAAGAACAAGTGACTACTGAAAATAGTTGCTTGATACTTGTCTTTGCAGTCCATTCTACCTACATGTAGGATAAATTCATTCACCATTAAGAGTACTGTAAAAACTCCCTTCAAATACTACCGCCATAAGGTACCAGACTCAAAATGCACATATCTAATGATTATATAGTGCTATAACCCATGAGACTACCTGTCTTGAGAGACCTGGCTGATGGGGTGGTTTGTCAAGACAAGTTCAATTATATTAAGCCTGTCAAAAAAGATGCTTCTTTTTAAGTTAAAAAAGCATGGAATATCACTCAATTCTTCAAGGTTCATGTGTCTTTTTGGGGAGATTTTCATGCATCAATAAAGAACTACAAATAGAAATAACCAATAAAACAACAAATCATCAATTTCAATGCATGTGAATATCTAGTAACAACTTTTCTGATTGCTTTTTTAACTGAAAAGTGATAAAATGTGTAGAAATTAATGCTAAATTCTATAGCACCAATGGGGGGGATGGACTATTACTCAAAACAAGCAAAGACAACTTCAAATTTTTATTATTGTTAAGGGAAATGATAACACCAGAGTGATTATTTCACAAAGCATGTAGCTCTGAAATTTTACTAATTGGGGTTTGAGATTCATGTTTCATAAATATTGTGTGACACCTTACTCTTTTGTTTTCCTTAGACCATCAAGAGAAGTGTCATGATCAGCTACTCTGAAGTCAGCATAGCAGAGTAGATTGCTGACCACTTGTCACGGTATCATTATAATGAAAAGTTGATGGTTACAAACAACAACTTAGAGAATTATAATACTAATTTCACATACTTGGTGGCATGTCAACAGGACTCCTTAGGGGAATAATCTGACTCGAGCTCTCCCACTATGTTGAGTTCTGTATTAATTACTGATTTAATGGTGTTTAGTTTTCATATTAAATATGAGAATTTCTTAGTTAAATTTCCATGCAATAACAAATATCTTCAAATTTGAAAAAAATCATATGAACTTAAGATGTGAGAATTTCCGTGGTATGTGTTTATGCATTTACAAAATATCAACCAACTTCTAAACAAAATATATAAAAATGGTATAACTTTACCATCTGATAAGGACACTAACTTGTCAGCCCAAAACAAAGCAGACTCGTAGTGGTGCTGAAATTTAATATACACAAAATATGTCAGAGCACATATTCAAATAATTGTAAAACCAAAACAACAGAAACAATATCTATGAAGGAATTATCATCACTTCATAACATGATTTTGATAAATCAATGAAGCTGTTTTATACACTTATCTACTATTTACTTTAGCACATATCCTAAATGAGACAAATATTATGCAGTCAAGGATCCAACTGTATACAATATACTCAGTTCACCAGTACAAAGTGTAATATCTTATTTCCATTTCAAACAGCCATAATAAAAGCTAATGAAACAATATACAATTCGGAAATGCTTGCCTGTATTTTAGTTATTTTATTTACTAAAACATTTGTGCTTTTGTTGAGAAAAATAACTAAAGTCTTGATGTGACCTTACAAACCGTTGAAGTCCACCAATTTTAAAGGAATTTATTGATCATATCTTCAAAATCTTCAACATAAACAACTGGCTGACCTGATTTTTTTTTATGACCCTTAGCTGTATCCAGAGTTGCCAACCCTCCAGACTGTGTGCATATGTGTCTGTACATGTATATGGTACACAAGTCTTTGTCAAATGAGGAATCATCAAGTATAATGCACCCAAAAAACTATTAACATTTATTTCCTCACTACAGTGTGAATTATTATCAAAATTTGATTAGAATAAAGACATAATGCATTTTTATATTGGTCTCAAGTCCTGCTTAAAGTCTAATATGAATTCTTTAAATTATATGAGACCTAAAACTGTAGCAAAAAAGCAGGGATAAAACAATTTCAAATGTTCTTCCCATGAGTAAAGGAGATTTTTCATTCAAAAGCTAAGAATTCTCTGCACCGATTACGAAAAAAAAAATATGTCCATCATTTTCATTTTCATAAGATTCCATCCTTCCACCCAAAGAACTGATCTGTCCATGAACTTCTAGTTCTCATTTTTTTTTTTGTTCTTTCTTCTTTGACAATATCTTGTCACCTGTCAGCTTCCCAGTAGTTGGGCTAACAATACCCAGAAACTTGTCCATATTTAAATACCTGCCGACTAAACATCTCAATGCATAAGGTACCTATGAACTCTTAGTGTTCCATTATATTAACCCTTTACCTAATATAAGTGCCTTTTGGCCCTCTGCCAATGTATCATACAGGTGCCTTTTGGCAATTTACCTGATGTCAATATAAGTGCCTTTTGGCAGCAGCCATTTTTGAGGGTTTTCATAGCGCCACTTTTGGGGAAAACCCTTTATTAGATACTACATTCATTGATGAAAATGATCATTACGTCAGATCTCATGGTCACTGTTGATGCTCTAGTTGCAACTGCTATTTAAAGTAAGTAGGTCATAAATGGGTTATATTCTCCATTTGACAAAATGGTGGTCTCTGATTATCATTCAGTACTTGAACCAGTAAAATCACAACCAAGGCTCTGAAACTGAGGTGGGAAGCCATTAGTTTTTATAAATTATCAAATTCAACTGATTTAGTGATGTAGATACAGACAAAGAACTAGTAAATTTTGAGCATGTGAAATTGCAGCTATGGTTTATCAAGCGGCTTCACTGATTTGATACTGAATGAGTTCTCTCAAGATTTTAAAGCAAATACAAAATTCTTTTGTTAAAATAATTATACAACTATAACAACCGTATTTTACTCTTAAATCTTTCCATGCATAATATATTTGTACCAAAAAGGTAAAATGGTTAAAATTGCTGTTAAATGTAACATACACTTCACTGCTTAACAGGCCTATGTGTAGCGGACTGCACTGGGTAACTTTGCTACATGCATATCAAAAGGCAAAAAGCCATACACTATTAGGGAAAGGGTTAAGTATGATCAAGTTTGACATCCATCTGGTGGATTGAAATTACATTTAGGGACCACATTTCATTAAGGGTAAAAAGAGCAACAAGGTAAGTCTGAAAGTCAATAAGGCATTTATTTTTTCTATACCTCTCATAGTCTAAGACTTGAGCAAAAGACTACTGGGAAATGGCAAGCAAATATATATTTTCAATTTCTATTTTACAGGCATACAATTACAGTCTGACTTCATGATAAAAATGATTTTTCTCCTATATTAATACATCAATATAAAAAGCTTCTCTCCTACTAAAGCTGTATGAGTTCTTGAGTTGAAAGTATTTTCTTTTTTTAACTTACCAGTTTACCATTAAGATTTCAAATCTCCAAAAATTACTTTAATATCAGAAGCAATCACTTGCTGTGCAGGCATTTTTAAAAAATCTTAGTTCATTTTGTTAAGTTTCACCTCTTGAATGGACAAATAAGTTTAGATTTTAGAAATGAAATGTACAAAATGAGCTGAACTAAAACCTGGTTGTTGCATGTCAGTGTGTGCTGTTGGATTTAGTTGTATGACAAATCTATTTGCCTGACACCCAAGACAAAGTCAAATTTGCAACATACTTTCCTGTGGCCAAAAAATTTAGATATGCCATATTCAGTGCAAAATTCTTTATGTTCCACACATTATATACTCTGTGATCTTGAGACAGTATATTTTTTTCAATCTATCAAGCCTTAACCCACAAGTGCTTTTTTATCATCTCATGTTGATGTAAGAACTATAGCACAATAATACACTTCCTGTTATGCAAATAAGCCAAACAGAAATAAGTGTTCATAAATCATTTAGTTGTGATGATAAATAAATAATTATAAGAAGTCAAGATATCATTATTAACAATTAAGTAGAAAAGATGAGTCTGCTGACAATTTAAGCAGAACAGAAAAACATGCTTATTCAACATAATCAAAATAAGTTAACACTATTCTGTTCATGGTTATGTTTTTTATTATTCCAAAGAGGCATCTCTTTCCAGAACATCTCTCACTTAAACTCTTAATAAACTATTCTTCTAAGTATCTAAATATACAGCTGTCTTTGCTTTTCTCACTAAATACATGTATACATTGTAACTGTTTGACTTTTTTTACTTATCTCCATATCAACATGTCCATCTTTCTTAGCAAAATTATTGGTATAGTTTAATGTGCAAATATAAATTAAAACAAAAAAAAATTGTTCTTAATTACTTCAAAAACTGGACACGATGTAAAGAAAACTTATGAGACACTCTGATATCCATAGGGGAGATAAACATTCCTGACAAGCTGACAATTTATATTTTTTTTAAATTTGTCAAGTCCAGCATCTTCGCACTACTTAGTTCTATATGTTCGTTATTTTGGCTATTTGACTATTTAGGTAGACCTAGATGAATCTGTCTTTCTTTTGTTATGGTTTAACGAAAATAGGTAATGGGACAAAATCACGATATAGGGAGACATATCAATCACAACTTTGCATTAGATTAAAAAAAAAAACGATGCTTTAGCGATAGTTTTGAAAATACTTTGCAATAAAATAATTCATAACCTTATCAATGTATGTTCTGACGCGTTCTCTGAGCCTAACGAGATTAATCCCGTGCATTATTTCGGTCTCCCTTTCTCTTTCGCCCGCCATGCTGTTCATATTGGTTAGGTTTAAAGTTAGCACAGAGTTCGTTTGAGAGACGGTGGATTGGAATAAGAATATCACGGAGAAATATATATATATATATATATATATATATATATATATATATATATATATATATATATATATATATATATATATATATATATATATATATATATATATATTCAAACTAAACAGCAGATATTGTGTGCTTTGTCACAAATATTTAAAGGCACAATGTCTGTCACATGCAGAATGTGTAATAGATTTTTTTTGCTAAATTGTGCATTTGGCTTGCCTATTCTGCGTTTATTCTAAAACATAACTCAGTGCCATTTAGTGGCTTTATGCTAACATGTTGTACACATTATGTGACAGTCTGTTACTGATAATCAGTTAGTTACATTCTTTGCTACCTACAAATTTTATTATGTCTTAAGAGTGTCAAGTGAATTTTACACAGCATGCAAATAATTAATGATGCTAACAAGATGTGTGAGTTTAACACACTTAGAGTAAAAAGCATTTTTTTGGCCCAAAAAAGATAGCATTGAGGATATATGTACAAGGAATTGCAAAACATTATAGAAAAAGCCTGATTACAGCAGACAAAGAGAAAAACCTCATAGGTAGCATTCCAACTACTGGCAATTTAATTAAATTTGCAGAGCGCATCAATGACACTGTTTTTTTTCTATATGAAAATCAGTTTATAAAAAACAGACATAAAAAGAAGTTTTAACACAATTTCTTTATTTTGCAAAAGATAAAATAAAATTATTTTTTCAAAAAAGTCAGACAAAAGGAGGAGGACATGATGCAGAAACTGTGCATCATTTCCTAAGGAGAAGAACAACCAGAAGTCTTCTGTGCAAATCCAGCATAATTTGTTTACTATTTTTAGCTACATAATTTACAATCTGGTGCTTCATCAAACTCAACAGATGAAAGCCAAGACAAAAAGCAGAACACAGAATGGAAGAGGTTACAGCATGCATGCAAAACAAAACAACTCTAAGCCTAATGCGGAATACAATGTAGATTTTTATTTTGTTTTTGTTTGTATCATGTGTATAAAATTTTTAAAAATTATCTTGTTTATCTGTAATTAATTGGAAAAGATCAGCACTCACTAATATCCCAAAACAAGAACTCCTTAATCCTTAACTACTGACCATTAAAGATACATTTCGTAATGTTACAATCATTGTTGTGGCTCTAAACCTATTTTTTTTTCAAAGTTAAGTGTCTATGTATTAAGATACATTTACTTATCTTAAAAGTAATTCAACATAAATCCACAAACCTCTACAGAAAACTCCAAACTGTAACATTGTTTACCTCTGTATATAATCTCATTTACAGCATCAACAGTGTAAATGCATCTTTCTGTTATTTACTCCAATTCTATGCATATGTTGTGCTAATTTTTCAATGTATTTCTCTAATATAGTATAGCTGCTTATCTCAGCATATTTCCCGCACCTCATTCTCCTGTTGGCAAGTGATAGAGTCATAATTATTGCCATTACATAATGTGTAATTGAAAGCTTTAAGTTAGTCATTTTAAATCTAGACATATAAAGTTCCAACTAAATTCCAGTGGTATTCCAGATAAATTCTAATGTTGAATGTGTTGATATGCCTGTAGTCTTGAATGTGGTAAAGTGACTAAATTGCCTAAGTTGTGATGATGTGCTACAGTCTTTTGATGAATCACAGTAATATAATCTAAATATGTTCTTGTCTGAAATCACTATAATTCCAAACTAATGTTCCTGTCCAAGACTATTACAGATGACTACCTTGAATTTCCAGTGAATAATAATACAAACAAATAATTCCACCCAAAAGAAATAAACAAAAAAAAGACTGATTCTGCCTCAGATGAAAATGAGTAATTTCTCAAGCACACAAGACTATAATTAAAGCTAAGACTTAAAAATAGAACCAGGATGAGAATCAAAAGCTCATTTATAACAAATTCTAAGTTGTCAACAAGATAAAATCTGTTTCTAAAATGATTATAAAAAACATAATAAACATCAGGTACAACAGGTTTGTCCAGGAAGAATATGTTATATACATAAACCCAAATAAACATATTTGCCTACATTGATAATGATCCTAATATATAAACCATACTCCTGGAGAAATATGAATTATGTACTATTTGTTAAAAAAATCAAAGTTACTGGTCAGTTACATAATGAACTTGATTTTGGACAAGATTAAGTTCAATCTACAAATATACATAAATTAATGATGGAGAAAAAAAAGAAAAAATATATACATGTATGTATGTGTATGTATATATATATATATATATATATATATATATATATATATATATATATATATATATATATACATACATATATATATATATCCATCATTTCATTAATTGCATTAATTTCTGTTGAAAATTTTTTGATTTTCTTTATATATACATTTTTTACCATATGTTTTACCATTTCTGCCACAATAAAGATTTAGGCAAAGTATTGTGTAATATGAAAATCAGATAAGAAAATATTTTCCTTTGCTAATATATATATATATATATATATATATATATATATATATATATATATATATATATATATATATATATATATATATATATATATATATATATATATATATATATACATACATATATATATATATATATATATATATATATATATATATATATATATATATATATATATATATATATATATATATATATATAATTTCGAACTCTTTCCACAAGAGACCACCACATTTTTACATTTTTAATAACTTGTATGAACCAATAGCAATATCCTCTCTCTTCCCCATAGGAATCAAAGCACCAGTTTCTTAAACTACACCACTCCCTCGATAACTCGCGGACATTGGAGTCCAAAAACATCGACCGCGATATAAGCGCGGGCGCGAGTTATCGAGGGACCTATAACAAACAACAAAACTAACAAAGGGATCGACGTATAGGCAAAAGGGGGTGGGGTTGGCTTGGCATGTTACAGTGTTGAATACTCAATTAATAAACGTGCTAAGATTAACAGTGAATAAATATCTCTTCATATCGGTATATATTTTTTTTTCCTCCGAGTAACAATAATTTCAGGATAACTTGCAGTATATTGATCATCAAAACATTTTCCACATGGTTTCCATTCGCTTAGCACATGTACGACTTCACGTTGTGTATTACATCACTAATTTTTGCTGTGAATGGTATGCATTCTAGTTTTATTGTTTGATCCAAAGTAGACGGTTTTTTTTAAAATACAAAAGATCAACACATTTCGAAAATACAATGTCGATCGAACGGTAGAAGTAAAATGGGGAAAAAAATGAATTCACAAGGGTTAACTATTACCAACATGAATTTAATGGGTCTAAAAAAATTAAAACGACGTGAATTAGAACACGATAACACTTGCGGTTTGTGACACGTTGCTGCGTGAATCATGCATACACAGCATCATCAAATTCGTTATTGTTTACAGTCCGTTCTCGTTTTCGTTTCATCCCTTCATCTGAATCAACATCATGTGAGTAATTTCGAAGTTTTGGCTCATCCTTAAGCTAACCTCTAAATGTCGACTCAGCAATTTTTAGTTTAATGCAAATGTTTTTATCTCGCTTGGTCCATACGAACACTATCCATGATGCACAGCTTTTCAGTCACTGAGTACGCATTTCGCTTAATTCATTTGCTCTCCATGGTCACATTTACAAATAATTAAGATACATTTAGGATTTTAACGGGTACCCGTTAGCACATGAATGACATGTGCAACCGTAGACCAATTAATTGATATCTCCATTTCTTTAATATTTTTTTTTTATGGCAATAGCGGCTAACCGTGTACTACTAGGTCTGATTCGTCCACACCGACGTAGCTGCAAATTGTCTGAATGGACCCGGTTAATTAATAAATTTATATAGAATGACCTTTGTACACAGATGGTAGGTATAATCCAACTTTTAATGGTCACTGTGATCAGCCGCGTTAAAAGCTTTAGAACACTCGCATTTTTTAAAGTATAAGTCCTTGTTAGAACAGACCACGTTTATTTATCTGCTTTTGACCGCAGATTTGAATTAACCACGCATGCGTGCCCCAGTTATACTACGTGACCACGCAGTCGCATAAATGTTATTATTTTGTTATTATAATTCTTAAGATAGTTATGGTAAAAACGTAGCAGTATCGCAAATAGAAATATCGGTATATGTCTGATGGCTAACTTTCGAAATTCGCAGAGCTAGTCGACTAGAAAAAAAAAAAACGAGCAAAGATTATTTTGAGGCATTACGAAGATTTCAAGGTGTCTAGCTGATGATTGTTCATAATATACATTGTGGGATTTCTTTGACATGTTTGTTCGGAAATCAAAGGTATCCGTCCGGATTTCATTAAAAGAGCACGCAATATACCGATCATTTAGCACCCACATTCAATAGTTATCGTCTACAAAGAGGTTTATTACCTCTAGAACAAATATTGTAACCTTGGAATATAATGCCTCGGGGATAACGGTTGGTCCGGTTGCACGACACCAATGAATTTTATTAATCAAAACCGACGGTCTGACGTATTGTTTATTTATATTAAGTAGAGATCTGGTTTCTAATTATAGCCATAGCTGTCCCACCTGTTTGATGTGGTTGGCGAGGGTGGCGATTTTTTTTTTTTTAAACGGGTACCTGCGTTTACGTTTCAATACCCGGGTTTTTCTATACGGTCGGGTAACCGGGTACCCGATGACAGCCCTAGATACATTACTGATATTATATACTTTAATGATCTTAATAAATAAAATGTGAAAACATTTTCGATTGGTGAAGTAAAATTAAATTTGAAAACGTTAATGAATACAAGAACGTATGCTCTTATTGGCATGCCTTTGAACTTTCTTTTATTGTAGTTACCTTGTTCGATTTGATACAAAATACTTATTCAAAGTGATACAACAACACCGGTCTCTTTTAATTGATTCTTTTATTGTAACAAACACTTTCCAACGCGGTTGATCAAAACAAAGCCGGCATGTAATTAGGTTCTCACAGAAGTACTCCCGGGTTTCGATGTGACGGTTGACTGACTCTGTTCAGATTTTCATATAAGGCAATAGGTAGGTTGCGATTATAGGGTGGAGACGAAATTAAAGGATTATAATGTGAATTTCACCTAGCAAGACATTTAATTAGTGTCTATTTCATTCTCTGTTGCCATACGTTAGCATTTACCTGAATTTTTCATTGAGCGCTGTTTATTTACAATTTACAGGGTATTAACAACTATTTCTCTATTTAAAAAAAAAAACATGTGATATCTTTTTAGAAATTGCAAATTTCACAATATGGATTCTATCTTTACGGGCAATAATCACCATTTTCGATGATAAAAACGAGTTATATATCAAGGTTTAATTTACCAATTTACCATTTCTTATCACGACTTTTTTTAAAGTTCAACACATTTTAAAATATATTTTCTTTGAAAAAAAAACCGGGAGCCATGCCGAACACCGCGTTATAAGCGGGTTCGCGAGTTATCCGGGCGCGAGTTATCGAGGGAGTAGTGTATATGACATGTAGTTGCAACCTAAACTCATTAAAATAAGACTCCACCACTGAATATGTTGCTCAACAGTGTTCTAGTTCGAGCTGTCACTTTTTTCTCTTGATACATTGGTTTTTCCCAAAAAGCCATTAAACCATTAAGTTGTCATGCAAAATTTTGCAACAGTCATGGTGTTCTGTATCTCTTTATGTATATTTAATTGAATTGTGTGTTTGTTATTTTAAAAACAAACTTTATTTCAGTAAATGCTATTGTAATGTAACAATATATGCTAGGTGTGACATTGTCCAAAATTGAATTCATTTCTTGCTTGACCTGATTGACTTTTTAAGAAAAGTTTATTTCATTTTATGTCAGCAACTAATACATAACTTAAGTAATCTCTGCCTGTGTGAGCTTAATATTAGGATTATTATTCAGGTAGACAAGAAGGAGTAAATATATCTATTTGGGTTGGGGATTTGGAATTTCCTGAGTGAATTTTACAGGGGGTTTTTTTTGTTGTAAGTCAACAAGATTCATTAAATCATTCTGGAATGTCATTTTCCATTAGTTAATACTGTTTTTTAAGAACATGCTAATTGTAACCTGAGGTCAAGTAGAGAGCTATATATTCGTGTAATTATGAGGACTTGGATATTCGTGCTTTAACATCTAGCACCTTCAAGTTGTATTATGTTGTAATCAATTTGGGCTGAATTTTTTTTTCTTGAAATTATTGAATTCAAGTGATTACAAAAGTGCAAAATACAAAGTGCTTTGATATAAAATACAAATGTGCTCTGATAAAAATTCTTGGATAGAGACATTCACTGGAATTTAGAGCATATTCAAACCTGGAATTATATTTCTGTGATTCAAGAAAAGACGTTTGACACATCAGCACTTCAATAGCTACCACAAGCATGTCATCAACTTCAGTTTGGAGTTTGGGGATTTTTTTCTGGACTTTTACTGAAATTTATTCAGGACTTAAAATTACTAGGACATGTGTCTGTAATTCTTGGCTTATTTTGGGATTTAATTTGCAGTACCATAAGTTCTTTTTTCTTTTTTTCATTTTGTATTCTAGGTAAATATATTATTTATTAAATTTTACAAAGCTTGTTGTCTCTCTCATAATTTATATCTGTTATTTGGGCAAAACAAATGTGGCAAAGTCTCACGTTTTAACATGGAGAATATCGATAAATTATTCAGCATTTTGAATGACACTAACTTGGAATGACTTATATTCTGTGATTTGAATGAGCGTTTTCTTCCGCAGTGTTTATGTTCGGTTCTGCACATTTACATATCTGACGGAAGCTTAAGCGACCATGGCAACACGTATGAACAAAATGGTGGTATAGATTGGCAGTTTCCTGAACGTTGCACAATTATACGGCAGTTTTACGGGATTACTTCAGTTTTCTTTTTTTTTCAAGTCGGACTAGTAGAGGTAATAGAACAGAACTATTTAAAAGTTGAAAGCTTAACATAATTTATTCATTATACCATTTGTTACATATTTTCGATGCAACTTATTTGGTAATGGCGTAATGGACTTCCCAACATGCTTATATTTCGTCAAGCCTATTACTGCGGCATTTTAATATTTCAGAAAATAGCTGACATCATGCAAACAATTAATACAGCGGCTGCTCTTCCCTGCATCAAGATAATATTTGATTTATACAGTTATTAAATTTTCCATTATTCAAGTGTGAGTTTAGAAAATGGTAGACTTCGATTTGGATATGTTTTCTAAGTAGAAACAAGTAATATGACTAGACCAACAAGTAGGTCTCTGCTTTTTTATATCTGAAAGCAGCAGATATAAAAATGCAGAGACCTACTTGTTGGTCTAGTAATATGACATGCTGGCTATATTAAAAAAAAAACACTTCATAAATGAGTAATTCTTAAATGTAGCTAACAGTATTAGTCAGTGTTCTTTAAATAAGCACATTTATAAATTTATTCATGAATGCAGAAATGACAAATAAATGCACTTGCCAACATTTGTGTTTTAAAATATTTGATGTTTTGACTTTGATTAGCATTTCAGTTTTAAATGTTTAAAATTGTGAATTTTTAATGTAGAAAAGATACTTGACTACTTTGATAAAATTTGCATTGACAATGATTGCATTAAGATTACATTAACAAGCAGGAAAATCAGCTTTGTACTTACAAATTTTTTTTTTTGAATCTCTTTTTTTTTAGTCCAAGATACTGGATGTATTTAATCTCCCCCTGTCCCTGGTCCAATTACCTTTCTTCCTATATATCTGAAGATGATAATCCTACATTTACAAAGTTTATTTATGTGTCCTCTGTGCTAGGTGCATGCAAAAATGAATATTTACATTGCAAGTAAATCATTTTGCAAGAAGACCATGAATTTATTGGTAAAAGTAGATTGATGCAAGGATCAACACAGGTGTTAGGCTTAAAGCTTTTCAGTGTTTTGGTTGTTGATACAGATAATGGCATTAAGATTCATTGACTGATTCCAGAGTCTGTTCTAGAGCTAAAACTTCCATTTGTGTGAAATGTAGAAGGAATTTTCATAATGTATGCAATATTTAAAATAATGTAAATTAGGGTTTGCAGCTATGATACCCAATTCCTGATTCCTGACATCAGTGGATTTTGCAAAAGGATTTGTTTAGAAATTTATGTGAATCCCACAACTGAGCATTATATAATAGACCATGTGAGTGTACCCTTATGATCAATTTATTTTATTTGGTTAATAATGCCTGGGCTACCATGTAAGAAGAAATGTTTATTAATACCAGATCTAGAGTATGTAATTTGTATATCCAATAACGTTCTCTTTCTTTGTGATTAATGTTGCTACTAGAGAGCTTTAGACTAGTTTGGATGATTTGTATTATCTAATACTGAACACAGTTTATATTGTGGTCAGATTGATTAAAGGGCTTAGACATTGAAGTCTCAATAATATGATATCCCAATGGTGCTTTTTATTCTCACTTTGAATTCTATTTTAGTTTCATCTATATATTGCTTCTCACAAATGTCAGGTAAGTAAATTGCATTACATGTAGTCCAATGACTTCTTAAATTTGAGGGTTGTAAATGTGCTTGTGAAGATTTTAGATTTTTCCATTTTCATGCAGAAAGTGCAATTAACAGTCTCACAATATAATAATTTATGATTGATTTAACTGTAAAACCTAGGTGTTTACTTGAAAACATAGCTTTTATTAACTGATTATTCAATGTAAAAACCAATTGTCTGTGCAAAAAGGGAAGATTTTAAAATGTTTCAGGCAGAGTCTGGTCTTTGTTACCCACACTTACATAAAAAACTTTTTTTTTATGTTGTGCTGCTACTCAAATTGAATCCTGGCAATATGAAACAATCATGTCATTCAAACCCCAGTTGCATATGAAAGATTAATGCCATCTGAAAAACAGTGCACCAACTGAAACAGTAGTTTGTGATAATACAGCCCCATAAACTGGTGGAAAGTTAACGTCACATGACCCAGTAAAGCTGCATTGGTGATAAAGGGTACATAAATGTTGCATCGACAAGACACAAAAAAAAGACCTTTTCCCTCAGATAAATAACAAAGATAACAAAACGAGTTAAGGACCAGGATTAACCAGATACCCCAGCAGATGGGAGGAAATGTCTTCACATTCCTTCAAGCAGTACATTCTGGTGATATTTTATTTGGATTGATAGAAATGACCATTGTTATATATTTTGTGATATTTAATTGCAAATAAAAGTTGTTTGAATTAAGTGTGCAAAACTGTATGTCAATTGATTTACATTTGTAATTGAATTGTAAACATATAAAACTTCATAATATATTCACCAAGTTACCGTTATTATCAGGGATTGACAGTAATAGTTGCCTGACTGCCAGAAGCAAATAAAACTGCAATGTAAATGAAACAAGTAAAACTGCAATAATGAAATATTGCAAGAGCTTTTCTTGTCCAGGCATTAAACTTTAATATGTTACAGATGATGATAATATGTACAACAGAAATTAATTTTTTATGACAAAGAGATTGGAATAACAGTAAGATTTTATTCAGTACTATTTTATTGTGGTGCACATTGTCCTAGAGCTGGAATTAATAAAGAAGCATTCAAATCTAAGCATATTTTGCAATTGATAGAATTGAAAATTGGTATTGAATATTTATCTCACAAGTTGAGCTACATTTTGTACAAGAAACAACCAACACTGGTCAAAGTGAAATATAAACTATGTAGCCTACAATGAAGCAGCTTGAACTCTCCTAAATCACCTAATATTCAAATTGCTACCATGCAAGTGCTCCAGAAAAGATAATGATTATGTTAATATGGTGAAAATGATCAAGAGCATGATATGGAAGAGTTATTGATTGTTAACCAAGCTTTATTGCATCAATCAACTCATCAAAATTAAATTAAATTAATTGGTCATTGTTTTCAGTTGTTCTATGTTTGAAGATAAATAGACAAAATAACACACATATTCATTTGATTTGTGTGTCTGATACCCCTGAAATGTATTCTAGAACTGAAATAGTATTTAAATATAATTAGATCTATCTATATGTTAGAAGACTGAGTTTACACCATTTTCAATTTGATTAAATTGCGGGTTAGGTGGAGTTGGAAAGGTGGGGGAGATACATGCATTGAAAATAAATATAGACAAAGAAAAATGAAGAGATGGATTTGATAGCTTTATCAAAATTGACAAATGTTTATATTTTGTCCAAAGCCATGCAAAGAATATTCAAACAGGAAAACTTTGTGTATCTTTAATCAGCTCTCATACTTTGTACAACTTACAAGACTTTAAATGAAATATTTTTGCTATTAATGTAAAGTACTACATACAACTGATGAATGACTGTTTATATGTAATTTAGATAAATGAGTGAATATTACATCATTGTGTTGCATTTGTATGGATTTATGTTAATGAAATGAAAGGAAGATGGTGGGTAGTGAAAACGTAAATGCATAGAGTTTCTGCTATAAATGGAATTAGTATATATGGCTTTTTAATCATAGGCAATTGATTTAATGAATGGTCAGAGCAAATAGGTTCTCTTGTATTAAAACTCTTTGCTTTCAAATATGAGTGTACCAAAAATTTCTGGACTTGTTTTCCATTTCAGCAGGTATGCCATGGGAAGTATGATTGTTTTGATGATTTACATGTATTTAATTATTTAATTGGTTAATTATTTATGTTATTTGCAGGTAGCCATGTCAGCAGATGATATTTATGCTGACCAGACCAAATGTTTGGTGGATGATGTCATAGTTGTTGTTATTGTTGTTGTTGTGGGGTTTAATGCCATTTTTCAGCACACGATAGGCTATACATGGCGGCCAGTATTAATGGTGGAGGAAGAAACTGGGAAATCACCGGAAAGAACCACTGACTCACGAGAAGCTACTGGCAAGCTTTCTCACATATCCACATTAATTATTTATGTTATTTGCAGGTAGCCATGTCAGCAGATGACATTTATGCTGACCAGGCCAAACGTTTGGTGGATGATGTCATAGAGATGGCAATAAAGAGACTGGAAACAAACTTGTCCCAGATGTCAGAAAAGGAAAAGACATTTGAGTCTTTAAAAATGAATGAATGGTCAAGAGAATCCACTTTAATCAAAGAAGAAGACTATGTTGTCAGAAATATTGCTTGGTTGACTACAGGAGACTTTACCATTGAGAAAGCCCAGGAAAAGATTGATGCTTTTATAAAGGTATCTTATATCTTCTTGTTTATATAAATCGGTCTGACTGTGCCAAATGCCTTCACCAAAGAAAAAAATTGAAAGGAAAATCATTGTGATATCTCATGTATTCTTAGGGGTAAATATTAAAGCACACACCATGTCATTAAGACATGTTTTAGATTCTCAACATGCCAGTTATCTTTTCAGACCTGGGAATACGACAGCAGCTGGCTGTACTGTATAGATTTCATGGGACAGGATGCACACCAGTTTGACACCCGCTTCCGATTTCGAGTCCGATGGAGCATACCAACCAGGCGCAAACCCATACCGAGGGCCACTGCTTGCGTCTACTTCACATTCCAAGTGTCTAAAATTAAACCAAAAGTAAGTGTCCATTGAAAATATTTTCTTAAAAATGTAGTGAATTCAAATGTTATATATTTGCACCTTTCTGTTTTATGAAGGAAAAAATATTTTAATAAATCAGAAAATTTTGATTTCTGAAATAGCTTTTCTGGTATATTTTCTTCACCACCTTCATAGTTTAGCTTTTATCTTTTTTACAGTTTTAACCATTTAAATAACATTTAAAAAAAAGAAACAAATTTTGTCTTTCTGGAATGAATCCTTTGAATTTATTTTTTATGGCCAACAATTAATCATCTTTTGACAGAGTACTTTTTATTAAATTAATCACAAATTTCTTTTAACAACTTAATGATCTTTTAACAACTTATTGATCTTTTTGTTTAAACTTACTTTTTGTTTTTTATTACCTGGAAAACTCTTATCTGATTGGAGTTAATTTTATAGGAGAAAAGGTTTCTTAATCTACACATGATGTTATAGAAAAAGCATGAAAAATTAATATTTTGAATAGAATCCCTGTAATTAACCTTTAAGAATTATATATGTAAAGCAATCAGTTCATCAAAGAATTATATATCCAGATATATAAGAAATGAACCTATAATAAACAACTACATGTCTTCAGAAGTCAATTTCCCAACATCTGGAAGTAGCTATTTTGGACAGGCTTTTACTCTAGTAAGGAAATTACTTGAATCTAAAGTAAAATTACATTGGACCTCATCAGTAGATATAAGGATGAATCTGCTTCACCATTTTGCTAAATATTTAGGGAAATTTAATTTGTAGCTTCTTTTTGGTCACAAAATTAATGAGCACTCAAATTATTTGAGTATGTATATCATATGACATACTTTACAATTTTAAAAAAGTTCATCAATTTAGACATAAATACAAGTCACACAATGTTAATCCCTTTCAGTACCATCTTTATATGTACAAAATCTATGCTTTATTTGCAGTCACTTTAAGGGGAGGATGTAAAAGGCGGCATGGCATAGGTATTGTGTTGCATAAATGACTTTAATGATAATTTTTCTATTTTTCAGAACTATCCTGTTGAAGTGTACTATGTATTTGAAACAAACAGACTTGTTCACAGGTAAAATAAGCCATATGATATATCATTGCATTGTTTTCTGTTGCCAGAAATCATACATGTGATACATCTGGAATCACCCTCAGGGAGATTCTTGTTTTTTATTTATAAATATAAATTAAATATCAGGAAATGTTTGTTTTGCTTGTGACAGAGTGAGTTCTGGTTCTTTTCTCTCTGCTTGGACAATTTCAAAGACTAAATTGGGGAGTCTTTCAGATTAGCAGGGAAACATCGGATGTACCATATGTACTCATTTATATGTCAAATCAACTGTAAACAGCATAGATCCTGATTTGATGTTGCATAATGTGCCAGCTTATCAGAGTCTCTCTTGTTTGTTGTGCAGATTTTTCTAACATATTAAGTTGCATGGTATCCTATGGCAAAGCTGGATCTCTTCAGTTTGCAGTTGGACTCAGCTTGTAAGTGAGAATAAATGATGTGAGAAATAGTTGTTTTATATCATTATTTAATCCTAGCTCTTTTGTTCCTAATAATACCTTAATGTGTTGATGGAACTTACCATTATAAGGTCAGTGATATCCTAATTGCTTTTCTGAATACATAGTGACTTAAAATGGACTAAATGATATGTTTTATCCATTTTAGCCCACACTTGCAATTTCAGGTACCCATAGCTGTGTTATATGTATACATAAATGTACTTGTTATATGGTTGTCATCATAATTATCATTGTTTTCATCTTTACCACCATTATTGTTGTCATCAACATCATCATCATCTGTCAAAGTAAAGTTAGCATTAACAAAAATCCAATAGAATTTACCTATCAACATTATATTTGCCAGGAGGGTGCATCTTGGGATCAAGGCATATCACCAGAAATGAGTCACTTACAACTGCTTTCTAGGTTGTACTGAGTATCTCTTAAGAATTATGTTTAGACTTAACATTTTCAATACTCCCTTGTCAATTATAATCTTTGTATGAGGATTTTCTGATTCAGTCTACAAAAGATGAAGACTGAATCATTTTATCTTCCTGGTTCCTGCCCATGAGCAACATGTCACTATTATCAATATTTCTTTTTTCTGCTTCTGCTATGGATTTCTTTAAATATCAGGTTATGAATTATTATTATTATTATTATTATTATTATTATTATTATTATTATTATTATTATTATTATTATTATTATTATTATTATTATTATTATTATTATTTTGCAGGCCTGGAGAATCACGCTTCAGAGAAAAATGGCTAAAAGACATTATTGAAAGTAAAGTGTTGATGATGCAGACTGTTGCATTTTGACACAATCCTAGTTGGGCACTATAAATATTTTTGGAAATAAAATCATCCATGTTTTTATAAATAAAAGTGGAACATCAAAGTTTTAAGGAAATTTATGAGGTTTGTTTTTAGACCACATAAATGTTTAAACTTGGTCATGTGGACATGGCATTAGACCAAATGTTGAATTAAAATTAGAATGACCCTTAAAATTGTTTTTAGCAAACACTTATGATAGTACGAGTTTCCTCAGATATTTAGAAAGTGTGTTGGGCTGGAAAGTCCAAGCATATCTCTTTAATATACAGAAACATTGCTGAAACCATCTATTAGCAACATAGGCTAGCTATTCTAAACAGGGCTGGTGAAATTAAGTGACATTTTATCCAAATGCCTAAATGATATCAATAGTATTCTGCTTCTTGATATCAGGCAAGTAGGTTTGATATCATGTTGCTTATTTGACATTGTAAATACCATGTGCTGCTACCATGTTTTTTCATGGTGAATTTCATGGGATTGTTTGAGAGAGTTCATTGGGTTTTTTATGGTGCATTCCTTGTTTTTTGTGGTTAATTCCATGTCTTTAATAGGGATTATATTATGACCATATAGCCTGACAGTTATCCAGATATCTAAAATGGGGGAGGGGTTTAGAGGACACTGGAAATAAATGCTTTAATGAGATTCATGCCTTATGTTATATTGTTCAGTTGGTATTACATCAAATTTCATTATTCTTCAGATTACAGACACAAACACACATAAACAGCTTTTTTATGTAAATGTTTAATGAAACATGTTTTGACTTTTTTGTTTATTTCATTTTTAAATGTTTATCTAGCTCTACTTTTGTTAGTACATACAGAATAAACAAAGAAAACAATACTTTGTCAAATATATTTTGATTTCTTGTATATGTTCAATTTTATGGTTTTATTTTCAAAATATCTTTTGATAACATCATCCTGGTATGAAAATATAATCCAGTTATATTGAAATTAATAATTTAAATGTTGTTGAATCTATCTTCATCTAAATTGTTGTATCAGTTGTAGACATGGTTTAGAAGACATCTAACTTTTAAAAGATGGTTGCATCTGTTGTACATATGGTTTAGAAGTCCTCTTTTAGATGGTTGTATCTGTTGTACACATTTTAGAAGTCCTCTTTTAGATTGTTAAATATATTGTGCACATAGTTTAGAAGTCCTCTTTTTGATGGTTTTAACTCTTGTACACATGGATTGTAAAAGTCCTCTTTTAGATGGTTGAATCTGTTGTACACATGGTTTAGAAGTCCTCTTTTGGATGGTTTTAACTTTTGATCACATGGTTGAGAAGTCCTCTTTCAGCTAGTTGTATCTGATGTACACATGGTTTAGAAGACCTCTTTTAGATGGCTTAATTTTCACTTTGCATTGCACCTTATAATTATGTTTATTATGATTATTATTATTGGCAGAGTGGTTTAAGGTACTCACCTTTACCAATCACCACAGCCATCTCACCTCTGTTGAGTTCAAGTCTATGGCTCTGCTAATGTGGTTAAGTGAGAAAGCTCACCAGTGGCTTCCTGTTGGTCATGTTTTTTTTTTCTGGGATTTTCTCAGGATCTTCCTCCACCAGTGATACTGGCTGCTATGTATAGTCTATCATGTGCTGAAAAGTGTCATTAAATCCACAAAAACTAAATTTTTAATTAAATTTTTAAGTGTCAAACAAGATGATGTACATGATTGACAGCTGTATGGTGATTTTCCTCTATACAAGATTAAGATCTCCTTAGTTTAATTTCCATGTAAAAACAATATATCAATGTAGAAATAAAAAAATAAAACCACGCTTTACAATCCTTTGCTTCTTATTGTTGTCAATGAAATATATAGTGAGCATCCAAGTTTATGAAATCTTCATAGAAGTCCATGAAAATAAAAATGTTTGAAATTTTCTTTATTTTACATATATTTTTGAAGTTTCAAAACATTTAATCTTATTTAGCAGGAAATATAAGCTTTTATCAACTAATAAATACTTCTATGAATAAAGAACTTTTTCAAATGGATTAATGGATTGATGTTCTACCATATGTATAGATTTTCCAGAAATTTGAGATAAGAGGTTCTTCTTTTTAATTCTTGAATGTTGATATTCTTTAGTGATAAGATTTTCAAATTAGCCACTGTGGCAGCCATATTAAATGTTAGATAAGTTTCATTTTAATTAGGAACAAGAGCTTAATTTTAATTTGGAACAAACAAATTAACTTTTGGTGAATACTCCATGCTGACATGACCATATACCAAGGAGAATTATTGACAAAAATTTCAATATGTTCATCAAAGCATCTATCATATGGTGCCATGGTGGCCATACTGGATATCAGTACATCATCACCATTTCATTTAAAAACAACTCAATGTTATAGGAAGTCTTCTGGTGAAAATACATCATTGATTTGGCCATCCATTCAGGTACTGTAATGATAGCAAGATTTTCAAGATGTTGGCTGTTATGGTTATAATGGATATCAGATATCACATTTTTTATTTAAGATTAAATATACACAATTAGACATTTTCAGGTGAAAACATATACTAGAATGATTTTCTTTTTAAAGTTAATTTGAAGTAACAGTAACACTGTTTTAAAGATTGCTGCTGCAGAGGCCATATTGGATGTCAGATTATTAAAAAATTAGGATTAGCTAGATATCATAAAAAGTCTTTCTGTGAAAATTTCATGTACAGATGAGAATCCATTTAGTTGCATTCTCAAGCTGGACATTGGTGGTTATATTGGATGGCTGGGCAGCACTGTTTTCATTTAGGACGAAACAGACATTATAGAAAGACTGTTAGTGAAAGCACAAAGCAGATATTCATTGAGAAGAAGTGATAATATTTTCAAGAAGGTCACTGTGGTGGCCATATTGGATATAAGTTTGGCACCATTATCATTTGGGACCAACTAGACTTGTGTGTGTAAGTGTGTGTGTGTGTGTTGAAAAAATGGTAAAATTTTGCTTCTACCATCTTTTTTAGCCTAGAATAATGTAAAATCATGATTTGTAGGAAGGTATCCATATGCTCAATTGGTGCTTGTTCATGATTTTTGGAGTGTATCTTTCTTCCAAAGCTGGCGATACACATGCACAAAACCATGTCCTCAATTGCCTAGTGCAAAACTTGTAGAGAGATTTTTTATATCAAATTACACATTGCAAAAATGTATTATCTCCCTTTTGATCCAAATACGAACTACTTAGCTAAACTATGTTAGATGAGCTGGTGCATATAAATCCCTGGTATTTTTTATTAATATTTCATGCACAAGAGACAACAGTGTTGGGAAACTCATCATACATTCATACCATACACGTCCAATACAGGAAAATAAATCTAAGACATGTACGAAAGAAATACATCAAAATGCTGTTGGAAATATGCATGAATTCATTGTAGAGTTGTAGCAAAATTGCTTAATTATCCAAACCCATCTGTAAATTTAAAACATCCTGTTTGCAGCAAGATTTTACTCATGTAAAGATATTGAAAAGACATCTTTGATATGCAAGATTTATTTTATGATTATTAAATGAGTTATATCCACCCTTATTTCATCATTTGCCTATTAGTATTCAAACAGGAGAAAACAGATATGAATCATGGAAAAAATCTCATCAAATTGAATCATTACTTACTGAATTTGGAAGTTAATGCACAGAATTTCAGTAAATATAAAGAAAGATAAATATATTATAGAGGTCAAACATTTATCAAGATGATCAGTCCCAAAATGAAACATAATTACAGCAATATATTTTTCATTATTGTGCTTTTAACACCTGTGACTACATGTGCAAGCAATCATAAACTGTTGAATGCTTTTGAAAAATACAAATTCTCGTGAAATACACAATATGGATAAAACAAACATTCATTCTTATTTTTTTTCAACATTACATCTCCTAATGAAAGAGAGAAAGTGAGAGAGGATTTGTACATGTATTATGCAATGAAGATATTACTTTAATTTGTCAAAAAGCAAATAGCCATTGCCAATAAGGTGTTTCCTGCCTTGAATGCTCAAATCCAGTCAAATGGTGTTGTTACAAGCCAGGGATATTTGTTTGAGTGGTGTCAAACCCTGGTGCAATTCTGCTAGAAGTCATAAGTTTACCTGAAATTTCCAAAGACTTCTATACAATTTTAGTTGTAAATTAGAAAGCCTGATGTGACCATTCTATACATAACTTTTTCAATGTAAAACAGATCTCACAACTTGCCAAATATCTATCAACCACAAATCTGCATGTTTTCCCTTCATCAACTTTACTTTTTCTCAGCAGTTCATGGCATTGAAACTATACAACCATCCCTTAACACAGGGAACTATTTTTACCTATGCCACCTTTGGCTATTTGACTCATGGAATCAATGCACATTTTGCCAGTATAACTGCATCACATTTGCCACCTTGGAGACATAAACAGTATCTGGTGAATTCCTTCTTATTTATTCTTTTATGTAATTTATTGGTCTTCTACTATAAATCCTGCCACTGCAGTTACACAACCAATGTACACCACTAGATTTTGTTAGAGACTATGGTATGACAGGGACACTCATGTGCTTTTGACCTGAATTCACCAAAAGTCAACCATGGCATCATGGAAACTCACTAACACTTCACTCCATGACATTTACTCCTACTAATTGGCTAATTATTTCTGACTAAGGAATATTTCCATTACACCAAGTTCCAATAATCAAAAAAGTAATCGCACAAATCTAAGAATTCCTTAAAATGGGGTGCAATAACTGAATGTGCATACTCTAAATTTATTACAGTATGATCTCCAAAACAGTGGAATAGTCCAAAGCATGTTATGTTGTACTAAAGTCTAATTGCAAAACAATGAGTCAATAAATTGATCAGTCAGTCATTAACAACAAAATATATATTCAAATAATAACATAATTCTCCAAAAGAACAGTTGTTAACGAAACCCTTATAGAGGCTACAGTTACTTAATACTAGTATGTGATACAGATTTGATTTTAATGTAACTTTAACAATCTTTCTATCATATCATAACGATGTCTGCAGTGTGGTAATTTATAGTGATATCGAGAATTGGGGCTCCATGCCTCAGATATGTAGCATGATATCACACCCAGTCACATTATTCTGACACTAGACCCACCAGTCCTAACACTAACCTCTTAATGATGAGCTCCTAGCGAGGCAGCTGTTAGTACCATTTTATGTCTTTGTTATGGCTTGGCCTGGGTTGGAACCTGTAACCTCCCACATCCAAGGCAGATGCTCTAACCACTACTGGACTAGATGTGAAAACATGTCCTCATTGGTCATGATGTACCAATGTCCACAGTCATTGTGATTTTGTCAAATAGTGTGTGCCCTTAGTTTATATTGATATTTCAGACAAGATGTGTAAATATGTCTTCCTGGTCCATGACATACCAATGTTCACAGTCATTGTGATTTTGTTAGTAGTGTGAGTCCCTTGTTTGTACTAATCATTTAGAATAGATGTGTAAATATGTTCTCTTTGTCCATGATTTACAAATGTCCTCATCATGTTTTCTTAGTAATGTGTGCACCCTTAGATTGTATTGTTATTTTTGTTCTATGTAAACATGTTGTTGTCCATTATATCTGCAGTCTCTATTCTGTCCACAATTATGTGTATCCTTTGTATTGATATTTGATTATACATGTTTGAATATATCTTCTTATACTATGATAAACCATAGTCGATAGTCTTCATTCATTGTTTTCTTTCATTAAGGAAAGAGGATCAGAGGATCAGTCTAAAAGCGTTCATTAAATTATTAGGTCAAAGTTAACAAAAAAGTCTTCATACATATCAACTATTATGAAACAATTAAATCAAATTCAGTCATAATACTAACAAAGAACATCAGTTTCAGATTTCATGAATTATATATTGGTTTAAGATTTAGTAGAATAGGTTCATGTCATACTCAAATTGTTCTTGATATTATCAATTTATGCACACTTACAATATAACAATACATGTTTTTATAAATGAGCATATTAACAATCCCAGTACTGTGCTTCCATCTTAACACATCTATGAATAGTATGGAATCAACAGCCTGCTACATTGTTGTATGAAGTAACAATTAATGACTGAAGCCTTAATTAGACATGGGATAATCATAATGTAATCAGCTTTTTTTCTGGAAATGGTTAAAGATATTTCTGAGATAAACAGAAATGAACCACAATTACAGCTGAGTGCAACAACCCTCAGTATGAATAGTTCATGTTTGGCTTAATAATATTTCTTTTCATTTTCATTTTGCAAGATAATGGGAGTCACAACTGGCCATGGCATAATATTGTCTATATTTTCAATAGTTATGTGTGTCCATAGTGTGCATGCATTATACATTATATTTGTATCAACATGCGTGTCCTCACTTGCATTGCTAAATTTCATATTCCTTAACATTTATAATACAGTTACCTCTTTGATACATCACATTTTGATATTAATCTACTGCATCAAACTGCATGTCTGTTTGCTCTATGATTGCCCAAGCATGTGTGTGCATGTGTGTGGTGAGACCAGATGAGGGAAAAACATGTTTTCAAAGGTCATTCCATACATGTGCTGAAGAATTTTAAAAAACCTAGTCCTAATAAGCCTGAAAAGTTGCATAAATTCAAGGTTTTTTATTATAAAAAGTAGCTGTTGAAAATACTGCATATTTGGTTCTATCAGTGCTAAAAAATATCTGATAGCTCAATACCTAGGACCTCTCTAATTTCAGATCATCCCCTTCTGTATTCCACATGAGGAGAACACATCAGGCTTGCCAAAAGAATAATATCTAATTTGTCTGAAAAAGCTTTGGTCATGCTGATGAAATGTGAAGAATTGTTTTCGAATTGAAGACTAGTTAATTATTACTATTTTTCCCCATGTATGCCAATATATCAATGAAGATTGTCAAAAAAAGTTACATGGTGGCTTTTGAGTCTAACATTTTTTTTTTAGGCAGAATCACTTAAGTGTTTTGAATTTTTAATGGTCTTGTTTAATTGCTATTTCATTGTTCAACTTCACATTATAGTTTAATGAAAAAATAATTTAGGATTGCCACATGGCTCTTTTTCCCCAGAACTTTCTCTCTTTCAATCCTTAAATCTCTATACAGATATTGATTCATCCATTCTCTGGAGTCTCTTCATTATTGGTAGCTCAAAACTGGTAACCCTCAATAACTGGGCTGTCCCTTACACACACACTAGTGTAATGCAAGACTTGTTAAACATATTAAGATGCAAATGTAAAGAACATGAAAGTGTAAAGAGAAACCCTATACAGCAAGACATGCTTTAATTCAGATGCTAATGAATATAAACAATGCTGATCCAGTGAGTAAGGAGGATGTTGATAGATCTTTTAGACAATGGCTGATCTCAAGATCCAGTCAAAAGCATTGCTTTATGTGAAATATTCTGAAATCTTAAACAAGTTGATTTCATATGACTTTTGTTTGTTATCTATTTATATTTAAAGCATAGTAACTACAATGCTGTATAACAAATAATAATAAAAAATTTGATGATGTTTTTGAAATTGCAATCCAGAATCACAGCCTCATGGAATTTGAGTCAAAGCTTGTGGGCCTGTGTCTAAAAAATTTTTTATGAACATTATTGTATCCAAAATAGTTATGAATTTCCATAACCTTTTTAAAAATATCAACTTTTACAGAAGTGTCTGGGAACTGGAGCTTACTACCAAGATAATTTTGGATTTGTTTCTTTGATATAAAAGTATTTTACAAGTGCTTATGGTTGTTAATGAATTTAAAATATATCAATCAGAGTCCATATATAGAATAAATATTGAAAAAAGATAATCTCAAGAAATCTTCTTAATTTTTCTTACATGTTTAACTTCTATCAAATCAATACCTATCCACAAAGGTGTATACAATACAAGATCACATAATAGTCACCTTCCTTATGTATCCAGTTGCTGGCTTCTCATGACACAGTTTTTGTTACATATGTAACTTCCCATTAATATTTGTCTTCCCTGAAGAGTCTGATTTCCTTCATCCAAAAGCCAACTGCTTTATATTCAAGTGACTAGATGGTATGATGCAGTGTATATTTTATTTACCAATATATTGTTTTATGTGATATTGGTTAAAGGAAGATTTTACACTATATAGGAAAATTACAACTTGCAATTATCATTCAGACTTGCAAACATAAAATGGATCCAACTGCATAGACCAAGTTACCTCCATTGTGTAAAGTACCAGCAGTTTGTTAGGCCTACTCAGTAAAAGTAAAAACATAGAATTTGATCTTCCAGAACATAATATAATGGCAGATCAGGGTCTGGGTTGTTTGCAGTATAATCTGAATCATAGACACTTGTCTGTAATATAGCAATATTTTTCCAATAAAACTACATATGTCTGTACTGTAATGTTTGCATGAGTATCAGAATGCACATGTACACATAATCAAACACCCACTATATCACCCCCACTGAGGAAGAAGGGAGAAGAACAGATCATGTATAAGCCCAAAACATCCTCCTGTGAGATTGAAATGTAAAATAGACCTTTAACTGTCAAATAAGAATAGATACAATTATAAAGCTGAATGAACTAGAAGTAAAAACAACTCAGTGAAATTTGAGTTTTATTTTCAGATATGATAGTTGAGATATAAAGTTATAAAACACAAACAGATACAAGAAAACCAATGTAAACTTCGGCTATCACACAGTTTTAATCAAAACATTTGGACAAAACACAAAGTCTCTCTTTTACTAAATAATACTCATACAATGTGATATACAATACTATTTAGCAGATTTATATGTACATGGGAACAACAGAAAGTGCATAAGCTGACCAAAAGAAG
The DNA here is from genome assembly GCA_016746295.1 of Potamilus streckersoni. NCBI lineage: Eukaryota > Metazoa > Mollusca > Bivalvia > Unionida > Unionidae > Potamilus > Potamilus streckersoni. The sequence goes on from JAEAOA010001975.1 coordinate 163,484, forward strand.
GACCAAATATTTTCCATTTTAGCAGTGGACCAGAATGCATGTATTTTAGTGTTACATCAAACATAAATGGGTATAATTAGACTAATTTTTGTGGTTGAGATCTGGATTAAATAAGGTGACAGATTAAATATATTCAACTATCTCATCACATTTAATTACAGTATCTCACAATATATTTAATAATCTTGTTAAGATATCCATTTCTCTTGATGTATATTAAATAATCTTTTCCACTAAGGTATGACAAATGTTTCCAGCAATAATTTAAAAAATATTATTATCACAATTCTTTTTACTTATGACCAAATACATGTAGCTAAAATCCCTGTTGTTTGATCATACTCCTCACAGCACATTAACTCCCTTTGAAAAAGAAATGACAACATCCATAATGGTGTAAATGTTTGGGTAAGTACCACATGGAGTAAGCTTCCATTTGAAAACCACATTACATTACATTTATACTACACTTTTTCTACATTGGCAGAATGTGAAAATAGTACCTGTTATTCAGGAACAAAATGTCAGGAATTCTTTCCTTGCAGGACAAAGGTCTGATGACATTACAAGTTAACACATGGCAGATGTCACAATATTCTGATAGTGTCGAAATGAAGTGTAAATTAATTACCATACACAGTATGCTTATTGTTCTTTGCTTCTGAATATATTTCAAAGTTTGATTAAAAGAGGAATGTTGGATCCAGTCAATTTTTTTGTTTACTATTGTGAGGATATGTTTTAACATTTAGATGACTGGGTTAAAAAAAAGCTTTCTGGCAGTGATATATTTCTGAAAGGGTTTGTGCTGTGAGGAGCACATTGAGGAGATAAAAATACAATACTGACAGAAAAAAATGGCCATCACATTTGATTAAATAAATAACCCTGTTTATTTCAAAGAAATATATATATATATATATATATATATATATATATATATATATATATATATATATATATATATATATATATATATATATATTTGCCATACTACTGGAAAAATGGAGAACCTGAATTAATTTAAAAATTACAATCACATTTGTTGTTTTAGGAACATTAACACTCTTTGATGCAAAAGGAATGCCAAGGCTCTCTTGTATCATGTGTTTGCTGTAAATACTTTATCAAAATAAGATACACAGTTTTGTAAAGCTAAAATTTCTGTACATATTATCACAGAGAAAAAAATTAAATACTGAATGGTAAAATAGCACACACAAGACAAAGTATAGCATTATAGCATTAAAACTGTGCAAGCATATAATGTGCAGAATGTAAGTGAAATTAACATGTCATGCCATAAAAAAATAAGTCCAAACCAGTTTCCCCTTCTGCAAAATTAACATGTTCAAATGGTGATAAATCTTACAGCTTTTGGAACACAGGTTCTGCTGCTTCTACACTCTAAGGAATTACCCCAAAACTTAAAATTTAAAAAGAAAACCCCTGCTAACATCTAATGAACAAAAAAATTCCAGCATAAAGAAAATAAAGTTAAGGCTCCAACTTGATGGATGATACTAACAGCAGATTACTTCCCTTGAAGACTGCTGCAGGAATATAAAATATATAACTAGAAAAAGAACACCTACTTAAGACAAATAATTGAAAAGTATTAAAAACATTATTGACATATAATTATGAAAATATCAGACATAGCATGATAATAGTAAACAAATTTATAGTACAGAATATGTTCACAAAGTGTAAAATATTTAACCGACTTGTTTGCACTTGATTCTGACAGAATACTTACAACCAATTCAATTTTGACTAAAACTGATGTTAACATTTTATGATGATATAATACTTTCTTGGATGAAAATGTCTGTAAAACATATTTAATATCTTATTTACTTTTTATCAATTACACATTAGAAAATAACAAAATTAATCAAGTAAAGAAAAACAATACATCTTTTTCATAAAAAAGTTTTGTTATCATTATATAGATTTAACTGAACATTGATAAAATATGCTTCTACACTGATAAATAATACAGAAATTAGTGTGCTATGGCATTTTTCAAAACTTTTTTAAAAGATAAGACTCTCAAGCACCAGTGAATGGATCAGAAATTCACCTTAACTGTTGCGAAAAACATGTAGATATGTCATAAAGAAGAAAATTGTACATTTAAAGACCTTATATAAGTAATACTGTATAAAATACTTACATTCTGTACACATGTATATTATCTTCCCATATGCAATAAAATCTCTGTAACAAAGTACAACATATCACATTTTCACATGTTGAGAGCTAGCTCTCTTCCACTGTTCAGAAACTTTTCTCCCACCATAATTTGGACTACTTATTCTTGTATTATCCACAAAAAGCAGTGATCATCATAGACTTAAGTGGCCATGATCCAGGTCTATTCTGATCATCACAGACACAACAGGCCATGGCATAATGTACTAACTGATCTAGGTCTATACTGATCATCACAGACCCAAACAATCATAGCATACTGTACTAGCAGATCTAGGTCTATACTGATCATTATAGACCCAAATGACCATGGGATAATGTGCTAGCAGATCTAGGTCTATACTGATCATCACTGACTCAAAAAACTATTGCATTATGTCCTAGCAGATCTAGGTCTATACTATACTGATATTCACAGACCCAAATGACCATGACAAAATGTGCTAGCAGATCTAGGTCTATACTGATCATCAATGACTCAAACAACTATTGCATTATGTCCTAGCAGATCTAGGTCTATACTGATCATCACAGATCCAAATAAACATGGTATAATGTACTAGCTCATCTAGGTCTATACTGATCATCAATGACCCAAACAACCATGGGATAATGTGCTAGCAGATCTAGGTCTATATTGATATTCACAGACCCAAATGACCATGACATAATGTGCTAGCAGATCTTGGTCTATACTAAGCACAAATGATGCAAATGCCATGTTATATCATGCAAGTAGATCCAGGTCTATACTGATCACCAGAGACCTGATTTGTAGTGTCATAATGTACTATCAGATCCAGGTCTATACGAATCAGTTTAGTGTATCATCATAAATGTGAGGTTTCGTATATTTGGGTACATTACACATAATAGTAGTCCCTCACTATAATGCTGTAAAGGACTGCCATAATAGAGTTTCATGATATAGGTGAGGTTGACATATACAGACATACATCAGATGGAAAACTAAAATTCAAACAGATTAATGGTATTCATTACTATGCACAAATTATATCAAGGAATGTTATACTGGAGGGGGGTATAGAGAGGTACCACTGTATAATAATGACAAAAAGTAAATCATTCCATGATTAAAATTTTTCCTTCATGTGTAAATATAAATTTATAAAAAATGTAAAATGAAAAAATATGATTAAACTAACCTTCACTGAATTTTAGTTTTAATTAAAAAATATTAACAAAACTAATTAAGGCTGATTTTAATTATTTTTCTCAACTGCAATAAATATTTTTTCTGTAAATACTCTGAACATTATGGCACCTAATATGCATGCACTGTAGAGGGCATTGCAAAGTCATTCAAGAATGGTTGTTGATAATTGCTTTGCTGATGCATTAAAAGAGCATTATGTCAAGGAAATGTGAATGTAATTTTTTGTATGCCCTTGTGAAAAATAATAATAGTCACTATTTGCCTTCATTTTATTTATCACTTCTTCCTTCTGCCACTTTCAAGTCATGAGTATGCTATAGTTTCTGACATCTAAGCCTTTCTATTGTCATTACCCTCAGACTCTGGATCCTTTTCTTTATTGTCTTTCTCAACCTTTCTGTTGTCATTACCGTCAGACTTTGCAGGTTTTTCTTTTTTGTCTTTCTCAACCTTTCTGTTGTCATTACCATCAGGCTTTGCAGGCTTTTCTTTTTTAGGGTCTTTCTTAACATCCTGTCTGTTGTCATCACCATCAGTCTCTTCATCATCTCCTTCTCCTGTATCTTTACCCTGAGCACCATCTTCTGTTGTCATTTCACCATCTTTAGTCTTTTCTGACTTTTTTTTCGTTTCCTGAAATAGATCAAATACATAAAATAAGTATTAACCTTGCAGAATTTGGGATTTGGTAACAGAGAAGCTTGATGTAAATATTTTGGGGAAACACAAAGCTCTGTAAAATTTTCTTCCCCTGAATTTATTTGCACCTCTTGCAAATTACCAATAACATTTCAAATTCCAATTTCTTTATGAACATTACTGGCACACCTTAGTTTTCCTCTGCCAAAATCTCCTGTTCATCCATTTGTACAGATGTTGGCTAAAAGCAAAAGGAATACTGTATTAATGTATGGATAAAATATGCAATTAACAAGGAATATTGTATTAATGTGTGGTTGAGATGTAAACTTTAATGCAATTAACAAGGAATATTGTATTTATATGTGGTTGAGATATAAACTTTAATGCAATTAACAAGGAATATTGTATTTATATGTGGTTGAGATGTAAATTTTAATGCAATTAACAAGGAATATTGTATTTATATGTGGTTGAGATGTAAATTTTAATGCAATTAACAAGGAATATTGTATTTATATGTGGTTGAGATGTAAACTTTAAAAGGAATACTTCATTAATGTGTGGATAAAGTATGCAATTAGCAAGGAATATTGTATTAATGTGTGGTTGAGATGTGTCTGGTTAAGATGTTTAATTAAAAAGAAATAGTGTATTAATATGCAGTTTAAGTGTACAATTAAAAATGAATATTGTATTAATGTGTGGTTGAAGTATAGAATTAAAAAGCAATATTAATATGTGATTCAATGTACAATTAAAAAAGTATATTATATCAATGTATCGCTAATGTATAAATTAAACAGGAACAGAGCATTAATATGTGGTTTAAGAGAACAATAAAAAATGAATATAGTATCAATGTTCAGCTAACATGTAAATTAAAATGGAATACTGTATTACCATGTGGTATTATGTAGTTAATATGTACAATTAAAAGGAATATTGTATTAATATGTACATTAAGTGTACAGTTAAAAATATATTTACTAATTTGTGGTTTTAGAGTACAATTAAAATGGCTCTATGTTCTGCACTTATATATATATATATATATATATATATATATATATATATATATATATATATATATATATATATATATATATATATATAGTTATCAATGTACAATTAAATTGCTTGTGTGTTAGCTTTAAAATTCATTTTTATTTAATTTTATTATATTGTGCTATAATGATTATTTTTCATAGGATTCAATATATTTTTGTAAAGGACATTCTGTTTGTACAGGACCTAAAAGTATTTCATTAGCAATATTTTTAGCTGACCTCATTCAGACACTTGGTTACATAAAGTTTAAATGATTGGTCAATAGCAAGGTCATACATACATTACTCACATGATCACTTTGTGTTATCAACATTTGGGTGCATGTGTAAAGTGACTTGCAGTAAGTGACCATGTGACCTATTGTGTGATCTAAAATTTTGTTTAAGACTATTGTTTTTAGTGATTTGGTTTAGTCATAAAAGTACCTTCAAGAGATTAGAAGCATTTTCTTGTTATTGAGCCAAATTGGAGTTATTTGTTATTTAATAATAATTTATATTCTCTGGAAAATATGTGCTTCATCATCAAAGCTTGATTCAGAGATATTCAGTGGAATCATTCAGAGTGCTAAAGCCAGAATTTTCTTTTGGATTCATCAAATTGAACATGAAATTTTTGATAATTCATTTATGATTCATAAAATTCAATGTGGAACTTTTGACATCAATACTTCATTCATCTGACATCACCATCCGTCATCACTGAATTTTGCTGGGATTTGAACTTGGATTTATTGAGGGCATTTTAGTGATAGGACTTGTGTTTCAATTCTAGGATTGTTGTTTTGGATTATATTCATAAACATTAAGTTCATTTTTCATATTTTTTCTGAGTTTTCTAGGGAAATAAATTAATTATTTTTGTTAAATTTTACAAAGCAAGTGGGCTCTACTCTCCTCTTTGTTACTTTGAATGAGCTGAGATTTGTTGTTGTTGTTGTTGTTGTTGTTGTTCTGGGGCTTAATGCCATTTTTCAGCACACAAATAGGCTATACCAGGCAGCCAGTATTAAAGGAGGAGGAAGAAACAGGGAAATCCACAGAAAGAGCCACTGATCCACAAGAAGCTACTGGCAAGATTTCGCAGAGATTTGTAACTACACCTACACACACACACACACACACACACACACATATATATATATATATATATATATATATATATATATATATATATATATATATATATATAATATAATATATATATATATATATATATATATATATAATATATATGTGTGTGTGTGTGTGTGTGCGTGTGTGTGTAAATATATAATATTTTATTGATGAAGAAACTATTACATGCAAAGGAAACATATTCCAATTTACAACAAAACCAAAAAAAGCAATAAAAGTCAGGTTTTTAACCTCATAATGCCATAGTCAAAATGGCAGCACAAGAAATAAAATGGCTTGAAATATCCTAGTTGCTCTTGAAAAATAATCAAGAGTCTCTGTAAAAAAATTATATATATATATATATATATATATATATATATATATATATATATATATATATATATATATATATATATATATATATATATATACAGAATTAAACTATATTTATCACTGTGGTTACTACATAGAATTAAACTACACTTATCACTGGTTTTTATACAGAATTAAACTATATTTATCACTGGTCATTGTACATAATTAAACTAAATTTATCACTAGTTATTATACAGATTTAAACTATATTTATCACTGTAGTTACTATACAGAATTTAACTATATTTATCACTCTGGTTATTATACAGAATTAAACTATATTTATCACTGTGATTACTATACAGAACTAAACTATTTTTATCACAAGTTATTATACAAAATTAAAATATATTTATCACTGGTCATTATACAGAATTAAACTATATTTATCACTGGTTATTATACGGAATTAAACTATATTTATCACTGGTTTTTATACAGAATTAAACTATATTTATCACTGGTTATTATACAGAATTAAACTATATTTATCTCTGAGGTTTTTATACAGAATTAAACTATATTTATCACTGGTTATTGTACAGAATTGAACTATATTTATCACTGTGGTTACTATACAGAATTAAACTATATTTATCACTGTGGTTACTATACAGAATTAAACTATATTTATCACTGGTTATTATACAGAATTAAACTACATTTATCACTGGTTATTATACAGAATTAAACTATATTTATCACTGGTCATTATACAGAATTAAACTATATTTATCACTGTGGTTACTATACAGAATTAAACTATATTTATCACTGTGGTTACTATACATAATTAAACTATATTTATCACTGGTTATTGTACAGAATTAAACTATACTTATCACTGGTCATTATACAGAACTAAACTACATTTATCACTGGTTATTATACAGAATTAAACTATATTTATCACTGGTCATTATACAGAATTAAACTATATTTATCACTGGTTATTATACAGAATTAAACTATATTTATCACTGTGGTTACTATACAGAATTAAACTATATTTATCACTGTGTTTACTATACTGAATTAAACTTTTTTATTACTGGTTATTATACAAAATTAAACTATATTTATCACTGGTCATTATACAGAATTTAACTATATTTATCACTGTGGTTACTATACTGAATTAAACTTTTTTATCACTGGTTATTATACAGAATTAAACTATATTTATCACTGGTCATTATACAGAATTAAACTATATTTATCACTGTGGTTACTATACAGAATTAAACTATATTTATCACTGGTTATTATACAGAACTAAACTATATTTATCACTGGTCATTATACAGAATTAAACTACATTTATCACTGGTTATTATACAGAATTAAACTATATTTATCACTGGTCATTATACAGAATTAAACTATATTTATCACTGGTTATTATACAGAATTAAACTATATTTATCACTGGTCATTATACAGAATTAAACTATATTTATCACTGGTCATTATACAGAATTAAACTATATTTATCACTGTGGTTACTATACAGAATTAATCTATATTTATCACTGGTTATTATACAGAATTAAACTATATTTATCACTGGTCATTATACAGAACTAAACTACATTTATCACTTGTTATTTTACAGAATTAAACTATATTTATCACTGGTCACTATACAGAATTAAACTATATTTATCACTGTGGCTACTATACAGAATTAAACTATATTTATCACTGTGTTTACTATACTGAATTAAACGTTTTTATCACTGGTTATTATACAAAATTAAACTATATTTATCACTGGTCATTATACAGAATTAAACTATATTTATCACTGTGGTTACTATACTTAATTAAACTTTTTTATCACTGGTTATTATACAAAATTAAACTATATTTATCACTGGTCATTATACAGAATTAAACTATATTTATCACTGGTTATTTTACAGAATTAAACTATATTTATCACTGGTTTTTATACAGAATTAAACTATATTTATCACTGGTTATTATACAGAATTAAACTACATTTAACACTGGTTGTTATACAGAATTAAACTATATTTATCAATGGTTATTATACAGAATTAAACTTTATTTATCACTGGTCATTATACAGAATTAAACTATTTATCACGGTGTTTCTTTTATACAGAATTAAGCTATATTTATCACGGTGGTCATTATACAGAAAAAAGCTATATTTATCACTGGTCATTATACAGAATTAAACTATATTTATCACTGGTCATTATACAGAATTAAACTATATTTATCACTGAAACACAAGTATGTAATACAAAATGTTATATACAACTATATACAGATTTTGCAATTTTGTCTGGAGAAACATGACTGACAGAAACATACAAATTACTCCACCTACAAGCATGTATCATTGACAACATCAATGACATTCTTATGAAATGAATATTATAACAATTCTAACAGATCATGAAAAAATTTTCTTGAAGAAAGTTAAACGTGATAAAAAATGTAAAATTAACAACAATACCAGCAGAAGTTGTTTCTGATGAGTGAGCAAGGTAATGCACCTAATTTAAGGTCCATGATTTATCCCAACCATTTTGATGTTTCAAAACCAAACAATGAGCTATTTAGAAAGAGTGTTCACTATTTCGGAACAGCATTCCAAAGGATTATAAGTATGTCAATGTTTGATAACAATTTCTTTTCACTATTTATTATAAACTTATGGAAATTTTTTTCCAGATTATTATTGATTTATACATCCATGGCATATGAACACCTCCCTTTTAATTGCTATTGCCTAAAGATATCATATAAATAAATTTGTAAGTAATCCAATTTTAGCATGGTCTTGCACAATACTTTATGATTATGCTATACTATAATGCTACATATTATCCAATTTTAGCATGGTCTTGCACAATACTTTATGACTATGCTGTATGAATAATGCTACATATTATCTAATTTTAGCATGGTCTTGCATAATACTTTATGACTATGCTGTATGAATAATGCTACATATTATCTAATTTTAGCATGGTCTTGTACAATACTTTATAACTATACTATACTATAATGCTACATATTATCTAATTTTAGCATGGTCTTGTACAATACTTTATAACCTTACTGTATGAATAATGCTACATATTATCTAATTTTAGCATGGTCTTGTACAATACTTTATAACTATACTATACTATAATGCTACATATTATCTAATTTTAGCATGGTCTTGTACAATACTTTATAACCTTACTGTATGAATAATGCTACATATTATCTAATTTTAGCATGGTCTTGTACAATACTTTATAACTATACTATACTATAATGCTACATATTATCTAATTTTAGCATGGTCTTGTACAATACTTTATAACCATACTGTATGAATAATGCTTCATATTATCTAATTTTAGCATGGTTTTGTACATATTTTATAACTAAATTGTGGTTACTTACAAATAATTTCCTAGGAGATAGTTTTAATTCACAGGGAATAGATGAAGACATCTAGCTGTATGTCACACTGGAACAAAAGGCAACTTTCATTTCTGCCCTGATAACAAGACTATTTTCCCACCAACCAGCAAATGAATTCAACCTTCTACCATAATGATAATAACCTATGTGGCCTTGTTTTCAAATATGACATATTGACTAGTGTTGTTCTGGTTTTCAATTGTAATCGATAATCAGTTGGTTGAGAAAACCAATAAGATAATCGATTATGAAACTCTATAATCAATTGTGTGCAAAGGCAGACTTTTTCTTTTCAGATGCATGCAAAATGCAAAGATTAGTATAACTCCTGGGCAAATGGTAGGCTGTATAGGACTTCCAATCTACTACCATTGAACTAAATTATTTATTCCCTTCAGTATTTACAAATATAAAACATACAATACTCTGTAGGTGCAAACTTAATTATGAACATATAGTCATGATTACATAATTTTGCTGTAAAATTGTAGAGTTAATGAATTGTTTTAAAAATATGATTTTTTTGTTTCAGTTTAAATGTAAAATCCTATTTTTGTATTTGTAAATAATGACAAACAAGAAAACCATGCCCTTTTCTTTAAATGATAGACACATCATACTGTATGTACAAATGAAAGGGTTTTGTAGGGGTTTGGGGATTGCAACAGTTTTTTTAGTTACATAAAACTGATCAGCCATAAGAAGCTGCTTTTATTTAACAAAGTTGTGGAACAAAAATAACATATTAGAAGAAAATGTAATATTTTTTATCAGATAAATGTTATTATAAGTGACTACTCCAGTACATTTATTAACATTATGAACTCTTAAGCAAAGATATAACTGCACAAGAAACAAAAAGTAAAATTTGCTCTTAATAACCAATTATAATCAATTATCAGTTGGTTAAGTGGAATTGATTATCGATTATGAAATTCTGACCGATTCCCATCACTAACATTGACACATTTGTGCTACATTGAGAGTGTGACTGGAGTACAGTCTTTACAAGCAAAAATAAGAAATGGTTGCACATTGATTCACATAATATTCATTTATCTAAACAAAATCTTCCTCATAAAGCAAACATTTAGTTTACATAGATATGCTCCAGCAACCACTTACGCAAGGCCAGGAAGTTATGGGAAGCTGCAGAGGCCATATTTGGTAAGTGTTAACAGAGAATAAGGCTTTAAAAAAATTCTGAAATTTTGGGAGGCCCCTTCAGACTGTGAGGCCTTACGCTAAAGCAAATTTAGCTTATGCCTAAATCTGGCCCTGCACTTAAGGCAGTTAGAGACTGTTGTTTAGTTAGTAAACACCTGGCTCATACTGCTAAAAGCATTATGTGACTATTAAATAGGAAATGTGCTGGAGGAGGGACTTAGGATAGCTGTTATGAGCATGTGGCCATTATGTAAAGGTGATTATTTAGGAAAGGTTTGATTGTATATGTAAAACAAATAATTAAATGAATCTCAAACTTCTGTACAGAAAGTACAATATTAAACAAAAATGCCTTCAACCAAATTGAAAACCACATTCCATAGAAAGGAAAACAAAGATTCAGGAAACATAAACCTATATGCATGTACCAGAGGAAATCAAACTCTTAGGACATGATATGTTCCATCCTAAAAATTGATCTATTAAAGTATTTTTTTCCTAATTAGGTTAAAAAATCCCATTTTTTACCAATGGTGGTCTAGCGGTTAGAGTGTCCACCTCATATTTTAGGAGGTCACATATTCGAACCCCAGTCAAATCATACCAAAGACATTAAAAAATGGTACTAACAGCTGCCTTGCTTGGTGCTTAACATTAAGAGGTTAGTGTTATGACTGGTCAGCCTGATGTCAGGATAATGTGACTGGATGGGACATCATGCCACATGTTTGTGGCATGATGCCCAGACATCATGCCACATGTTTGTGGCATGATGCCCAGTGCTAGACATCACTAACCAGTGCTAGACATCACTATAAGCTGTCACACTGCAGACATCATAGGGATATGACTGAAAAATTGTTAAAGCTACATTAAAAATCTAAATTACACACACACACACACACACTTTTAACCTAATTAGATTTACATGAAATATCACTGAAAAATTTCAATAATATTTTTTACATATAGTCATATAATGACACCTTTCCCAATAGACATGCAAATATAATATTCCCTAATTTGAAAATACTGATGTGTACAGTAATCCATCATAGTTGTTGATTGTTTAAGTTCAATGATGACCATGGCATCACTAACTTGTTTAGTTTCTGTGAGTACCTAAATGGCTGATCAGGCCAATTTGAACTGTCTGTAGCACACTGGACAGAAGATGCCACATAGGTTACTTGATAAACATACTGCAGTTCTGAGATATACACTGATTGCATGTCTGCATTGCCTGTGCAGTTATCCTCAAAATCTGGAGCTAAAGTATGGATCAGACAGGTGGAACATTTGATTTTCTCAAGAATGAAAGTCAATGTTGAAGTGTTTTAGGGATGACTTGAGGGAAGCATTTCTTCTGACCACCCTTAGATCACTGAGACTCACTGCTTCTGGTCACCATGTAAATTCTTCTTTGGGAGCCAGTTTTTTTATATCTGGTGATGTGGCCTACTCATTTCTTCTGTGATTTTATCAGCAGAGTGTGTATGTTCATTGGAAAACCTGCCCATCTGACAAACTAACTGTCTGGGACTCACTCATGCCATTTTGTCCTCATCAGTTTTCTTTATCATCTCATCTGTGACTGGTTTGCCTTCTTGGCATGGCATCTGCACAGTTTTTAGGTTTTGCTTGCATACTGTAGGGTCAGCAACACAGTGGATTTGTGGACCTTCAGTTCTGATTGCGGACTTATGCCTTCATGCTATTTGTATGTAGTCTGCTGAAGATCACACTTGCTTTAGCAGTTCTGGTTTCATCAGTGATGTGGACTGTACATGACACTGTACACAGATGAACCTGTCCACTGACAGGAGGGTTTGGCCTTTGACTTTGATGGTAGACTCTGTGTGAGGCTTCATGGTGCATCACCTCTGTCTTCTTGATAATGACAGTGAAACTAACATTGTCACAATCTGAAAAGAAAATATTCATCCTGTGTTGCATGTCAGCCTCAGATTAGGCATTTAGGGAACAGTCAATATCGAATAGGAGACCTAAAACAGTAATGTCCTGTAGCTTTGTCTCTGACTGTAATCTCTTTAGATTGAAGAGCTTGCCATCCGTCCATTATCTGATGTTGATACCAGTGTCATAGTCATGGTAGGCAATGAGTCAGCATGGTAGAGAACATCACACAGATGATTCACTGTTATCCGCAACATGAGCAAGCATGCCAAGCCATCATTGCCAAATCATTATGACAAATTTGTCTGGTCAATCAAATTCAGGAAAGGTCTCCCAATAAGTCCCCATGACTGAATGTGTCATATGCTGGTTATAGCTCTGTTCTTGGCATTTCTTCTTGAATTGATGAACCTGTGATCTCTTGTTCCTGAAGTGATTGATCAACACGGTGATACACAAGGTAATAAAGTAGATTTCTGGCAAGGATTTGGCCAGCTATTGACAGCAAAGAGATGCTCCTGAAGGTTGTCACTGGATTGTCTTTTGCCATTGCACATGAACATGTAAATGATAGCTGTTTCTTTGTACTCCATGTTTATAATATAAATCCACATTGACTGGATTGGTTCAGTCAATTTCTGTGTCATGTATGAGCCTTCAGCTTTTCAAACTTCTTTTGGTATAGCATCTGCCCACTGGTGTTTTACATCTCATAGCAAGTCACTTGATTTCTCAGTTTCAGTCAGCATTAAGGATCAATGGGTAACATGTTGATTTTCATTTGGAGAAGTTGATCATTTCTTGCCTCCTTACTGATATGTTATTAAATTCCCCTGGACAAAACAAATTACTTGAGAAAACTGACTTTTATAAGTGTTTATAATCAGGCTTTTTAAATAATGCAAATTTATAGTAATATTATTTTTTCTTAAAAGTAATATTATCACTGAAGAATCTCAGAACATTACTTCAGAACAACCTTGTTATGTTTAAAAAAAAACAAGCTAAATGCATGGTTTCATTCAACAGCTTCATATTTTGCACTTAGTTAAATTTTTTAAAAAAAAAAGCTTTTATGTTAATTAACAAAGAATCGGGAAAAGCTTTAAAGTCAGCATAAATCAGTTTTATTGTTGCATTTAATATGGACCTGATACTGCATATATCTAGCTTGGTATCATTTCCATGGTTGAATGTGAAACTTATAATGTACCCCAAATGAATTTCCCATGTTATAAAGCATAACTGTGTGACAAATGTTTGAAATGAAATTGGAAAAGTCTGGCCAGTTAGATTTTCATCAAATATCAGAAATTATGGTACAGTGAATTCAGTTCCCATTCAAGTATCAAACTCTAGTAATAGCAACTATTTGTCAAAACAGGCATAGATTAAAAATTACTAAACTGTTGCTATTTTTTAAACATTTATGCAGGTATGCAAGCTTGATTTAAATGGTTCCATTAGTTAAAAATATGGTATGATCTCATGCTAAATTAACAGATTTTTATTTTGAATTGTTTGAGATAATAAAAAAATGGAAAGTCAACCAGATAACTTATGTGCCTGAATGTGAAATTTTGTGAAAACTGTGGAGCTTGCTAACTTCAGTCATACGGCAGTAAATGACTGCTTCTTATCACTTAAATTTCTGTCATCTTTGCACACCTTTGTAATTTTATTCCCTGTAAATGATTCCAATTGCTGTTACAATAACAGCAATGAAATGAAAGCAGTCTAGGACTTTTTGTTTCCCTCAGTTAGAAGAATGGTGAGTTTTAATGTCAGAAAAGACATTTGCACTAGCATGCTCATCAAAAGTATAATGATAACATTTGACTGAATTACTTGCAATTTTAGTAGAAGAAAGTTCTCTATAAATGCTTGAAAATAAAGCCTTTAGAATGTCTCAAGCAAGAATAAGTTACCTCACTGAAGAACTTATCTTTTGAAATATCATCACTGTAAAGTGAACATGTAAGACAATGTTAGAATATCAGTAGAAAAATGATGAAAAGTTTCCTTTTTGTATATATCTTTCTCAACCTCAGATATTCTCATATTTTCTTACTGCAGTGATAGAATTCCAAATATTAATAAGTCAAGTTACCCTTAGCAAATGATTATAGATCATATTTAAACCAATACAAAAGAAAATGTTTTGGAAGCAAGGATTCCAAATATTGGTATAAGTTACCATTTGCAATTATTCTAACATGTAAAGTCAACGACAGATAAAAAAAAAATTAAAAAATATAATATTCATAAATCCATTAATTATAGATCTTTTCAAAACTTTGATACTGTTAAACTGCTGGAAGATCTGAAACAGATTTCATGAAATACAGTCCAAATCTTTAAAGATATTGATGATTTTGTAGATACTTGGTCAGAAATGTTCATCAGAATAGTGAACAAATGTGCCTTTCTAAAAACACACAGGATAATGAAAATCCACCAGCCAACCTAGATCTCCCCAGAAATTCTAGAAGCAGTAAAGCAAAGAGACCAACAACAATAAGCAAGAAATCAAATTGAATATAGAGTTTGGAGGAATAAAATTAATAAAATGATACATCAAGCCAAACAAGCATACTACACAAAAGTGCTGGATGAAAACCAAAATAACCCGAAAGCTATCTGGAAAATGTTTACAGAGTTTGGTGCAGGGACGTGTAAAAGTAAAACTGAAATTTTACCCCTCAATCATTAAGGCATTTATACCAATAATCCAAATGATATCTCAAATGCTCAAATGTTTTTAATGACTTTTTCATTCAAACTGCTGAAAAACTTAAAGAACCCAGAACTTAATCTGATCATCTGGAACTCAAACATTTTTTTGCTTAAAAACTACCAAACAATACAAAGTCTGAAATTCCTGAAATAAGTCCAGAATTTGTGTTGAAATATATTTAAAAAATGTATGATTGTAAAGCTACAGGACATGATATGATTTGACCTGCAAGGCTACTAAAGGTAGATGCACATACAATTGTAGAGTATAGCTTTCAGTTGCAATGAAAGTATTAGGTCTAATCAATTTCCACAAACATGGAAAACTGCCAATGTTACATCATTGCATAAAGCAGGAGCAAAAGATGATGTTATTGACTACATCTCTATCCTTCCTTATCTCTCCAAATTGCTAGAAAAACATGAACATGATCTTTTCTAAACTATTTGAACACTTATGATCTTATTTATGATAATCAGTCTGGCTTTTGACAGAATCACTGCACTTGTATCTTTGGTTGGTAAATGGCTGAAACCATTAGATCAAAGAGAAATGGTAGGCACCATTATGGTTGATTTTTGTAAAGCTTTTGATCTTGTAGTCTATGACATTTTGCTTGAAAAACTAAAAATCTATCAATGCAGTCAAAACTCCCTAAACTGGTTAACTTCATACTTAATGATAAAGTGCAAAATGTATTATCAAATGGTCAACTTTCTGAAAGTAAAAATATTAATTGTGGAATACTACAGGGCTCTATCCTTGGAACTCTATTATTCTTTCTATTTATCACAACTTACCTCTCAAGATTGGAACTTCAATTTTTCCACTGACCTCTATGCATATGATACTACACTATCTGAGATGGGTAAAACCAAAATGGTACTTGAAAATAACTTGTAAGATGCTTTCAACAGACTTCAGGTATGGTGCAAGGAAAACAGTATGATCATAAATACAGAAAAAACAAAGCCCTACTAGTTACAAAACAACAAAAATGAACATGGCTAGATAGTGACAAACTCCAGGTTCTATTTGACATTGTGAGCCTTAATATTATCTCTCATGATATAATTCTTGGTGTATTCGTAGATAACAATCATACTTGGTCTATTCCCTTTAAACACGTTTTACAAAAGGTTAATTCTTATCATTGGTGACTAAGAAAAATAAGAAAAATACATTCCTCTTCAGAATAGGGTCATCTTTTATAAAAGTTATATTCAGCCCTATCTGGACTATTGTATTGCAATTTGGGGCAATACCTCTAATTCAAACATGACACTTTTAAGACTCCAAAAGAGGGCTTGCCATTTAATTCTAGATCAATATATTGACAATTTCCAAACTCCAAATTTATGGTCCATAAAAAGCAAAAATTACATTTAACCAAGGCCAAAGAAGGAATTGTTTAAAAAATGTTTTCAATATACTGGTCTAGTGGTATGGAACGACATTCCCAGTTACATAAGGCAGATCCTAGTATTTCTTCTTTTCATAATCAGTGTCTCAAATGGATGAAATCTTTTTAAACAAAAACTTAACAGTTATAGTACAATAAATACTGCCTGTTTTTCTATAATATTGCATCATTTTCACAGTTGAATTTTTCAATGTAGGATGATATTTTATATTTTATATATGTTTATGTTTTCACAGATGTTCCAGGCTTGATACTTTAAAAGTCACTTAATTATTTAGTGTCAAGCAAGATTCTTCACATCATATTGTATATACTGTATATATTGTACACTGTATATATTGTACATAACTGAGTCCTCAAGGTAGATTAATTCTGTAAATAATTGAGTTAACGTCTTTAAATATTATTATTTTTTTATTATTATTTTTATTATTATTATTATTATTATTATTATTATTATTATTATTATTATTATTATTATTATTATTATTATTATTATTATTAACCAATACTGTGATGTGTGTGATGTGTACATGACTTAATTTTGTAACCATAGGACATGTACAGTTTTATGCAAGTTTGGCAGATAGGTAGAAAGTCCATAGCATGTAGCACTTGTGTTTACCTGTATGTGGCACATTATAATCAGGATTGTGCTTATGTGGCATTAAACCCTATACAGACAAACATACCTGCATATATGCATGCATACCAATATAATACCTACCTACTATACCTATATAAACACACACACACATATAAATTACAGTCTGTTTCCATGTAACCAACATCCTCAGATTTATTATAATCTCTATGGAAATAAATAATAATGGCTCCATCAGCAAATAAGTTTATATTATTTTAAAAAGGATTATATTCTGCAGTAATAAGTTAAAGATGTTCAGCATAAAAATTCAAATACAACTGCTTTTCAAAAGTCTGATCAGCAGGGTATTTTTATGGGAGTTAGAAGTAAAAAAAAAAATTCCACAATACATTTATAAGACAGGCATAGAGCAAAGAAGTCTGATAAAATAATGCAGAACCAAGATGTAAATCCTACAAAATGTGATGTTTAATTTAGTATCCTTGCTCCATTCAAACTAATGAAATATTTCTAGTGTCAATTTCTAAATTATGTCAAAGTTGCCAGTAACCAAAATGGTGCAGTATAGTGCATAACTTAATTGGTGCATTATGTCAGTTCTGAATGTACTTGACACTCCAAAGGGCATGGATAAAAACCTAATCTCCTTGAATGTCATATATATTTATGTTAAAGCCATGGCACTTAATACTGGCCCAGTGAGATGTAAAAGGGAAATTCTGCAACCATTATGCTGGTTAAAGCAATTAGGTCTCCAATCATGTAAAATACAGATTTCTAAATTCTTCAACCAATTCCAGTGAAATTATAACCTTTTCTATGCCAGACTGAAAATTAAATAATAATTCACTTGAAAAAATATATCAGCCACTTTAACTTTCTGCATATCAGTTTGAAATTTAAATTCCTGGAGTGAAACTACATTGCAGTTTTGAATTAAACATAACTTGCATAATTGACTTTGATCAATGTTTGACCAATCATAAAATTTCAACTTTATTAAATTTATATGAAAAGCTCAGACATTTTTATCAGCAATGACGCAGACTGCCTATATTTGAAGTCTAAGAGCAATAAAAAGACTGAACAAATATCCCAGTGAGATTTAATTAAGCAGAATGTTTGATGAATTAAAGTTAATCCCTGTCTACACAGGATCATGTTGTGTGAACAAGTACCTTCTATTAATAAAGCACTTCCCCTTTATAGTACTGTTCATTAGAGCCATACAGTATACCACCATGTTGTGAGATTACATTATAATGAAGTACATGGTACAGTACTCCATCATTATACTGAGGTCATTGAGAGACATAGAGTATAGCACCTTGTAGTGAGATATCCTTTCAATGATGTACATGGTACAGTACTCTCATTATACTGAAGTCTTTGAGAGCCATAGAGTATAGCACCATGTAGTGAGATCATTTTACAGTGAAGTACATTGTACAGTACTCACTCATTATATATTGAGTTCTTTGAGAGCCATAGAGTACAGCACCTTGTAGTGAGATCATTTTACAATGAAGTACATTGTACAGTACTCCCTCATTATATATTTAGATTTAGGTCTTTGAGAGCCATAGAGTATAGCACCTTGTAGTGAGATCATTTTACAATGAAGTACATGGTACAGTACTCCCTCATTATTTATTGTGGTCTTTGAGAGCCATGAGTATAGAACCTATAGAAAGAATGCTTCATAATGATCTACATGTGATATACATTACTCCCTCACAATAACTTTGTCCAGTGGTGATATAGAGTACACTACTTACTACTGAGACTGCCTTATAGCAAAGTTAATCATGCATAATTTGAAGACCACTTAATGAAAAGTGATCCATGACCATACCACCCTTATAACAGAGACATGTGTTATAATACAGATCCTAATAGTGAGGGAATACTGTATGTTACTAAAATTAAGAAATTTCGTACACTAATGTCCATCATGAGCAAGTGATTTTATATGGATATGTTCCCAAAGATATATTTCTTGGTTCTTTGAAATATGAGTAATTAGACTGGTTTTAAACTTTGTTTACAAATATGACTCAGTGTAAAGTTTTAGTTTATCTTGTTGGCAAGAATCATACAAGTCATATCATGTATCAAGGTCACTTCATACTCATGAATACCAATTATCAGGGTCATATCTTGCTCATGAATAACAATTATCAGGGTCATATCATGCCCATGAATACCAATTATCAAGGTTATATCATGCCCATGAATACCACTTATCAGGGTCATATCGTGCCCATGAATACAAATTATCAGGTTATATCATGCTCATGAAAATCCAATTATCAGGTTATATCATGTTCATGAATACCAATTATCAGAGTCATATCATGCCCATGAATACCAATTATCAGAGTCATATCATGCTCATGAATACCAATTATCAGGGTCATATCATGCCCATGAATACCAATTATCAGAGTCATATCATGCCCATGAATACCAATTATCAGGGTCATATCATGCCCATGAATACCAATTATCAGAGTCATATCATGCTCATGAATACAAATTATCAGGGTCATATCATGCTCATGAATACCAATTATCAGGGTCATATCATGCCCATGAATATCAATTATCAGAGTCATATCATGCTCATGAATACCAATTATCAGGGTCATATCTTGCTCATGAATACCAATTATCAGGGTCATATCATGCCCATGAATACCAATTATCAGGGTCATATCATGCCCATGAATACCAATTATCAGGGTCATATCGTGCCCATGAATACAAATTATCAAGTTATATCATGCTCATGAAAATCCAATTATCAGGTTATATCATGTTCATGAATACCAATTATCAGGGTCATATCATGCCCATGAATACCAATTATCAGGGTCATATCATGCCCATGCATACCAATTATCAGAGTCATATCATGCTCATGAATACAAATTATCAGGGTCATATCATGCTCATGAAAATCCAATTATCAGGTTATATCATGTTCATGAATACCAATTATCAGGGTCATATCATGCCCATGAATACCAATTATCAGGGTCATATCATGCCCATGAATACCAATTATCAGAGTCATATCATGCCCATGATTATCAATTATCAGAGTCATATCATGCTCATGAATACCAATTATCAGGGTCATATCTTGCTCATGAATACCAATTAACAGGGTCATATCATGCCCATGAATATCAATTATCAGGGTCATATCATGCTCATGAATACCAATTATCAGGGTCATATCTTGCTCATGAATACCAATTATCTGGGTCATATCATGATCATGAATACCAATTATCAGGGTCATATCATGCCCATGAATATCAATTATCTGAGTCATATCATGCTCATGAATACCAATTATCAGGGTCATATCTTGCTCATGAATACCAATTATCAGGGTCATATCATGCCCATGAATATCAATTATCAGGGTCATATCATGCCCATGAATACCAATTATCAGGGTCATATCATGATCATGATGCAATGAACAACATAT
Organism: Potamilus streckersoni; assembly: GCA_016746295.1. Classification (NCBI taxonomy): domain Eukaryota; kingdom Metazoa; phylum Mollusca; class Bivalvia; order Unionida; family Unionidae; genus Potamilus; species Potamilus streckersoni. The sequence continues at coordinate 184,893 of JAEAOA010001975.1, forward strand.
CTGCCTCATAACTTAAATCATTACATATTAATTTTATTTCCAAATAAATGTTTTTAACAAATAACAACTACTAAAAAGAATAAATAAAATAGAATAAAATGGCTTTAGAAACACTTCGTAAGATATATATGAAAACATCAATATATAATTTTTTTTAAAACTGCATTTTCAACAATTTGGTCTTTAATGCATTTGAAAACTTGTTTTTTTTATAATATTAAGGGACCTGTTCCTTGGTCACAAAAATGTGATAGTATATCCTTAACTATTTTGATATTATTGAAATTAAATTTATTACATGTACCTATGCAATGCCAGTTGAATTTGTACAGAATATGAGCAACACACACATTACTCCAACATAAAAGCACTGGTATCACAGAGGACTGCTTGACTGTATCAAGAATGTGATTTCAGATCATTATAAAAAGTGAACCATTCCAATTCATTTCTTGCTTGATGACACTTCACACAGTGATGAGGACACAACAATGACCAGTTAATACATACGTGTTCATACACAGCTTTAGCTTTCTTAAAGCCAATTTGGGTCAAGTTCTTTTTTGTGTCCATCTGTCCATAAAAGATGCCACCCTGATTAAATGTGGGAGGCAGTGATTTGGAAAGGTTTGTCTCCTAAATTAAACAGAATGTCAAAAACTTTAATCATGTGCATGTGTCATGTATTCAAAATACTAAGTTGTTGGACTAAATAAGTATATGAATGTTACTGTTTACAGTATACAAGAGCAAATGTTCAGAAGAAATGCAAGATTACCTCACATGTAGTCTTTAACTTCAACAAAATTTACATCATCTCTCAGTTTGTAATGTGTGGGTTTTAAAACTCAATGCCAGAGTCTGATTTATACAAGAAAGTTTGATTTTAAAGAAATAATTATCTGGCACATAAAAAATAAAAATGGATGCAATCTGACATGATAAACTTAATCTAACATGCTATAATATGTTATAAAGAAGATGACTACACACAAACCTGGTTTGATAATTTTTTGCTGCAGATAATGAGTATCAATAAAAACATTCAAGGTTTAACAATAGTGACACATCAGTCACCTTGGTATAATGCAAGAGATGTGCATTGTACACACAACCAATAAGGATACTGTAGAACTTGTCTTGAATGACCACCCATTTTACCAAAAATTAATGGTCTCTTAAGTCAGATGGTCTCACATTACAGATCATCATAACACTATATAACGAATATATTCATACATTGAAAATGTGATCCTTCAAAAGAGGTTTTCTCTCAGCAGAGGTCTTCAAGACAGGTTTTATTGTACAATATATGGTGTGGAAAACATGAATCAAGTGGCAACAATAAAACTATTCAACCAAGGGTTCTTGATGTTAATTTAAACTCAAAACTAACAAACATATACACTTGCTCAGATTCAAGCATAAAATGTATCTACAATATTATTGTATGTAACATTTAAAATTGGTATTAGTATCAAAACAAAGACATTTTCATGAAGGATATTTATTTGCTATGCAAATAATATTATGGAATGTAATTTAAATGTTGGTACTAGCCTCAAAACAAAGACATCATCATGAAGAATATTCAGTTGCTATTTAAATAATGTGAGACAACAGTTTATTATACATTGTCCATTAAAGTCTAATTCTAGTGAAAATAACTATTAATTAAATAAGACAGGGCAATAACTGCAATAAAGGGAGACAGTTATCAAAACTTGTTAAATGTAATATTTTTATGATAGGTAAATATTTATCAGATGGATCAAAGATAATGAAATTGACTGTTATAAAAATAAATGTATGCATTAATGTTTCAGAGCACTTCAGTACAATATGGCTACATGGTGCTATATAAAAGTAAAATTATAAAAACGAAAAAAAAATTATTAACTTTATAAAAACTTGGAAAGAAAGCTAAAGGGTGTCTATAGGATAGCTTCTGCTGCTTATCTGCACCTTGCAATGCCAATGTGACTAGGCAGCTATCAATACAGAATACTTTTTTGTGCCTGTAAGAGCAACTTATGTTTCAGTAAATGGAGTAATAATGAGTCTTCAAATGTAAGATTTATATGGACTTCACTGTGATAAGGCAATCCGAAAAGATTATGAAACTTTTTATTTTGGAGTTCTATGATGAACTCTAAGGGTTTAGTATGGTTTCAATTTCTGTAGTAATAATGGAAGTATAATCCCATAAGCAATGCTATAGGGAATGAATAAAAAACTATATGTATGTATGTATGTATCTATGTATTCATACATGTATGTATGTATGTATGTATGTATGTATGTATGTATGTATGTATGTATGTATGTATGTATGTATGTATGTAGGTATGTAGGTATGTAGGTATGTATGTATGTAAGTAAGTATGTATGTATGTATGTATGTATGTATGTATGTATGTATGTATGTATGTATGTATGTATGTATGTATGTATGTATGTATGTATCCACATACACCATATACACTCACTTATAAGTCTATGCAAACTGCAAAAAACAATTATCATGATCTGCCATAACATAAAGCACCTGCAGTTCACGGTACATGTTGTTTGTCCTACTGATGGCTGATTGATCCTAACAAACAGAAAAGACCCAGATCTGCTGGCATATTATCTTCTGGCAGATCTGGGTATGTGCAGTTTGCAGTTGGACTCTTAAGTGAGGATATAGAGTTAAGTCAAATCAAACTGCAAATATGGACACTAAACTGCAGTTACATAATACACTGGTAGATCAGGGTCTGTTTTTTTATTCTACTGATTACTCCAAACAAACTGCACAGATCCAGATCTGCTGGCACATTATGCTACAGCAGATCTGGTTTTGTGCAGTTTGCAGTTTGATATGACATAAAATATAAAATAGACTGTATTATCAAGAGAAAACCAATTATACCAAATACCATGTCCAAGTATCTCAGAACAATTCATTCTGTATCACACAAGACTATTTGCACCATAACCATGTGTGCAGCAAACTCTATAGCCATCAAAGGCAATTTCACAATAATAATGTCAACAAAAATGTTAACTTTTTGCATCCCATCACCCAGGTTACCTGTCTAACATTATATGGAGATTTTTTCAGCATGTCTTCATTTGCGTGGGATGAATTCATGTTGGTGAAGTCTGACTTTGACTCAATGTTTAGTGTGGGAGAGTTCAAATTGGTTTTCTAAAGGAAGATTACATAAAATATCAAAGATTAATGTTCTGTACATTACAGCATATTGAGTAGCCTTCAACTTGAAACATACTCTTTGATCTTGCAGTAAGAATACCTGGCTGACTGTCATGTAAATGAAACAATAATTAAACTATCAAATATGTAAAATGATAAATTCTAATATATGATATCCATGCCCTGTGACTTTAATTTGGCCACTCTGGGAATGCTCAACTCTAATTATGGAACCTGCTGAAAATAGTTGACTTGATTATTATTATATTCAAATATTATACTTTTTCACACATCCTTGATGTGACTCTTTTTAAAAACCCATGTATTATGTTTGATATTACATTGGGGTAATACATGACCTGATATTACACAGAGTACATGTACATTTATTAAGTTTTAGATAACAGGCTTATATCTTGCATAAGTTTGATCCAAATTCAACCACTGAACTTACATGGCAGGCTATTGTGGAGTGTTGTTGAGTGTAGTTCAGTTACATACACTGGTAAAATATACAGTATACTTATCATGAATAATTACACTCACCATGTATGAACTGTTTGTATTATTTCAGTAAATTCTTAAGAACTCACAACATTTGGTAATTCTGTGGATCTGTAAATTAATCACAGTAATAAGACAATATAGAAGTGTTACTGAGTGTAATGAGGGTAGACATATATAAGTGGAAATGGTCAGTACACTTTATTTGCACTGGTCATTTCAATTGTTTGTCATATGACAAATACAATCTGATGTGTTTGTTCTTTTTGCATACTGGATGCATAAGTATTTCCATGATTTGCTCAAAGGGCTCATGATTTACAGAAAATTATTCAACCAGTTTCATAGACTTCATACCATGTGAACACTAATACAAGGTTTTATAGATTTCATACCATTTAAACACCAATATAACTTTTAATAAGGTTTTTGTAGATTTCATACCATATGAATACTAATACAAGGTTTCATAGATTTCATATAAAAAAATACAAGGTTTCAGAGATTTCATACCATATGATCATTTATACAAGGTTTCATAGTGTCATACTATATGATCACTAACACAAGGTTTCAAACATTTCATAACTTATGAATACTAATATAAGGTTTCATAAATGACATATCATGTGAACACTAAGGCAAGGTTTCATAGACATCATACCATATGAACACTAATGGTATGTGTGTGTGATTTAGATTTCTAATGTAGCTTTAACAATTTTTCAATCATATCACTAAAATGTCTGCAGAGTGACAGTTATAGTAATGTCTAGCTCTGGGACATCATGCCACAGACATGTGGCATGATGTCCCACCCAGTCACATTTATCCTCACACCAGGCCTACCAGTTCTAACAATAACCTCATAATGCTTAATGCCAAGTTAGGCAGCTGTTAGTACCATTTTTTAAAGTCTTTGGTATTTTTTAAAGTCTTTGGTATGACTTGGCTGGGTTCAAAGAACACTAATGGTACATCAACACAAAAAGGGAAAAAGTTTATTTGCTGCCATGACAATTTTAGTAAAGTGCTTGCCCAGGGACACACCTTGGTTGATTACATGGACTGATCCAATACATGTATTAAGATTTGAACCCAGATCCTTTTGGTTACAATTCCAGTATACTAATGACTAAGCCACCTCATTAGTACAAAACTAACACTTCTACTGGTACACACACAATCTGAAGAGAAGTGGTTACTATATATATGTATGTTCAGCCACACTGAAAATAACAAAGATTTACATCTGTCATTAGAATGATGGCAGATAATTATGTTTGCTTTATTTAGGAGTTAAAGTGAACAGCACAGACTTTGATCTGCTGGCACATTAATGCAATTGCATAATCAGGTAAATAATGCTCATAATTGGATGGGTATTATTACAAAGGAAATGTAGTATTGCCTTTGACTTAATCGACTCTACACAGAAAATATAAAACTAAATTTTACTTGAACCACTCTATTGTTTATTATTCACTCAACATATAGTATTGCATCATTTGACCAACTCTATTTTACACAATTACTGTAGGCAGGAAATATAGAAATTGCCTTATTATTTGACCAACTCTGATGTATATAATTACATAAGATATATAGTATTGCCTTTTTATTTGATCAATTCTATTTTATATAATTACACTGAAAATACAGTAATTTGCATTGTTATTTGACAAAATCTATTTTACATAATTACAGAAGAAAATATCTGAATATTTTGATTTTCAATTATTAGTCCAGTCTCATATGTCTTACTATCTGACCAACTTATTGTATATTATTACACTGGAAATATAGTATTGCCTTATTTAACATACTCTATTGTACATTATTACACAGGAAATATATTATTGCCTTATTTGACCGACTCTATTATACATTATCATGCAGGGAATATAGTACTGACTTTTTATTTGACCCACTCTATTATATGTTATTACAAAAGAAATATTGCCTTTTTTGACCCACTATTATACATTATTATGCAGGAAATATAGTATTGCTATTTTATTTTACCCAATCTATTGTAAATTATTACACAGGAAATGAATAAATTTAGTAGAGAATCTGGCATCCCTAAATTCATCAAACCAGAAGTGACAATATATTTTGAAAAAAAGTTTACTTTCTGGCTTTCATTTTTCTTGTTATGGGTGTCTGATCATTATGTTCTCTTTTCTGAGATATGTTCCTAAAACTGTAGAACAATGCAGCAGTTTTCAAGTTGTACTTAGTCCACTATATGCCTGAATTAATCATAGGAAATAACCAATTAATCTTCAGTAGGAGTTGGAGGTGGGGCCATGGGATTTTCTTACCAACCAGGATTTATTTCTTCTTTTATCTCAGAATATTTTGATTTTCAATTATTAGTCCAGTCTCATATGTCTGGTAGCCCTTGGATGCACCCATAAGATTTGTCATATCCTTCATGATAATCACTATAAATCTGTCTAGGGGCCCAGTCTGAGTACCATTATACTGCCTTATATTGTAATACATGAGTGTGCATATAATTTAACTACCACTTCATGACTTGGAATATGTGATCATATTCACATTAAAACATGAACAATGTGTTAAAATGAAAGGCATTATAGTTAGGTTAGGGAGTGTCTTGTTGACGGCATTTCTATTGTACAGGATGTGGTATCATTAAGTATAAGTCGGACAACATGGGTTTACTGTATTGTATGTTTTATCCTAATGTATAGAGTGAAAACACTTGGTTTATTGTACTATATGTTGTTCGATAATGTACAGAGCAGAATCACTGGGTTTGCAATTTATTGGTTGTTACCTTTTTGGGCAGTGACCCAGATCAGGTTTGTGGTGTTAGTCTCACAACACATTAAATGCTATTTGGGTAGAAATTTTCAAATTATTAATGTTGATCCTGTTAACAAGCTCAAAAGCAGCAAGGCACTCAAGATCTGGGTCATGACCATGGACTAAGACTCACAGTGTATATTGTATTATAATGTGTACATCAGATACCCTGGGTTTATTGTACTCAATGTTGTCATAATGTATAGGGCAGACACATGGGTTTATTGTAGGCCATGTTGTGTTGTAATATATAGGGCAGACACACCAGTTTATTGTATTCCATGTTGTGTAATAATGCATAGGGCAGACACCATGGGTTTTTACTGTACTGGATGTTGTATGATAATTTATAGGACAGACACCATAGGTTTATCTTACTTCATGTTGTATCATAGTTTATAAGGCACTCCATGGTTTACTTTATTGGATATTGTATTATAAAGTTCAGAGCAGACACCCTGGGTTTTCTACACTAAAATGGATACTGATAAGAAACTATTTTATGGAAGTATGAAAACTCTTTGAACTTTACATAAGTGATATTAAAGTACTGATATGATTTCAAGGTAAATCAATCAAAAGCTTTTTAACATAAGGTGTAGACAATTTATTAATGACAATATTTTTTCCATTTTCCACTTAAATAGTTATGATCACTTAATGGTTGATTGACGTCAAATACATTCATGAAAAGCTTATTGATTCGAGTGTATTACACTACAGCACTCATTTTAATTAAATAAACACAGCATTCATGTTTAAAGAGCAAGCTGTTTTGATCATTGGTTATCTGTAATCACTTCAGTGGGCCAAGTTTTAAACCTGTGGGAGTTTATCGACCTATGATTTCATTACTGACTGCAACCCATGTATTAACAAAAGATAAGTCACTACATGAATAGTAGAATTAGTTTCCTAAATATCATAAATAATAACATCATTTATTTGATCAAGTATGTGCTGTACATTACTGACAGAATCACAGAACATGTAGGCAATAAAAATCTGCACCAGGAATTTTATAAACATTTACAGTTAAACTCATTATAATTACTCTATGTGAGCCACTTTATGGTGACACCATTATAATGAAGTACATAATACAGTACTTGTTCCCTCTTTTAAAATGTTATGTTGATCATGGGACCCATGGAGAATACTGCCTTAAAGTGAGACTGCTTTATAATTAAGTACATAATAACAAATTCTCTCACTAAATGCTAACCACAATGATGATCTATTTCATTGTCAAGGCTACAATAAACATTACCCAGGGACAGAGAGACAGCAGGGGGGAGATCTTGTTGTATACATTAAGGAAGAGGTAATTGCAGAAAGGTGACTTGACTTAGAGTCACAAGAAATTGAGAGTATCTGGATGGAAATTTATCAAAATAATGCAAAATCATTTCTAGTTTGTTACAGTGGCTTCAGAGATGCAGCAACCAAAAATAAGTAAATTCCTTTAAATGAGGACCTCAAGGTAGATTAGTTCTTAGCTAATTGAGTTTTTAAATAAAGTCATAATCAGACTTTCCATAAAAGCCATAGAGCATGCTGCCTTAATGTTAGACCACCTTATTCATTGACCCATGGTATACTACCTTATACTGAGACCACCTTATAATAAATTACATGGTATATGTACAACAATCCCTCATTGTAACACTGCCCAATCCCTCATCGTGATGCTGTGCATTAAGCACAGACTATACTGCTCAAGGTAAATCACCTTATAAAGTGTCACTTAAGGTTATGGTACAGTAACCCCTCATCATAAAACTGTCCATGGTAACCATAGTTTATGCCATCTGTAGTGAGACTGCCTTTAACAAAATATATGATGCAGTACTCCCTCTTTACAGAACTATCCATAGTGCCATAGAGTATACTGCTTTATAATGAAACAGTACTACTTGATTATAATGCTATCCATGGAATCATTAGGAAAATATAATGAAACAGTACTACTTGATTATAATGCTATCCATGGAATCATTAGGAAAATAGATCTAAGACCACATACTCTCCATAAGACAGGGACCATTATAATAAAGGGCTTAAAAGTGAGGGAGTGGAAGCATCTTGTGGCTCTTTAATTAATAAATGAATGACATAAATGTATAGTTTGTAATTTTTCAGTGCATCTTTTACTTATCTTTTTTGTTTTGTATAAATAATGTGCAAAATCAATCAAGTTTTCAGCTGACTCCCATAAACAAATTTTCTAAAAATACAGATATCTATTTATGAAAATTAAAAATGGAAAATAAGTTAATTTTATGGATATATGCTGTACACAATATAAACCATACAAGATATTAAATAAATACTACACGTTACCCTTGTTTTGTGAATATTTTTCATTTAAAAACTTGTTAGATTTAATGAGAAAAGAATCACTGTATAAAAAACAAGGTTTATGGAGTATCATTAGGAAAATGCACCTTTGTTGATTGTTTAAAACAAGGTCTTGTTGAAACTTGCATTAACAAGCATACTTGTATGACAACTGGAAACAAGGAATGTGTTGTTCTGAAAGGAAATTATCTGCATCATTAACTTAGGACTGATGCAGTGATATGGTACATACCTTGATAGGTACAACTATATGTTGCTGATATAACCCTGAGAATAAATATAAACATTATTCATCTTGTATTAATCAATTTATTGACTGTAATTCTGTTACACCTTTGGAATTTTCAAACTCTTTATATTTTTTATCCCTTTAATTTTTCATGCTGTACCCTATGCATAACAATCATAATTACTATTTTGTTCTTACATACTTTCATATCAAAACTTGTTTTGTTACTTAATATTTAAAAAAATATATAATTAATAATATTTACTTAAAAATCCAACTGAAAAAATTATTTCACAAAAATGGTATGAGATATGTAGAGTACAATATGTGCTGTAATTTTTCATTTAGAGTGACTTTATTAAAAAAGAGTTATTTTATTTAAATAGACTGGCTTCATTAAGTAGTGGTTTGACTTAACAAGAGTGGCTCAGTTTAACTAGAGTAGCATAATTTAAATAGAGTGACATGAAGTAAATAAAGCAGCTTGAATAAACTAGAGTGACTTGAACTAAATAGCATGCCTTGATTTAAATAGAGTGGCTTGATTTAAGTAGAGTGGCTTGATTTAATGAGAGTGGCTTGATTCAATGAGAGAGGCTTGATTTAATGAGAGTGGCTTGATTTAATTAGGGTGGCCTGATTTAATGAGAGTAGCCTGATTTAAAAAGAGTGGCTTGTTTTAAATAGAGTTGCTTGATTTAATGAGAGTGGCTTGATTTAAAAAGAATGGCTAGTTTTAAATAGAGTAACTCAATTTAAAAACAGTGCCTAATTTAATGTGACTGGCTTGATTTAAATAGAGTGGCTTGATTTAAAAAGAGTGACTTGATTTAACTAGAGTAACCTGAATTTATGAGAGTTGCTTGATTTAAATGGAGTCACTTGATTTAATGAGAGTGGATTGATTTAAATAAAGTGGCTTGATTAAACTAGAGTGGCTTCATTTAACTAGATTGGCTTGATTTAAATAGAGTTGCTTGATTTTATGTGAGTGGCTTGATGGAAATAGGGTGGCTTGATTTAAATAGAGTGGCCTGATTTAATGAAAGTGGCTTGATTTATATAGAGTGGCTTGTCTTAATGAGAGTGGCTTGATTTAACTAGAGTGGCTTAATTTAAATAGAGTGTCTTATTTTAATAGGAGTTGCTTGATTAATAAAGAGTGGATTTTTAAATGTAAGTGGCTTGATTTAAACAGAGTGGCTTTTTTAATGAGAGTGGCTTGATTTAAATAGAGTGGCTTCTTTTAATGAAAGTGACTTGATTTAACTAGAGTGGCCTGATTTAACGAGAGTGGCTTGTTTTAATTAGAGTGTCTTAATTTAATGAGAGTGGCTTGATTTAAATAGAGTGTCTTGATTTAATGAGAGTGGCTTGATTTAAATAGAGGGGCTTGATTTAACTAGAGTGACTTAATTTAAATAGAGTGGCTTGTTTTAATGTGAGTGGCTTTATTTAAATAGAGTGGCTTGATTTTTTCAGTGTCTTGATGTAAATAGAGTGGCTTGATTTTATGAGAGTGGCTTGATGAAAATAGAGTGCCTTGATTTAAATAGAGTGGCCTGATTTAAATAGAGTGGCTTGTTTTAATGAGAGTGGCTTGATTTATATAAAGTGGCTTGATTTAATGAGAGTGACTTGATTTAAATAGAGTGGCCTGATTTAATGAGAGTGGCTTGATTTAAATAGAGTGGCTTATTTTAATGAGAGTAGCTTGATTTAACTAGAGTGGCCTGATTTAATGAGAGTGGCTTGATTTAAATAGCGTGGCTTGTTTTAATGAAAGTAGCTTGATTTAACTAGAGTGGTATGATCTAATGAGAGTGGCTTGTTTTAAATAGAGTGGCCTAATTTATGAGAGTGGCTTGATTTAAACAGAGTAACTTAATTTAACTAGAATGGCCTGAAGTTATGAGAGTGGCTTGATTTAAATAGAGTCACTTGATTAAATGAGAGTGGCTTGATTTAAATAGAGTTGATTTAAATAAAGTGGCTTGATTTAAATAGAGTGGCCTGATTTAATGAGAGTGACTTGATTTAACTAGAGTGGCCTGATTTAATGAGAGTGGATTGATTTAAATAGAGTGGATTGTTTAATGAAAGTGGCTTGATTTAACTAGGCTGGCCGGCCTGATTTAATGAGACTGGCTTGTTTAAATAGAGCTGTTTGATTTAATGAGAGTGTCTTGATTCAATGAGATTGGCTTGATTTAAAAAGAGTGGCTTGAATTAACTAGAGTAGCCTAATTTAATGATTGTTGCTTGATTTAAATAGAGTGGCTCGATTTTATGAAGAGTGGCTTGATGTAATGAGAATGGCTTGATTTAAATAGAGTAGCTTGATTTAACTAGAGTTCCCTGATTTAATAAGAGTGGCTTGATTTGAATAGAATGGATTGATTTAATGAGAGTGGCTTGATTTTATGAGAGTGGCTTGATTTTATGAGAGTGGCTTGATTTAATGAGAATGGCTTGATTTAAATTGAGTGGCTTGATTTAACTAGAGTGTCCTGTTTAAATGAAAGTGGCTTGATTTAAATAGAGTGGCTTGATTTAACTAGAGTTGCCTGATTTAATGAGAGTGGCTTGATTTAAATAGAGTTGATTGATTTAATGACTGTGGCTTGATTTAAATAGAGTGGCTTGATTTAATGAGAATGGCTTGATTTAAATATCATGGCTTGATTTCAACAGAGTGGCCTGATAAATAGAGTGGCTTGATTTAAAAAGAATGGCTTGATTTAAACAGAGTGAATTGATTTCGAAATGAGACACAAACAAGAATCTAAATTTGGTACTGATTCTTGATTACCAAAATACTGTATATGTTTAAAAGAAATTTTAAAGTATATAATTAATTTTTTAGAGAATCCTGTCAAATGGTTTGAAAGAAAAGCTAATGTGGTTTGCAAGAATTCTAAAAGAAAATTCTGTTTGGATCCAATAACAAAGAAACACAATAAAATTACTTACAGATCTTATCCACCAATCCTTAGGGAAATGAGAAATGCTTTCCATAAATGTCTGATTTTCTTCCCACTCTTTTTGCCACTTTTTATGACTGTACTCTGGCTGACGCATCATAACTCTACGTAAAATGGCCTGATTTTCTTTTGTTACCCTAAGTAGCTCACGCTGTCGTTTTTCTCTATTTAAACTGTAATAAGAAAAATTTTCTTTGGTTATTTTCAAGTGTTACTACACTAGGAAAAATATATGTAGGTAATATCATAGAACAACCAAAACTAAGTTACCCAAGCAAATGATATATATCTTTAACTTTGACAATGAATCAAGGAATTAATGTTTTATATTATGGATTGAAACATTTGAAGTTCTGTTATTTTGATGGAAAAGTATTGAAGAATAGCAATTTATATTTAGAATATGACACTAAAATACATTTTCTAACAATAAATATGAAAAGTATTTGTGAAAGTTGCACTTTTTATGTATAAAAATATTTATACATACATACATACACACACACACACATACATACATACATACATACATACATACATACATACATACATACATACATACATACATACATACATACATACATACATACATACATACATACATACATACATACATACATACATACATACATACATACATACATACATACATACATGCAAGAAAAAGTAGAAATCCATGTCGTTCAGGGACAATTTACATGCTTACAATGGCCTTAAATGGTAAATATCAGGATACTCCCTGTTAAGACCCAACAGCATATGGGATATAGTTGTTTTAATTGCATCCTAATTCTTCCTTAATTTTAATGGGACCATTTTTAAAATGGCAAACTAGTATCACTGCTACAAATTTAAATGGCATTAACTGTTACCAGGATGGATGACTCATGCTAAGTTTGGTAAGAACGTTCATGAAGTTTACAAATAAGATTTTAAAGTCTCTGTTACTGTCTATAATAATATGGAAGGCTTTAAATCTCTGATTGGTATAAACCTTTTGAATATGAATGGCTTTAAATCTCAAATTGGTATAAACCTGTATGAATATGAAAGGCATTAAATCTCAGATTTTTATTAACCATATGGATAAAGAAGGCTTTAAATCACAGACTAGTATGAACTGTATGGATATGAAAGGCTATAAATCTCATATTGGAATTAACTATATGGATATGAAATGATATAAATCTCATATTGGAATTAACTATGTATATGGGTATGGAATGCTTTGAATTAATATAATATTGATATCAAAAGGATAAATATGGAATGCCTTAAATCTCAGTTTGGTTTCACCTGGCTGGATATGGAAATCATGCAATATCATTTTGATAAGAATTGTATGAATAAGGAAGGCTTTAAATATCACATTGGCATCAACTGGCTGGATATAAATTTAGGCTTAAAATTTCCCTTTGATATGAAATGCATGAATATGGAAGGCTTTAAATTTGAATCAACTGTATGGATATGGAAGGCATGAAATCTCAAATATGTGTTAAGTTTTCACTATAATTCTTTTGGGAGCATAAAAGAATACTGTATGATGAGGTACATTATACTGAGATTGGTTTAATGAAAAAGCTGGGATTCCTAACCACACCCATTTTACAGGATGGATGGTGCTGTACTGAGGCATTTTTATAGGAAGGCATATTTGTATAATTTTATTTCAACCTCATTTTCTCACTCTGTAAATACACCTTCATTTAACAGCAACTTATATGATGTTCAATGATACAAATAATCTTGAACTGATTTTACTAATCACATCACTGAAAGAAAGACAGACCTAAAAATAAATGAAAGACAGACCTTTTATATTCATATTCATTTCTGTTATCCACTCGACCTCTTGTTCTCATGACATATGACATTTTCTCCAGTAGAATTCTGTTGTCTCTTTCTACTGTTGCCAGTCTCTCTTCTTCCAGCTAAGAAGAGAAAAAAAATATTGAATAAATATTATGACTATTATTAATAATTCTGTCATTATAGAAATTGTGTGTTTTCTATTTGATTTTTTTCTTAGAGTTGGAATTACTCGCACATGATTATGAGGCATTGTAATTTTTTAATTTGTTTGTGTCTTTTAAAACTTTATTTTTCACTTGCTTTAACTGCCATGGGCAAAATGAATATAAAACACCAACAGTTGTTTTGCTTTTCTTAAACTGAAGACAACTGGATATAAATTATTGATTAAAAATAATGAATGTGAGTTGTCTCTTTATTTTAGCTTACCTGATGGTAATATCAGAGAGCTTTAATGGTATGGCTCTGAATCGGTTGTGTCATTCTGTCATGTGTCATTTGTTGTTGTCATGTGTCATTTGTCATTTGTCATGTGTCACTTGTCATGTCATGTGTCAATTGTTGTTCATCATGCATCTATAAATGTAACAACATGTATATAATACTGTCTGTTGACAATGTTAACAATCTAGAGGCAATATTTATAATCCAATTTAAATAAAACTTGGAATATGGGTTTACATCAATACTCAGGTGAATTCAGTAATGAGTGAGGTCAATACATATTAATAATGTTAGCCTGCACATGAATGACAGAGTTTGTTATGACAATGATGGCCATATTTCTAATTTTATTTTGATCAAACTTGGAATATATGTTCATAACAGTAAGGGTACCATGAGTGGCCAAGTGGTCTAAAGTGTTCTCCATTAAGGATCACTGCCATCTCACCGCTGTCTGCATGGGTTTGAGTCTAAGATTCAGTGAATATATGTGAGACAGCTTGCCAGTAGCTTCTCATTGGTCAGTGGTTCTTTCCATGAATTTCCTGGTTGCTTTGATGGTTTAGGACAAGAAGTTTCATTCTCTTCCTCTTCATTGTCTGACTCAAGTAAGAATCATTCATGTGCATCAGGAACAGGCAGTCCTTCTCAATGGAGTACTTGGTGTATAGCTGATGTAATGTTTGGATAATGGACAGTCTACATTTTCTTCTTTGACACCTCTCCCAAATGTAGGCACCATGCAGAATTAACATATAGGATCTTTTGGTTGTCTCCAAATCATTGGCACTGTAAAAGGCATAGATTTCCTGTTCCTGTTCAAACCACTGACAAAGATTTGTAGAACAAATGTTGCAGCATATGTGCAGGGCCCACCTCCTGACCTGATCTCCAATTTTTGAAGCCTGGTTAATCATAGTGGTTATACTGTTATCCTGCATTTTTGTGCAGCAAAAGTCACTTCACCACAAGCATAACAGAAGTTATCTGCATCATTTACACTCGTACACAGCATCTGAATGATGTAAGCTAAGTTATGATGGCATCATTCAGATTTCTAGTAATAACATGATGCAATTTGTATCATGTATGATGCAATACCAGCTTCAGATTGCATCATTCATTGTTCTGCATAAAAAGCAAGCACTGTTCAAACCCAGTCATTAATTTATTCATAGATCCAGTCAAAGATGTTTTCTGGTACTTTCTTGTTTAAGTTAAGATCCCTTCTGTATTTAACTCACTTATCCTCTGCCATTTCCAAGTCAAGGTTCATATATCATGACCTAGTATCCTATCTTTAAAACTTAGAGCCAATCAACATTTTTATTTTAAGCATCATTTTTCATTCTCAGTATCCCAGAATTAGTAAAGTTTGACTACATTTATTTTGGAAGCATTTTGTCTGTAGACCAGTGTTATCTTGAATTGTTACCCTATTTCTGATCTTTTGATCAAACCTGAATTACATCATGAAGATCCTGGATGAATTCAGTAATGAGCAGTATCCATGCATATTAATGTCTCAGAAGATATCTTGCATTTGACAGACTTTGCTATCATTCTTAAGGACCTAAACCTCTAATATATGCTTACATCATAATATGATTTCTGACAAGTTCAAAAATGTGAGATCAACAAAACATATTATTCTGATGAGATATTGAATCTGACTGTCTGAGCCTGTTTTCCCTCTAGAAGCCATATTTCTGGTCCAATTTTCATCAAACTACATTTTATATCATCAAGATCTTGGATGAGTTTGATAATAAGTGAGATCCATAGATGAGTTCTGTGTTATGTGATGTGATTTTTAACGTAGCTTTAACAATTTTTCAGTCATATCGCTACAATGTCTGCAGTGTGGCAGTTAATATTGATATCTAGCACTGGGGCATCATGCCACAGACATATAACATGATGTCCCATCCAGTCACATTATCCTGACACCAGGCCGACCAGTCCTAACACTAACCCCTTAATGCTGAGCATCAAGCCAGGCAGCTGTTAGTACCATTTTTGTAAGTCTTTGGTATGACTCGACCGAGGATAGAACCCACGACCTTCCACATTCAAGGCAGATGTTCTAACAACTAGGTCACTGGAGCTGTCTTAGTAGATGAGTTAGACAATGGGTATGATCCATGGATGAGTTTGACAATGAGAAAGATCCATGGATGAGTTAGACAATGAGAAAGAGCCATGGATGAGTTAGACAATGAGTAAAATCTGTGGGGGAGTTAGAAAATGAGTAAGATCCATGGATGAGTTAGACTGAGTAAAATCCATGGCTGAGATAGACAATGAGTAAGATCCATGGGTGAGTTAGACTGAGAGTGAAATCCATGGATGTGTTAGACAGAGAGTAAGATCCATGAGTGAGTTAGACAGAGAGTGAGATCCATGGATGTGTTAGACAGAGAGTGAGATCCATGGATGTGTTAGACAGAGAGTGAGATCCATGGATGTGTTAGACAGAGAGTAAGATCCATGGATGTGTTAGACAGAGAGTGAGATCCATGGATGTGTTAGACAGAGAGTGAGATCCATGGATGTGTTAGACAGAGAGTAAGATCCATGGATGTGTTAGACAGAGAGTGAGATCCATGGATGTGTTAGACAGAGAGTGAAATCCATGGATGTGTTAGACAGAGAGTAAGATCCATGGATGTGTTAGACAGAGAGTGAAATCCATGGATGTGTTAGACAGAGAGTGAAATCCATGGATGTGTTAGACAGAGAGTGAAATCCATGGATGTGTTAGACAGAGAGTGAGATCCATGGATGAGTTCAAAGATAATGAGTGACAACAATGCATTTGAATGAGATGATCTTCCACCTGAACTTGTTATCATTCTAGAGTCATTCTGATCTGATATTATCAAAATTGGAATATACATTTATATCATCATCAAGATCTCTGAAAAAAATTAGTAAGCAGATAGCTTCTTGCATATTAATGAGGTCATTTTTCATACTAATGAGGTCATCTTGCATTTAACTGGCTGAG
This sequence comes from Potamilus streckersoni, assembly GCA_016746295.1. Lineage (NCBI taxonomy): Eukaryota > Metazoa > Mollusca > Bivalvia > Unionida > Unionidae > Potamilus > Potamilus streckersoni. Next base: position 202,280 of record JAEAOA010001975.1, read on the forward strand.
GTTGTTACCATTCTAGAGGCCATATTTCTGAACAATTTTGAACAAACTTTGAATTTATGCTTATATTAATCAAATTTTGTATAAGTTCTATAATGAGTGAGATGAATGTATAATAATAAGTTGACATGGCATCTGACTGGTTAGGCATTTTAACATGCTGAAAACCATTATTTCTGATCTGATTTTGAACAAACTTTATATAGTAGCTGATATCATTCTTGTCTTGGATGGACTCAATGAGTAAGATCACACATATTAATGATGTAATCTTTTATTTGTTCTATTGATCTTCTGAGATGTTTTTTTACTACTTTGGAAGCCATATTTATATCCAACTGTGATTTGGAATATATGCTTCTGTCAAGTACTTGAATTGCTTTAATGATGACAAAGATCCATTCATATGCATGGCTGAACTTCTTGCCACTCTGCAAGCCAAGATTTTGATCTTGTTTTAATCAAGCTTGGAATATCTGCAGTTTCTTAATTCAGGGGATAAATGCATATTAAATGAAGTAATCTTGAATCTAAATGGCTGAACTGGTTACCATTTCTGAAGTCATAGTTAGTCTGTGGAGCTTATCATCATCAAGATCATGGAGGACTTCAATTATCAAGAAGAAACTGTAGACATTAATTATGCCCTTATCAGTAGAAATAATTGTCTTCAGGAAATAATAAAATATGTAAAATCATCATGCTGTACAATGTGGGATAAGAGTTTATGATATGCAATCAAAATACAACATCAGCCTTCTTGAAATAGCCAAGTGTTTAAGTTATATATCAGTTGAACAATATCAACTCGACTTGGATCTTTTGTTCCAAATTATGCATGTCCCTTTGATTACAGATCTTAAAATAATGTAAAGAGTAACAGAGAAAACTATAGGTCACATTAAATAAAATTAAAATAAGGTTAAAATTGTTGTTTGATGCTTTATTGCTTAGGTACTGTGGAGATAAAGATTAGTATCTCATATTGCTCCTGATAACAAGGTCATAATGAAAATTAGGCAATTGTTCAAATATTGCCATTACCTAATTATCAAAGTTATAGAGATTACACTAAGTTATATAGGAAATAAATTATTTACTTTAAAATTGGGACTTTTACTTGATGTTTATTGAGGATTAGTTTATTTTGTATAATTTCTCAATTGTAAGTGACTGACACAAACCTAGTCCCATTTTTCTTGTGTGAAAATATGCAAAGGTTTTGTAAAATATGATGACAATTTCAGTGGTAGGCCATACAAATATAGGTATTATTTTTTCTTTTTTTTTTTCCTTTATGACAAGATTAGATGAAATAAATACTGTGATAAATGTAGTGGTTCTTATTATACCTAAATATTCAGGGAAGCCATAGCAGGATATATATAAGATCACTTTAAACTGGAGTACATTATATGGAACTATACAATTCCACAAGTACAATGGGATTCATGACTATGCAGAACTTTCCATAAACATTGGTGACTGGGTAATATACTTGCCAAAATCTGCAAAAGTAACCAGTTACATTTTCCATTTCCTGCATCCGTACAGCTGGATCATCCCACCTACTACTGTATCCCTGTAAGTTTAAAATCTTTACTGGCTACTTCCAGTTTTATGGGCTGTTTTGTATAATCATGGACTATGTCATACAGAAGCATGAATGACCACTGGGTATCATTGTTGTGTAAAACATTATAATGAGGTGTTTGATAGCTCAGAACAGCTGTATATAATACTGGGTATTTACTATAATGTCTAACAATACTTTGGTACATTATATTGAGGGACAGCTGTATATTATATTTACTTGTATTTAACATTTCTGAGGCCCTTTATAGTGAAGGAATATTGCATATCAAATTTTGTTTTGTATAGCACTATACAGAGGTGTTTCATTATGTCAGACAATTATATTTATTTGTGGATATCATTATGCTGAGATATCTTAGGGTGACAACTGTATATTATATTAGTATTGTATATCATTTTTCTGTGGTGCTTTATTGTGGGAGACCACTGTGTATCATTTTTACTTAGGTATAACTTTAACCTGAGTTGCTTTATAGTGGGGAATCACTGTGTATCATATTTACTTAGGTATAACATTAACCTGTGGTCCATTATAGTGATTACCACTGTATATCATATTTACTCTGGTATAACATTAACTTGTGGTACATTATAGCGGGTACCATTGTGTATCATATTTACTTTGGTATAACATTAACTTATGGTACATTATAGTGGAGAATCACTGTGTATCATATTTACTTCAGTATAACATTAACCTGTGGTATATTATAGTGGGTACCATTGTATATCAGCTTTATTTGCAAGTATCTGTCAGCTGATGCCACTAAAACAATTGTGTGTTCCTCAGTACTTTCAAGACTGGACTATTGTAATTCAATTCTGTCTGGCTCTCTCAATATCTCCTTCAGAAACTTCAAAAAGTTCAAAACACTGCTGCTCGGATCATCCTTTGAGTACCACAATCAGTGCACGACTCTCAACTGCTCTGTACCCTACACTGGCTATCCACATGATCCAGAATTAAACACAAAATTTGTTCTCTCTGCAACATTTCATTGATGGGCTCCAGTCCAAAATACCTATCTGACCTCACCCATGTGTATACACCTGCAAGATGCTTATGATCCTCTTCTGACACTCATATTCTCAATATACCCACTATGAAGTTGAAATGATATGGATGTCTTTTTGCATACCAAAGCCCAGTAACATTGAATGAATTTCCCACTTCACTTAGACACAAAAGCACAGTCACCTCATTCAGTAGCACTCTTAAAACCCATCTATTTCAACTGCAAGAACAGTCATAAAGACCTAATAATGTATCATTTTAATGTATCCTTACCTTAAAAATTTACAGCATGTTTTTCTGTTTCTAATTTTTGTGGTGTTTGTTTTTATTTTTGTAATCATTTCATTATATATGATTTTTTTATTCTTTTTAAGCATTGACAAATATTGTAAAGCACTTAGAGCTTCTAAAGATTAGGCACTATATAAACTTTTCATTATTATTATTAATATTATTATTATATAATATTTACTTTGGTATAACATTAAGATGTATTACATTATAGTGGAGGATCACTGTGTATCATATTTACTTTGGTATAACAATAACATGAGGTACATTATGGTAGATACTACTGTATATCATATTTACTTTGGCATAACATTAACTCATGGTACATTATAGTGGAGGACCACTGTGTATCATATTTACTTTGGTATCACATCAACCTGTGGTACATTATAGTGTGTACTACTATATATCATATTTACTCTGGTATAACATTAACCTGTGCTACATTATAGTGAGGACCACTGTATATCATATTTACTCTGGTATAACATTAACCTGTGCTACATTATAGTGAGGACCACTGTATATCATATTTACTCTGGTATAACATTAACCTGTGCTACATTATAGTTAGGACCACTGTATATCATATTTACTCTGGTATAACATTAACCTGTGCTACATTATAGTGAGGACTACTGTATATCATATTTACTCTGGTATAACATTAACCTGTGCTACATTATAGTGAGGACCACTGTATATCATATTTACTCTGGTATAACATTAACCTGTGGTACATTATAGTGAAAGACCACTGTGTATCATATTTACATTGGTATTACATTAACCTGAGGTACTTTATAGTATATCATATATAAATATTTAATGCTATATCCAGAGCCTTTAAAGAGGTAACCATTGTACATATTTTATTGTGTAAAACATATTCCCAACTGTGAGAAGCAGACCAAATGAGATCTGCCACTGCATCTACTCCAGGGGTCTCAAACTCAAATCACCATGAGGGCCAAATGTGGGCATTTTCAATGGCCAAAAGACCACACAACCATCTCTCATGAAACTTTGTGACACCAATAATTTTTCAGGCAATATGATGCTATGTTTTTTATACCCCTGATCTATACTGTACATGTTTGAGACTCCTGATCTACATTGTATATGTTAACAGTATTGACCTATATATGCCACTACATTTTACATTGTCCATGTTACTAGCATTAGTAAGGACAAGATCTATGATTTCATTTATACTGTCCATATGAACAGAACTGACTCAAATCTGCAATTTGCATTTACACAGTCCATGTTGAAAGCATAGACCCAAACTGCCATCACATATACACTGTCCATTCTACTCATAACTTCAATTTAAAAATATAAACCCTGAGCTGCCAGCAAATAGTGACAGCAGATGTAGATCTAGAAATTTTATGTTAAATACAACTTCATGTCCAAAATGCATGTGTAAATAGACATTCAGGGTTTAATATAGAACTGAAAATTTAGGAGATCTCCTTTGCATTTTGAAAAACAGTGGAGGGGTGGAGTTTCTAAACAAAGGAAATTTACCAAAGTAAACAATGGGAGAGTTTGCAAATATTATATGGGATTTTCAAAAATTTGGTTGAGTTCCTAGCTTGATTTTGTTTTCTAAGTAAGTATAATTCCCACATGCACACATTTAGAAATAGACCCAAAAAGTTGTTTTACAGACAAAAGAATTCATGAGATATTTTTCCTCATGCACACATTTAGGAATGGACCCTGGTGTTTTGTTCAGCCAAAAGGATTCTTGGGATATTTTCCATGATAACAAACAAACAGAAAATCAATTATACAAAACATTAGGCTTTGATAGCACTGGTACTCAATACCCCTTTGAGATTATTAATGCAGCTTTGTAAATGTCTTTCAACTGATTTACCTGTAGTAAATATAAGGGGGCACCAAGTGTTATTTGAAGAAGTGAAACTGTGTTGCTTGAAAATTTGTAATATGACACATAAAACTGGCACCTATCTCTTTAATCACCAAAACTAAATTAAAAAGAGGCAAACATAGATAAATCAGCATTCTAAAAAATTTAAATAATTAATCAGCCAATTAATTCACTCATCCTTTCCTTTCCTGCAAATTCTTTTTTTTTTATTTAATGTGTGCATACTGAGTCCAGACTGCCTCAACCTTGATGTTACATTACCCATCAAATAATGGAAACTTAAATGCAGCTAACTTTGTATCAACAGCTTTGCCAGTATTAAAAATATCAGTATCAGTTTTATGGTCAGAATATTTTGACAGCTTGGACAAGTTATAAATATGTGCAAGATGAATCATTTCTTTCTCTAAATGAAAGAGTCTTGATTAACAAGCCATAGAAAGCTTCCTCAAACCAGGCATCTTGATGAGTTCACTAGGAGAAAATACTTTATCCTATTTCCAAAGAAATCTGTACAGATCTGAAACATCAATGTAGCAAATTTGTCAAAAATAAACATTTTTTCAGGACTTCTAATTTGCAGTTTTTTTTCAAAGAAAAGACCAAGTCCAAAATGGCACCAAGAAAGAAAAGCAATTATTCCATAAATTAAGAAAATTTCAGCTATGATACTTTAATATGGTTGTTCTATCAATTTCTGAATTTTTCCACAACAGTTGGATTTATGTGGAAATAGATTTCAACTAAAACTGATCAAAGTAAATTGTAGTGGAATAAATTAACCAAAGCAACCATTATGCCATTATGCCACTCAATCAATCAGAACAGCACTTCAGAAACTCTTAGTTGTGTTAAACATGATGGTTGCACCATGAATTTAAATCTACACAGACTTTCCATTACAAAGCTCAATGTCAGTCTTTGTGACCACAAACAAAATCAATAACAGATTATATCAAGGGGATCATATTCCAGACATTTTGCAATAGGAAGAGTGATTTAGGCTAAACTTTAAATGAACATGTCCAATCAAGTTGTTTTCTCTACACTGCGTACATGTATATAATATATATATATATATATATATATATATATATATATATATATATATATATATATATATATATATATATGTGTGTGTGTGTGTGTGTGTGTGTGTATAGAAGTTAATAGACTGTGAAATAGCATTAAATAATCAGAGAAATGTAATCATGTTAAGTGGACTAGAGTACAGTCTAACCACTCACCAAGTCTTTAGCATTACAAACATTCCATAAAAATTCATATAAATTCAATTCAAAGTATTTTATTTTAACAATTAACCCAAAATGGTGTTGCTTTTCTGTATACACTGTATATACTAAAAGTTGTATGCACTGGATGAAAAATGCCAAGTTATGACCATACAAATTTGTATGTGATAATTAGTGGCAGTCAACTAGGGGATAGACATTAGAAACTAAAGTCTGACAAACTGTGAGAGTGTGTAATTGTGCAATGCTTTTGGTGTCAGCATATATTACAATTTGACTGACATAAGGCATCATGCTAACTTCAGGTGTGTACTGCAATTAAGATATACAGCACAGTCAACCAATTAAGACCACTTTTCAGACTTGGCATGATGTGGTCTGAAAGAAATAACTACATCCCCAAACTTTATTTATATAAAACCATCTGTGAGAGTTTTATTGCCTATTCAAATATTAATATTCTGCTGCCAATCCAGTCTCACACAAGTTGTGGTTTGTTATGTAATGACACTTGTTGAAATAAGCTTATCAGATAAAAAAAACTTTTCTGCCTTAATCTTCAGAGACCTGGACAGTTTATACTGTATATATAACATATATATTTAAAAACTTCATTTTTTTCTAATCATCTGTTGACAAATTTAGCATGTTATGTGGTCATTTAAGTGTTACAGAAAACAATATCATACCTGTCCACCTTCTAGTCAGTGTTACAGGGGAATTATGTGGACCCAAAAGGGGGTCAGTAGTCCAAATAACTGATGTTGAATTAAGATGAAGTTATCTATGCAAATAAGCCTATAACAAGTAACTAAAATTCAAAATAAGAAAATAATGAAATAAATTTTTACTTGGAGGCATTTGGCACACTTTCAAACAAAGCTGGTAGACTAGGCTGTTTCATATCACACACACACACACACACACACACACACACACACACACACACACACACACACACACACACACACACCACACACAGAATTATAGTAAAACACGTTAAATAAATATACACAAATTTTAAGATAGATGTTGATAACGTTTTGCATAAGATTAATGAAAATCATGTTTTAATAAACATGCCCACATGGGGATGTAAGGTCATAGTGTATTTCACATAACACTAGCAGGTCCATTATATGCTAATTAGTTGGCCTGGTGATCTTGGTTCTGGAGATTGTCAGTTGGAAGATGTCACTTGTCAGGTCTTTGAGGTTAAGTGTAATAACCAAATAAATGGAACTGTGAAAATGCGTTTGTAATCTGAAGATGGTTTTATTTGAAGTGGTTGCAAAGTAAGGCTATATTCATTACAGTTCGGTTCATTTTGTAAATTAATCAGATTTCAGAATGTAATGATATCCTTCATAACCAGCATCTTAACTTCAATGTTCAGTTATGTATCTATCAACATTAGTCTAAAACAATGGTCTTTGAAGCATCCATGATCTTTTATTCCTTCATACCAGAAAACTTACAAATCTAGTGTATTATTAAATAATGTAGTGTGACAGTAGCATTGTGGTGTGTAAACTTCCACACATTTTGTTTGATGAATGATAATGTAGTGTGACTGTAGCTTTGTGATGTGTAAAAACTAATATACATTTTGTTTGATGCATGATAATGTAGTGTTACTGTAGCTTTGTGATGTGTAAAAACTAATACACATTTTGTTTGGTGCATGATAATGTGGTGTGACTGTAGCTTGGAGATGTGTAAACTGCTACAAATCTTGTGTGATGTTTGAGAATGTAATGTGATGTAATGTGACCATAAGTTTGTGATGTTCAATTGATATTCACTTAGTGAGATGCATGATTCTGTAATGTGGTTATTTAAGTTGTCATGCTAGATGTATGATTACTGTAATGTTAAAACTGATCTTGCAGGCTGTATAATACTACAGTGTGACTACAGCTGTGATCTTTAAATTGATACTCATTTTGTAGGCTATATGATTAGCTTTGTCAAAGTCAGTAGGTAAGTAGTTCTTTCTAGTCCTGGAGTCTGAAGTGCCCTCCATCACTTACAGCACAATTTGCCATTATCTAAGATATCATGTGTACTTGATACTAACTGTAATACTTATTCCAAAACTGATATAAAATGAATATCCTGAAGTTTAAAATAAATTAATCTATGAAAATCACCCTTTTTGCACTAATTATTCCTGTTCAAATGAATTTGCTGAGTAGTACATGTAATTAGTCTCCCATTAACCATCAATTATTCCTGTTCATATGACTAGGCTGTGAAGTAATTAGTCACCCTTAATGCACCAATTATTTATGTTCATATGACCATGGTTGCACTATACAGTTTCATATTTTGCATAGGGAGGGTTAAAATTTTAAAGAAAGAATTTCCCTGGGTTTCCTCACTGGTCAAACTTGGTTTTTAAAATAGACCTTGTTATATCTTAAGTATTGTTCAACAACCTGTAATTTCCTTTTTTTTGGTGTATGATTGATGAGTGTAATATGGGTTGAAAAGTATACAGCTTGGCCTTACTCTAGATGTGCACCTTTCAAAAAAAGTGCTTAAGCTCCACTTGGTCATTTTCACTTCCTGAATTTCAGGGGTAAATTGTAAAAATAAGAGCCAATAACTTTTTTACATTTTATATATTTTGTAATTCATTCACTGCACTTGCACAATCTGGTATTGTCTAGTCTGGCAAAATGAATTTTCCCTATTTTAGTAGCTGTTAAGGATAGTGTACTTTAGACTAATTCAGGATGATTTTGAGCACAAGGGAGCAGTAATTTTAGTTAGGAGTATGCATAGATCATGTACGATGTCCAAAAGTACAATATCCAAAGAAATGTCAGCCACTTTACATCACAGTAGCAATTAGGTTTGCCAACATTCTCTCCACTGTGGATATCTTAAATGCAAACAACTTCAAACCCATACATCACATCTCAAAAGTACATAATAGCTAGTAGTAATAATAGCTGTGTAGTAATTAGTCTCTCTTTACACACCAATTAATGATGATCATATAAATATACAGTGCAAATTTTGGGGTCCATGTCTCAAGTATTGGATAGAGCTTGAAAAAGTTAATTCTTAAGGACATTAAATTGAAACCTGTTTATAAAGGACTGACTATGTGAAGGACATTTAAAGACAAATAAATGTGTCCTGTATAGAAAGGTCTACTATCTATACAAAAAAAATTGTATTTTAAAATAATATAACAGGTTAATATGATGTTCTTAATGAATAGTGTCCTTTACAGTAAGGTGTCTACTAAGGCAGATTTAATTATAATTGTTTAACATTCTTACTTGTAGTTTTTTCAACTTCAAATGAAGGTGCATGTAAGTGGCAGGAGCTCTGGTGTCCACCATGGGTTTTGCTTCCTTCAACTGAAATAAAAAATAAATAAATAGTAATTATTCATGTAAATTATCAAAAATTAATCAGCAATACAATGTTTCAGGACAATAATACTGTTCAGTGAAATACTGAAAAAACACCATGTTATATCAATACAGTTTTTCATGACCATAACACTATTCAGTTAACTATTAAAGTGTATCATGTTCTATCATTAGTGTTTCATGAATATAACACTGTTCAATTTAGCTATAAAAGAGTATCATGTTCTATCAACACAGTATTTCATGACTACAGTGTATTACACTCTTCAGTTTAGCTTTGAATGAGCAGTGTGTTCTATCAATAGTGTTTCATAAACATAATGGTACAGTTTAACTGTCAGTGAGTACTGTTTTATCAGTACAATAACACTGTTCAGTGTAGCTATGAAGGAGTACTATCTTCTATCTTTAGTGTGTATCATATATATAAATCTGTTCATGCAATATGATTGTCAATCTTTATGGCTTTAGGAACCCTTTATTAAATAAAATGTCTTATTATTTAACACCATTTTATTTCACAGTTTTGCATGTAATCATGTAATAAAACATTTCAAAACTAGAGATTTTTCTGGGGATGTTCAGAGGATGAACTTGACCTCGCTCCCTTTGCTAACAACTGTAGATATTTCTCAAATTGGGTGTAAAAATTCCCTCTCTGAACTTTTACAAAATCTGATGCAATTTGCCAAGAAAATAAGTGTGATAAGTATATCGAGGGATTTAATGAATCAGAGTAACTGAATTACTTAAATGTTCAATAATCTGTACATTTTAAATAGTTTATATTATCATTCTTTGAAAAAAAACTAAAAAATTTTCTGACCTTTTATACATTTAACAATTCCTAATTCCATTAACCCATGACCCCATTTTGAAAATGGTAGAAAAATCCCTGACTATAAAAACAGCATGTTTTTGTTGTATCTTATAATTTCAGAAAATTCAATGAATCGTGCAAAATTAAGAAATTGTAAACTCTGAGTCAGTAGCTCTAGCATTGTAATTGTCAACCAATCAAATTCCTTTGCCAAATTTTAGTACAAAATGAATGAAATGATAGCTCAAAGTAAGGCTGACCCTGGTGTCAAATGGTATCTACAGGAAATAGCTTAATTTTGAAAGTCATTTGGGGAGCAGCTTAAAATTTTAAACTGACAGTAGTGAACTATGTAACATATGCCCTTGTCTGAGTACTGAATAATACCCACACCTGTGGTTAATAACTTCCAAATATAATTGACTAAATTTCAGTTACTATCAAAATATGGACTATAATTATAATTGCATACTTTGGAAAAAGGCAATTTATTATGGAATGTAATTTTATTAATTATATTTGATTATATCTTTACAATTCATATATACATTTCAAAGTGACCAGGTAACATTTAAGTCAAGACTAAGTATCACAGTTTGAAGAAATATACAGTCATATACTCCCAATTTTTATTACAATAAAAATGTAGCTACTCATTACATTATTTTCATTCTTCAGACTTTGTTGATCATATGAGATGTGGCACCAAAGAAATACTGACAGACACTGAATATTTTTTTATTCCAGATTTCAATCATCAAGTCTAAGAATAAAAGTTTTTGCTATCTGTTATTCAAAGCAAATGTGATGTTGTTTTTAGGCTAAAAAAGTGTATGGTTCTTGTAACAGTTAACTTTTATTATTGCTTTAATTACTTTTTTATCCAGCTTATGTTAATTCATGTCAAAGGATACAATTTAAAGTTACAGATTTGGATGTGAAAAATGGAACATGGTTAGTATAAATTTCTTTTGCATAATTAATAAAAAGTTTTTGGGTTGGAGCTATTACAAAATGGGCAGGCTGGTTTGACAGAACAACACATGTTTCAATTGGTTCAAATTATATTTAAGTGTAAATATTTGGAATAGAAATTTTGATCACAATGAGCATTTACCTCCTCTTAAACCTCAATACCTACTGAAGTATAAAAAGTCTCATTAGGTCATTTGTAAAACTGAAGTCCTATAATTTGTGTAAAATGCCAAAATGATTCCAAAATGTAATAATTACAAGGCACTCCATCTTTTCCTTCATAATTTAAAGAATTTTGTTGATCAAAAATGAAGACAAATTGCAAACATAAAGTGATCTTGATTAGAGGGTTATTAATAATTGAAATTTGAATTACTTGTAAAAAAAAATGCAATTATTGCTTGTGACTATTTCTAATACTAACAATTAATTACCAATGATTAAGATTACTTGATACAAATTACAATTACCAATTATTAAGATTACTGGCACTAATTACAATTACCAATGTTTAAGATTACTGGGTACTAATTACAATTACCAATGATTAAGATTACTGGTACTAATTATAATTACCAATGATTAAGGTTACTGGGTACTAATTACAATTACCAATGTTTAAGATTACTGGGTACTAATTACAATTACCAATGATTAAGATTACTGGTACTAATTATAATTACCAATGATTAAAATTACTGGGTACTTATTACAATTACCAATGATTAAGATTACTGGGTACTAATTATAATTACCAATGATTAAGATTACTGGGTACTAATTATAATTACCAATGATAAAGATTACTGGGTACTAATTATAATTACCAATGATTAAGATTACTGGGTACTAATTACAATTACCAATGATTAAGAATACTGGGTACTAATTACAATTATCCCAAGACTGATAGGTCCAAACCTGGAGATAAATATAATTAATGAGTACAACTATTTCTGGTTCAACAGACCCAGATCTGCAGATAGTAATGCTTACTGATTGTGATTTTCCCAGGTCTGAAAACCTTGATCTGCCATGACCACTCTGATGTTCACTTAAAATCAAATTTACAATGAACAGAAGGACCCTAATTTGCAGATGCATATTTTGTAGCAGATCAGGATCTTTTCTCTTTGCAGATGTGTGAGATGAGTATTATTCATAGATCTACTCTGCATACTATCTTTCCTAATAACAGATGTGTAAGATGAGTATTATTCATGGATCAACTCTACATAATATCTGTCCTATTAACAGATGTGTGAGATGAGTATTATTCATAGATCTACTCTGCATACTATCTGTCCTAATAACAGATGTGTAAGATGAGCATTATTCATGGATCTACTCTACATAATATCTGTCCTATTAACAGATGTGTAAGATGAGTATTATTCATAGATCTACTCTGCATACTATCTGTCCTAATAACAGATGTGTAAGATGAGTATTATTCATAGATCTACTCTGCATACTATCTGTCCTATTAACAGATGTGTAAGATGAGTATTATTCATGGATCTACTCTGCATACTATCTGTCCTATTAACAGATGTGTAAGATGAGTATTATTCATAGATCTACTCTGCATACTATCTGTCCTAATAACAGATGTGTAAGATGAGTATTATTCATAGATCTACTCTGCATACTATCTGTCCTAATAACAGATGTGTAAGATGAGTATTATTCATAGATCTACTCTGCATACTATCTGTCCTAATAACAGATGTGTAAGATGATTATTATTCAAGAATCAACCCAATGTACTATCTGTTCTAATAACAGATGAACAAGATGAGTATTATTCATAGATCAATCAAATATACTATCATAAAAAACTGTCCATCCTAATAACAGATGAGTGAGATGTGTTTTATTCAAGGATCAAGCCAATATTATATCCTAATAACAAAGGAGTGAGATGAATATTATTCATAGATCAATCAAACATAATATCATCAAATAAACTGTCCATCCTAATAACAGATGAGTGAAATGAGTATTATTCAAGGATCAACCCAGTATCCTATGTGTCTTAGGATATAATACAGATTCATATACAAATTATTGTAATTGCTAGTCGAGATGATAAGAAATTCTGATTGCTAATCCAAGGTGATCAATGTGGCATGAGAATGAGATGATGTGATATTCAAATTTTTTTTCGAATTACAATTTTGATCAATGTGCATTTTCCATCATTTTTCATTACAATTATTTGTAATATTAAAAAAAAATTCTAGTTAAGAACAATAAAGGTTTTTTGCTGAAATTGCATAAAAAGTAGCAGCCTCATAATTAATGCAGAAATTAGTGAAATTAAAATTTCTAAAATTGACAAGGGTTACATGGTATAGATAAGAATGTAGCAAACTGATTGATAAGGGGAGATAATCATAGTTTTAAGATGACTTCTGAGGAAGCTGTAAGTTTTTATTTGAAAAGTGGTTGCAATGGCAAGTGCATTCCACCTTCACCTTTTATTCTTTTATATAACAGAATAATTCCTTTGAGTATGAAAACTATGTTTTGACCCTGCACATTTATTTAATAGTTGGATATGTAAATCAAATAATTGAGGCAAAAGAATGGAGCAATTTGTGTGTGTGTGTGTGTGTGTGTGTGTGTGTGTGTGTGTGTGTGTGTGTGTGTGTGTGTATGTGTGTGTTGAGCAAGCTGAAAGTATCCACTCTCTACCATACCCATATCCAAAATCTGGCAAAAGAGTAAAATAAATGTACAATGAAACTTTATTAAACAATAACTTGGAAGATTGTTTTGCATCATCAGAATAGAAAAAGAAAACCAAACAACGATAAGATTTTCAGCTTTGCTGAAACCATTAAGAGTCCAAATAAGCGTACCCTTATGTACTGCATGCATATCACGACTAAAAATCTAGTCCGAGTTTCCTCTGTTGGGGTGTAAAAAAAAAACAAATATCAAATATGGGGTGTCAAGGGTCAGAGGAAACTTGGACTACGTTTCACCCTGTGTGTCTGCCCACCGTTTAGAGTCAATATAAATAGTTCATGCATACGAACCTTTTCCTGATGTTCCTTGTAATATTTCTGATCCCATTTCATCTGTAGCAGTTTATTATGGGTCGGTAAAATCGAATTGTACGATCGGAACATCTTTGTATCTGTTGAGCTGTGCATTCTGAAGAGTTCAGTCGAGCCTCAACCATTAATACCTTGGTGAAATTTAGATTGTGACTGAATTAGAAATGAAGGTGTTTAACCACTACCGTGTATTATAGTGCCTACTGGTTACAATGATCACGTGACCAAACGGTATCACCATAACGACAACAGTCGCTTTATGAATGGACAGGTAATGGGAAAATTGAAAAGGTTTATATGAAGTTTGCACATCTGATGTGCCAATACCCATTGAAATATGATTTAAATTGTGGGCAATTATGAAAATAAAGAAGCAAATAAATCGAAGTGAAGAGGTTAGAAACCACTAACAGGTGCGTTAAAGAAGGGAAGACACTCCATAAAAACTCATAGATACGCTAGTTCTGCTTGTTAATTCCCTTGGTTAGACACTGTCGACCGGTTGGTAGATTATTTTTAAAATAATCGGAAAAATAAATAGCAAGTCAGAATACAACAGAACGACGTTTCTTTAAAAAAAAAAAAAAAAACGTAAAGATTATTTAGATGTGCTACACTGAGAATCATATTAACTTATTAACCTGTTAAAATCAATTAAACAGTGCGACTTTCAAAATCATTTGCTAAAGATCTTTATCTCGTCTTTATGTCTTATATTTATCATGTGTCATAAGATTTCTCTATTTTTATTAGACACATGTGATATATGTGAATATATTTATATATTATTAAATAAAATATATTTTAAAAAATCATTGGACAACAATGTGCATGAATATAAAATTAAAATCATAAAATCCTCAAATATCACCTAATAGAAAAAGAACATTCGATTCTAAAAAAATAAAAAATAAAAAAGAAGATAGAAAAAAGAAGATAGAAATAATTATATAGGTTGTGCTTACCAATAGCAAATGAGAACCACCCGGATGCAACCATATATTCAGTTCGCTGAAGATAACATATTAGATTAAATTTATATCATTTTAAGTTTATTGCCTTTATTTTAGTTCTGAAATGAATATTCCAAAACTGTTCCCTCTTCATTCCTTCTGTCTGCTATTTTCTTCACCCCAGTAAATGTTCTGGCTGATGTTATTCACACTTAAGTGATTGGTACTACATTTAAATGTAAATTATTAATTTTCCTTTTCTTTCTTTACTTTCGTGTTCGAAAGAGCCTTCCATTATTAAACGTTTACTTCTTTCACTTTTACTAAAATTCTCTCTTTTGAAAATTACAAAATAAATCTAGTAATATGTTTTCAGTTGTCAGAGAA
Organism: Potamilus streckersoni; assembly: GCA_016746295.1. Lineage (NCBI taxonomy): Eukaryota > Metazoa > Mollusca > Bivalvia > Unionida > Unionidae > Potamilus > Potamilus streckersoni. Next base: position 217,930 of record JAEAOA010001975.1, read on the forward strand.
ATGCCAGTTGGTTGCATGATTTTCTATATTTTAGATAGATGAAAGGATAGACAACATGTATAGATATTTCCGCATTATGATATAATAAATAATAGATTATATTATGTAGCTGTTGTCTTATTTTTCACTCTGAATCACATTTTGCCTGGTCAATTTTGACGCAGTCTTCGAGAGATCATTAAGGTAAAAAAAACACAAACAAAAAATAAAGTCTGACACTATCCAATTTGAAACCATCAAAAGGCACATTTTGTTTGAAGCAGAGATTAGGCTGAATAGGCGGACAGAAAAATACAACTGTAAAATCTCTAGTGCTATTAACAGAACTGTACAAACGAATCACTTATATACACTTAACCACCTATCAATCTCCATCTGAGCCGCTGGAAGAGATAATAATACATGTCAATCTACATCAGAGCCTACCCGATTGATAGCACATACCAATATCCATCTCCTCCCATTCGATAGATAATACATGCCAATCTCCATTTCCGCCCATTAAATATATAACTTATACCAATCTTCAAAAACTCTGATCACAAACCTCCACTGTTTTGCGGCTCACGGGAAAGGCTAAAGGAGTAAACCCGACAAATAATCCGGAAACTGAGTCCCTAAGGTGGTCTGACATTGACTTCAGTGTCATTCCGGGAACTTCTACGATGCTGTTTATCGTTTATAAGCAAAGGATCGATTGGCGTAGAGCTTGGTGCCAGGAGTTGCTTCCGACGATGGGAGAGAACGCCATATCTATTAGACAGCTACCGCCAGACTCAAGCTGGGCAGACTCCAGACAGTAAAGTGCTGTCCCGCTATGGCCTGCCTGATACACTGGCTGCGTGAAGCTTAGGGAACTATCTCGTCAAGAAGGTCACAAACTCCTTACCAGGCAAGACTTAAAGAAGAGAAAAGACGATTTCATCTCTTCGCTTTGCAAGCTGAAACGTCAGGACTATGTGTACTGGACTTACCGATGACCTTCAGCAGACTGACGACGCACGGAAGACTGTCGTAATTGACAGGGAACTCTCCAGACTGAACAGCGACATTGCGTGTCTTCAGGAGACCATACTGGCTGAAATCGCCACCATCAGGGAAACCATCCACACCTTCTTTAGGCAAAGAAAGTCCTCTGATGAACCTAGGAAGCATGGTGTCAGCTTCGCTGCAAAGAGCAATCGTCGCCTTCATCAAACCTCCATTATCAGGCACTGAGAAGATCCTTCCCCTCCATCTGTCTGCATCCGCAGGCCTAGACAACATCTTCAGCGTGTACGCCCCAAACCTCTGCTCCACCCTCGAGGAGAAGAGGAGAAAGACCAGGTCTACGAGGCTCTGGATCAAGCAATATCCAGTATCCCAATCAATGAAGGCCTTAACCTACTAGAAGACTTTAATTCTAGAGTGGGAGCTGACCACGAGGCCTGACTAACCTGTCTAGGCTCTCATGGAAGGGGCAAGATCAATGTGAACAGTCCGAGACTGCTGGAGATGTGCTGTTCCTACAGCCTATGTGTGACCAACACCTACTTCAAGTGCAAGGAAATCCACCTGGTGTCATGGAGACACCCAATTTCCCGCCACTGTCATCAGATATACCTCATCATAAAAAGGCGTGGGGAACTGGCCAGTGTCCACCTCACTCTCAGCTACCACAGCGCTGACTGCGACATGGAGAACACCATCGTGGCCTGCAATGTGCGAATAATACAGCAGCACCACGCCAAGAAGAAGGGTCTCTCGTGCATAAACACGGGCTGTACAAGCAAACGAGAGAAGACTCAGCAGTTCATCAGCAAACTGCAGGAGGCTCTCACCAAGGAAACACCTGATGACACCATAGACTCCGAGTGGTCCCACCTCCAAGACGCTGTGTACAATTCAACCATTACTGCCTATGGGAAGAAGGAACGCAAAAATACCGACTAGTATGAAGCCAGCTGGGAGGCGATGGACCCATGACTGAGGCGAGGAGGAAAGCCCTTCTGGCTTACAAGGCTGCGCCTAGCCCTAGTACACTGCAAGACCTCTAGATTGCCAGGAACAATGCTCAGCGGACCGACCGCCACTGCGTCAACACCTATTGGTTGAACCTCTGCACAAGCATACAAACAGCTGCCAACACTGGGGATGCAAGAGGAATGTACGAAGGTATGAAGAAGGCGACAGGCCCCCCATCCTTTAAGACCTACCCCTCTCAAGTCCAAGATGGGAGTATTTATCACAGACCAGGGGAAACAACTGCAACGCTGAGTTGAGCACTATCTTGAGCTGTATGAAACCCAAAACGTCGTCACCGACTCTGCCCTGAAAGCCATACCAGACCTGTCAGTCTGGGAGCAACGGCATCCCACCTGAAGTCATCAAGAACGTGAAACAAGCACTTTTCCAGCACTTGCACACACTTCTCTGCCTTTCATGGGAAAAGGGACACATCTCTAAGGACATGCCAGACGCACACGTCGTCACTTTGTACAATAACAAATGAGACCTCAGCGACTGCAACAACTACCGGGGTATCTCCTTCCTTTCGCACATGTAGCATAGATGCGCTTTCTTAAACCCCCTCCCCTCCGCATCTACCCAGAACCCTAGTGTGGCTTCCAAGCCAGCCGGTTAACTGTAGACATGATATTCTCACTACGCTAGCTGTATATGTTTATGAGCTGCAATGCCTTTCTACATTGCCTCCATTGACCTGACAAAGGCGTTTGACCTGGTCAGCCGGAGCGGACTCTAGGCTTCTGTAGAAGATCGGCTGCCCACCACGACTGCTCGCTGTCCTCATATCGTTTTGCCAGAACATGCAAAGCACAGTGTGCTTCAATGGTGCAACATCCGAGACCTTCCCAGTCAGCAGTGGAGCAAAGCAGGGCTGTGTCCTTGCGCAGACCCTTCTTGCCATCTTCTTCTTCATGCTCCTCCAGTACGCTTTAAAGGACTTCAGCGAGGGAGTGTACATCCACACCAGGGCTAACGGCAAGCTGTTCAACATCGCTCGTCTCTGTGCAAAGACTAAAGTCACAGAGGTTCTCATCCGTGAATTACTCTTCGCCGACGATGCAGCGTAAACATAACATACGGAAAATGGACTCAGCAGCTGATATGTCGCCTCTCCCACGCCTTTAAAGAGTTTCGATTGACCATGAGTTTGAAGAAGACGAATATCATGGCGCACCATCGATGGGTACAACCTTTAGGTTGTTGAGATCTACACATTCCTTGGGTATACCATCTCCAGCTCGCTCTCTCTTCATGCTGAGGTGAACGACAGGAATATTAGATCATCAGCAGTTAAGGCCAGACTGAACCAGAGGGTATGGAACAACCCTAACCTCACTGAGAAGACCAAACTGCGTGTCTATTAGGCCTGCGTGCTCAACACACTCCTCTATAGCAGCGAGGCACGGACGACCTACATGAGCCATGAAAGGAAACTCAACAGCTTCCACTTGAGATGCCTGTGGCGCATTCTTCGCATCCAGTGGCCGGACAAAGTACCCAACACTGAGGTTTTGAACGCACCAGCGTAAACAGCATGTTCACCATCCTCTGCGAGATGTGCCCTCGCTTGTTCTGCCACGTCAAAAGAATGTATCCAGGCCGCATTCCCAAGGACCTGCTATATGGCAAGCTAGCAGAAGGCACACGACTGACTGAATGGCCACGTCTTCGTTACAAAGATATCTGCAAGAAGGACAGGAAGACGGCCAACATTACCGTCAACAACTAGGAGAGTTGTGCTGACGAGCGCTCCGCCTGGCGCCTTGCTGTTCAGAAAGCCGAGGAAAGGATAAACACTAAACCTCGCTACCCAGAGAGTCAGTATGAAGGCGAAACAACAACAACCTAAACAAGCATCAACGTTCACCTTCAGCAACTGCAACAGAGACTGTCACTCTAGTGTCGGACTCAGTCACCCAACCGGAAGCTACACCATCGTCTCTCGAAGACTAACGAATGCCGCCGCTGCCGACCAATCTTCATCTCCGCCAAATCGATATATAACACATACCAACCTCCATCTGAGCCCATTCAAGAGATAATAATAAATGTCAATCTATATCACCGCTTACTCAATAGATAACACATATCAATCTCCATTTCCTTCCATTCGATAGATAGCATATACCAATTTTACCCATTTGAGAGATAACACATACAATCTCCACGTCGGCTAAATCTAAAAATAGATAAACAAAGAGTTAGTCCAGGGCACACCAACACCAGTAGATTATTTAGTGCCAACACAGTTGGAGGAAAGTGGTTTGCCCAAGGATACTCCACGGTAGCCAATCCAACCTAATCGAACGGTAGAATTTGAGCACGCACTCTTTCGGTTAGAAGTTTGGATGGATGGATGGATTAATGTATAGAGAGACGGACGGATAGACGGATTTTAACTCTGTAACTTATTGTGTGGAATAACTAATTTTAATTCATATAAAAATGTATCTATATATTATATCCATGATATAAGCGAGAGGGATGGTAGAAAAATAAAATAACTGGAATAAAACTATCCTGGTTGGAAAGAAAATCCTTCACCAGCAGATTAAATGGTCTGTCCCTTATGTGTTCTTTTTCAACTACTCAGTTTGTACAACACCTTCAGCTCTCAGCAGAATAGCCAGAACATCACCCTATCCCACACCCTCAAACTTGCGAGGGTTGCATATATGCGCTTGCTACGCCACTGCCAGCTTATTAATCATATATTGAACAAAAGAGAATTTTCCGTCTTTTAACATCGCATGATATATAAAAATGAACAAAACTAGCACGATCAAAACTGGAGACAGCCTCCTAAAATTAAAAATTAATTTATTCCCATCAATAAGTGTGTGGTATGCACACACTTATAATAAAAATAAAATTCTTGCACTGGAATTTCATCTTGATTTATTTCACAATATTTGTCAATCATTACAATACATGGACAGAGTAATAGTGGCAGTGCTTTGAACAAGTATTACAACTCTATAGTTTTAAGCAAAGCAACTGAAAGGAGAGAAGCCAAAAATTTTAGCGAAATTTAACAAATAATGTATTTCCATAAAATACAAAGTGAACATTTAAAAAGAGCTTACAGTATTGTGAATTAAATACCAAATAGTCCTAAAATTTCTGTCACAAGTTCAAAAGAATAGAGTATTCTGAGTGAATTCTAATGGTGGTCCAAGTGAATTCAATTCCAACCTTAAATAGCCTGGAACAGTGTTGATGTATCACAATGATACAGTCCAAACTATCACTAAATAAATTTATAATAATTCCAAAATAGTGATTTAGTCCGAAAGTAGTAATGGGCACTTTGTAATTTCAATGAATAATTTAAATAAATAAATCCTCTCTAATAATAACTGAAACAACTAAAAGACAAATAATTAATTCTTGTGTAAACAATCTTAATATAAAAACCTAAGAGCATCAGGATGAGGGAGAAAAGTTAATTTTCAGAACATTCTAAGTTGTAAACATGCTCAGGTTTTAAATTTAAATTTTAGTAAAGAGCACGCAAAGATCAAGTAGACTAGGAATTTCCAAGGGGAAAACAAATATCCCGAACTCTGATCCAAGTAAACATGTTTACCTGTAAGTAATGATTGCCTTAAAATATAATCTACAAATCATGGACAAAAGTAACTAGGCAATACGTTGTTTGCAAATTGATCCATATAATCTAAAATAATGGACAAAAGTCAAATACGCAATACAAATTAAATACACAAAACACAAGACGATCTGATGTAAAACCTGGCTTGTATATTGCTTATACGTTGATGTTAGCGAAATAGTGAGAGATAAAAAAAATCCTCCCTTTCCAGGAAGAGATTACGCCCTTTTATATTCGGAAAATAGCGAGAGAATACATATTTTGATTTTCTTCTCAGGCGTAGATTACAATGCTTTCTTTGTTTCATTGAAGTACTGAATCAAACATAATAAACTTACCACAGTGGGTCCATTGTAGAGAAAAGTAATAAGACTAATAAAATAATTAATACGAGTTATTTCTAACAGATTATACAACCGATATGCCAAACTGGAGAATCTTACTGGATTTCTTCGTGAAATAAAGTCACGTCAAAAACAAAGAGTTGGCTTTGAAATGCAATGTGAAGTAATAAGTTCTCTGTGTTTAAAATACTGTTTCATAGAGACATAATGATACTCAAAATAGTCCGACTATTGGTTTTTTAGAAGAAAAAAAGGCAATATCGTGACATATGACAGTTAAAAAAGATTATCACGACGACTTTTACGTTGAATTTTGTGGATTTACGAACTGAATATATATATATATATATATATATATATATATATATATATATATATATATATATATATAAATACATAAATAAATATATATATATATACATATATACATACACACACACACACACACACACACACACACACACACACACACACAAACTAGTCTTATGTGAAACAGCAAGTGGTGTTTCAGTTGTCTGTAAGATAACAGTGCGTGACAATTTCCGAGGAAAGTTCAGAAAGAACGTACGTAAGGTACGTTCTTACTGAACTTTACTTGGAAATTGTCACGCTAACTTGAATTCGAAGTTTATTTAACTCAAAGCTTTATCTCTCTAAAGGAGAAAGTGTGCACGAATGCAAAGTATATCACTTTCGATATTCAGCAGCTTTTTTGGATACAAATTTGTAAAGATCTTGCATAATTGTCCCTGTTCAAAAAGATATGTAGCCTTTTTGAAAAGAGGTGACTACACAACTGTATGGTGTATGACTTTGATAAGTCATGCCCAGTGTGTGTGAGTGAAACTTAGCCCCTGGATTTTAATTTTGTTTCCTCCTTAGAGAGGCAAAGTAAATTGTCACGTGGGCAAGCAAACATGAATATAGATACCTGTTTGAAAAGATAAAACATGATATTATGTAAAAGGAATAATCTAGGTACACTCTGACTTGGATGGAACAATGATTGTTATTGATTTTTTTAAAAATGATAACATAAAATCTTAGAATCTCGAAACATAAAGAAATTTTTTGACAATTACAAAAGTTGGCAGGAAAAGTGACATTTTTGGGGGTTGTCAAAATGTTAAATTCAGTGAGCAAATGCGAGCAATTGACAAGAATGGTTTCAAAGGCTCGAAATACTTTAATTTCAATCTATGCTAAAATCTGGTGTAATAATATTGACGTATGCAGCAACCAAGGTTATGGATATGCCTTATGTTTTGCTCTTTAATATGATTTCAACGTGCAAGCTGAAAACATGACGAACATGATTGCAGCTAAATGTACAACGGTTATTTTCACAAGATTTTATTTTCGGTATTATCGCGAGCTATACTTTTCAGCAAAAATTATCATTGACATTTAAAAATGATTTTAATATTATATATTAACCCAGATTCATAGTAACACAAAATTAAAATGCATGAAGCTGACGCCAAAAGTGTAATAGTGTGAATTTAAGGCCCAGTGTGTAAGAGCATGAACTTAATCCCAAAGTGTAATGGTGTGAATTTAAAGAATGGTGTGTAAGAGCATGGACTTAATCTCAAAGTGTAATAGTGCGAATCTAAGGCCCAGTGTGTAAGAGCATGAATTTGAAACCAAAAGTGTAACAGTGTGAAAATGAAGCCCAAAGTGTAATAGTGTGAATCTAAGGCTCAGAGTGTAAAAGCATGAAGTTGAAACCCAAAGTATAACAGTCTGAAAGCGAAGCCCAAACTGTAAGATTTTGTATCGTCAGTGCAAAGTAATTAATGTATCGTATCAACACACATTCAAGATTTTCTCACGCTCAAATCTTACTTGTTTGTGCTAATTTGTTTGGCACCGTATCTCATTCTAGTGGGTACAAGCTGGCAGAATTGGAAGACATTTTTAAATGCATATCGTAAAGTATTGGGTTTTTTTTTTATGGCATTTGCAGCACACAACATGCTACATCATGCTCAGGGAATGGCAGCTAAGTGCCCTTCCCATGGACACACAGAGGTAGCTGATTCCATGGCCAGATCAGTTCAAGGGTTGTGAAATCCAAAATTAAAAATGGCCCTGAATTTCCTCAAAAGCAAAGCTTATTAATCAAAGTGAGCATAAATACCCAATAAACGTACGTGCGCAAGAATTGATGGCAAAATTTAAAGTTTCTGCAAGTTTGTGTGTTTACTTAATTTTAGGGGAGAGTATAGGTCCGGTCATCCTGGAAATCCCTCTCCGGCTCTGGATCCAGGTCGACTTTGGCGGATATAAAACGCGCAACCCTTATAGTCCGATGATTCACAAATTGACATACCCTGACTCCATACAATCATATCTGGAACTTGACGCAAACTGATTCGTGCTAAAGTTTACTCAAGAGAATACTCCCACTAAAGAAAAAAACACTTTAGATAAGATCATTCTCAAGTGTGAGCGATTCAAACCTAGTGTCTTGCAGGAAGCTTTATAACAACCTCAGTTACATCACTACTTTAAATGTTTTGTCTTTCTTCCTTTTTTATTCTTGAAAGCTCACACAAACTAAACGTATTGTTGATATGAGGTGTCTGATAAAATATAGAAATAAATTTTGAAACAGATTACGCCATCTCAATTTGTCTGACTCAGGGAATTTTTCATGATCTTTTTTATTGCTAGATTTGAAAGGTAATTTTAGTTTTTAATTCAAAATTTAGCAGGTTTCACTGATTTAGATACCGTCTTAGTAAAACACGTATCCTACGTAGGTTTTTGTATTACTTCCACGTCTTGGGCTTGTGTTTTATGAAACAACTAAACATGAAGTTTATTAAGTGCCAAGCAATTAGAGTAAAGAAATTATTTCCTTGAAAAGTTGATGATTACCTTAAATCTGAGAAATTTCTCAACTCCTTTCTTAGAAATAAAATATGCACGAGATAACAAGTAAACATTATATTATTATTTTATTTCTAGTCTGTGCCATTATGAGTGTTATAAGAAGCATCATAATCATGGTAATATTAAATATTAATTTGAAGAGAACATTTTAGAAATGTAGTAAACCAACAACTTTTAGAGCATATTATCTAGAGAGAAAGTAATGGTTTGAATAAAATAAGAAAAAAACACTTCGTTAAAGATTCAAACGCATATGTACGTGGACAGAAGGTCTGTTTCAACAACTCTATCTTCTTATTTATGGATATAATTCTTAAACAATGAACACTTTTAATAGCAATTCCAAAAGAACGCTTAGTAGAAACATACTGAAAAATGAACTCCTTAATACTTTTAGTTGGCAATCTTGCCTTTCGTACTTGCCCTTATCTCGCTTTACGTATTCCAAAAATATCACAGGGACGGCATGAAATCGTGGAGTGAAATCACGAAAAGGGCAGAGATGACTGACCTTGACCTGCGACCTTTGATGTTATTGCGTCCATGTGCGGTCTGTTATAAAGACAAATAAACTACACATAATTATTCTCATTCCAAAATTTAGAGTGAACGGATTAAATCTTAGCCGTACAGGTAATGTTAGGACATTGATTTATTTCAATTTCATACCGTTCTTATTTAAATATTTCGATGATGACCATTCCTTAAGTTTTAAAGAAAATCAAATCTGAAAAGCGGAAGAAAGAATCCATCAAAATATATAGGGTTAAAATTCTCTTGATAGATTTTAAAGACACTGTTATGATTAAATTCAATCGAAAATACATTGGTTAATGGACATATGCATAAAAGATAATTATTTTAAATGACATAACGAAGCATACTATTTTTAATATCGTATATGCAAACAAAATATGATTATGTACCATTGGATCTGACCGACCAATTAAAAACTTCATGTCAAAAGCCATGTTTTCGCATAGGTTCTTCTCAATTCCACAGTTTGTGGAAAAATTTAATACATGGTCAAACTGTATTTATTTATTTCGATTCCGATAGTATTTACTAACGCAAGAGCAACACCCATTAGATTAACGTCTTATAATTTTCACGCAAACAACTGTGCGTTATTGATATTCTGTCAAAGATAGATAAAATTTGGATAGCCTGTCTCATTTGTAATGATTAACAATTTTTGAAAACATTTCATTTTCTTTAAAAGGTATATATTTTATGAACCTTTAACTTTTCTCTAGTGAAAATTCTCTAAAAGGTAAGTAAGTAAAATAACATTAAATTTATAAATAAAGCATTAAACTTGCGAGTCGTGATCATCCATGCAAATTGATCAACCTTGTCTTATATGACCGGATGATATGCACGCAAATAGTACTTTTATTACACGACTACTTTGTTGTCAATATCAATAAACCCTTGTAACATTTCGAATATTAAATGCATCATGAAATATTATAATTAATATGACGTTATGATGTCATATAAGGCAAAAATCCAAAACCATCCAATGAGCTTTAGTTACATTTCACTAAATTGACGAGTATGTTGAAAATTTCTTGAATTCCCAAAGGTCAATATTTACGATCATGGTTTCAATAAAATATTTCAGCCATACTCATTTCCATGACTCAATAGAAAAGAAGCATCTAGCTCTTTTCTTAAAATTTACTGGACATGAGCACTCCTGTTGAGCTTTTCTCTCTGTGCATCGATGAGACAATGCTGCCTGTAAGCAACTTGAGATGACTGCATAAATGGTAACGATTCCAGCATCAGGGTTGCATTGTCGTACAAGCAAAATCTTTTTCTATTTGTCACTTCTATCTATATATAAATGAACTTTACTGTTTCCGCAGTTTATTATATGGTGGATCAATAATTTTAGAATATCACTTGCATCGACTATTTAATAAAAACTCAATATAGCATAAAATGATTATTTCCAACAAACTCAAAATGGAACGATTTTCTTTTATTCTTTTAAAATATATAGATAATGTATATTATTCATATCTCATATTGATCAACTCAATAAAACCCAAATCCAGAACTGTTCTCTCCTAGTTGAACGATTGTTTATACGGATATGGAATTAAGTTTCAATAAAAATATATTAAAAGGGGTTTATTTTATTCTTGGCAGGTTAGTTCAAGAGGAGGAGAAGAATTATGCCCCCCATTCCTCTTAAAGCTTCGAGAAAAATTTGCAAAATCAGTATATTATTACACAATTTTATTTTTTAGATTTCTCCTACGACATGTTAATTAATAAGATATATTAAAAATGATAACTTACTAGTACCTGTGAAATATTTTAACAACCAAACAATATCTTCTACTTTAACGCGCAAATAAATTAAATTTCCACAATGTCAATAGTTGCTCCAACATATTAATTACACTGATATACCAATCCCATCTTATGATTTATGTACAATCGGAGAGTGATTGGGTAATGCCGAATGTAATGATTAATAAAACCTGCGTTGGGATTGCAACCGGGACAGTGAAATCCCAGTCACGGGGTTACGTTATTTGTCTTTTACTATGCTCTACCAATCAAAGGTCAACTAATGTAGCGCAGAAACTGGATTCCATGGTGACTGTGTCAGCCATCTACAATGTTCATTTATCTCACATATTTGTTCACCAAAGAGAAAAGAAGGGTAACTACTATTCCGTATTCCATTATTTGCATCAATTTCAATGATGGAAGTCTCGTTGAATATCATAACGTCATGAAACCATCACGTACGTGACAAATGACTAGAGAGAACAAGACAAAGACAAGAATAACAGGAAAAGTAAAATTTTCAACTCTTTGTCGCATGGATTTGAAGACATAAATCCAGGTCAGCTGTCTGGTTCATGGTAAAAAAATTGAACTTAGGCGATACAATGCAACGGTTATGTTCAAAATGAAGGTCATTGCTTGCCCATTATGCTTTGTGGTTGCAAATAAAAGTGATACCTTCCCGACAAAATCAGTGACGATACTTAACAATTACGTCTCTAGAGAAATAACACTTTTTAATTTGTATGATATAATTTGTCAATTGCTTAGAATGAAGCTATCTGCTTTTGAGATTGCGAAGTATTTATCAGAGCAATTTATAATTAGCCATCATGACAAATGTAATCTCTTTACGTGTGACTATAACATGTTGGGAAGCATCGTACAATTTGAATCTACTCTGGTGTACACTAGTATGATGAGAAAAAAGAAACAAATTATTTAAACAATTTAATTAATTTCACATTTTCAGAATGAAATTTCCTGCCTTGGCTCTATGTCTGCTTTTGGCGATCGGAAGCAATGCCTTCCTCTTGTCAGATCTTCAAGCTCTAGGAGACAAATTGAGTTCGGCCTTCCAAACCACCGTTAGCACGTTAAAACCTACCGCTGAGACCTTAGGAAGCCAACTCCTGACAACCTTGCAAACGACCGGAAGCCAGTTGCTCAGTCAAGGCCTTCAAAGTAATGTATAGATATTTGGCACTTGGTTTCCATGCTTTAGTGTCTCTCCGTCTGTCTACCTTCTGTGTCCCTTTATATTTGTATATGTAACGATATATCAGTTTTGTTTGGTGTTACAGCGATCAATTTTTATCTCTCTCCATCTACCTTTCAAGTTTTTAGCGTCTAACTTTCCTCGTTCAAATAGGATGAATTCTAACATCTTTTTTAACATCAAAATCACACACAAAAAGCAGCATGCCAACCCCACGCACACAAAAAATAGCATAAGGAAAATAAACTAAATTCAAGTAAAATCCCTTCTAGGTTTGCTGTTTGGAGCAATGAACGTCCTCCATGGGACCGCAAATCCACCAGCTGCAAAGAGAAACTTGTTGTAAGTACCGTATATAATCGAGTAAAATTCATAAATACACACATCTAGATCTATACAGTTAATAAGGCCTCATCAAACCACGAAGACCTTGGTCTGCCGACACATTATGCGACGGTAGATTCGAGTCTGTAATTTGCAGTTAGGCTCGTTAGACATAGTAGTCTTTAATCTCGACTTACAGACAAGTATACATGGTGGTCTTTAATATTGGCTTACAGACAATTGTACATGGTAGTCTTTAATATTGACCTTCAGACAATTATACATGGTAGTCTTTAATCTCGACTTACAGACTATTATATATGGTAGTCTTTTTTTTTTTCGACTTACAGACAAGTATACATGGTGGTTTTTAATATTGACTTGCAGACAATTATATATGGAAGTCTTTAATATCGACTTACAGACAATTATATATGGTAGTCTTTAATATTTGATCTTTTCTTCGTTTGTATGCTAGTTTGTTGGATGCCACTCCCATTCCATATTATGTAGGTATCTTGAAAATAATCAACAGCCAATCGTATAAAAACTCAAAGCACATCTGCACGACATATTTTATCGGTTCAAGTCAAATCTATTTATAAGCAGATCTCTTTATTATTTTGGGATTTGAAATTGACGTAAAATCAGTGGAGTTTGATCTATCACAAAATTAACTGAAATATTACATTCGATGTATAATTTGTATCTAGAAATAAGGAACATAGAAACACGTTTTTGTTTTAAACAGTATGATTTAAAACTGGACAAATTAGGACTTGAAATTAAATATAAGAGCATTCTTCCTTTTGTTGTATCTTTCATTTCATCAGACAGATAGTAACTAACCACACTTTAACATGCCTGAAAAACATATACTGTTAGGGGTAAAGTTACTGTCCAAGATTGTCCAAAATAAATGCAAAATGCATCTATACTTTCTTGAGAAGACGACAAATTAGGGATTTATCAAAACTAGTGTCGGAGTATTTGGAATCCACTAAAGTATTGACACATATGTAGAATAATTTATGTTGTTTGAGAACTATATTCTCTCTAAGTACTTGTTATTTTATTGTCGACAATTCACAGCGGAGAACTATCTCAGACTTTACAGAACGTTCAAAGTGGCGCCCAGAATCTTTTGACCCACGAGGTTGACGGGCTCCAGAGATTTTTCTCTGGTGCCCTAGGAAAACTCCAGGAGCTTGCAAATCTTGTGCCACACCTGGGTAGCGAGCAACTTGCACACTTCGGACAAGCCGTTGACCAGGTTGTCGGTAAGTAGCTACATAAATGATATCTTTGTGCAGGATGTTTACCCGTCGTCCTAAAAGTACGCCATAAAACTTGAGAATTGACGCAGATCTTTGACCAGAATGTTTGTTTAAGCAGAGACTTAGAAAGAATCTCCACGGATTCTTTCAATTAGGTTCTTGGTAAAGAGTTGTAGAACTGAACAATTCCAACAAGCTAGATTTTCTTGGTAAGCAGTAATTTAATTAAATAAGTCTGACAAAATTTGGGTCATGCTTTTAGTTATAAGTCTGGAAATTCCGGCAAATCTGTTTAACACGTTGTTGTTAAGTTACTTAATACTGGGAACACGATGTTCCTAAGTCTCTATAAAGGTAGCATGTATATAAAATGCAGCATAATACGATAAATAAATAGCAGATTCTACTCAGTCAAATCAATCGTAACCTTTTCTGCATTTTATAGCCCAGCACAGTGCCGGTGCAGACAGTTTTCTTCAACAATTGGTTAACGGTCTTAAAGCTCAAGTGGCCAGTGCCCTCCACCTGAATGAAAACAAACGTGCTCTTCCTGTCGAGCTTGATCACCTAGCTAACTCTCTCCTCCAGTCATTCACACCAAAGGTTGAGGAACTCAAACAGGTGGGTAAACCAGTAACATAAAGATTATAATAATGTGTTTGAACGCCACATTGGAAAGTGAAATGACATTTTGTGAAGAGGCAAGGGAATAAAGTTAGTTTCCCAAAGTTATACCAGGACGGCTACACCAGTCTGGTCTCGCATGATACGAAATCGCAACGTAATGATTATGCACCACCCTAAGGCTGTACTCCAGAAGTTTCACAAAATTTTACTTCCTCAGAAGAATGTCGTCTGCAAGAGGTTCATTCCATGATGTGAAAACTGTCCATACAATAAAAAATAAAGTTCTATGTTTGTTTTTGTTTTCGTCTTTTAAGTCGTAATTATTCTGCATCCGTTTAATTCCTGTTTATGAGCCTGCAAAAATGCGCATGAACTAGCCGACATTATGTATTTTTGCTCCGATACTGTTCTGACAAGGGAATCATACTATAACACTCATAAAGAAATATAAGTATCTAAATTTGACTCTCTACATACAACATTTGAAGAGAACTTTTTATATATAATAAGTGATACATATTTTAGATATTTTGAACCAAATACTCTCTCTGAGCGCGTATTATTGCATTCGAACATTGTCACACTCATACTAAGCTAGACGTTTGCAGCATCAGGTACCGATTAATGGTTAAACAGACTTGAGTAAAGCCAACATATGCGTTCTTGGCTTCTGCTTTAAATAATACACGGCCTTTTACTTCAAATGTCATTATTAGCTTCTTATATAGAAATGTATCCTTTTGAAAAATACGAAACTGTAAAGAGGAGACTTAAGGGTCATTAAGCGTCTTTGCAGCCTTTGAAATTAGGTTCTTACCTATTTAGTTGATCGTTTGTTTCTCAAAAAAACCACTGGTATACATTTTCTGTTTTTAAGAACTTGCTTTTAATTACATAATATTCACCCTGTTGATTTGCTGATTTTGCAGAATTTATGTAGCTTTTCACTGAAGAAAACTACTATGAAGTCCAATGCTTCTATATAGTTGCGTAAATGATAGGAATGCAAAAAAAACATTACCTACTTTCATTGAAAAATGTAATGGCCACATTATGAAATATTCAAATATATAAGTTTGATGTTTTAAAAGGGTTGTCTTTGGGCATTTCAAACAGAGTATTAGTTTGTTTTATTCATATTGGCGCATAATAGACTTTGCCATCATGGTTCCTTGTTGCGGATTATCGCGACCTTTTACCTCATTAAATAATGCTACGAAAAAAGTACAAACCATATGTTATGACATGTATATATAAATCAAGTCATAAACTTTTTACTTAATGTATGTTGCTTTTGTCTTAATTCCCTATGTCATGCGAGAATTGTGACAATTAGTGATATTGGAGTGTTGTTGGCGGTGGTGATAGGGACTGCTATTTATCTCTGTTAATTTTCTTTTACATTTACTATAAAATAACAAAAGCGCAAGAATCAATGCGACCTAAAGCAGCAAAAATCAATATTGTCCATTCAAATCCTTAAGATTGCGCTCCAGTTCTTACATTTTACTTTCTCTCACTTATAATGACTGCATGGTATTTAATCTTTTCGGTGAAAAATGTCCAATACAGGAACCTTTTGTACTTATTATGATAAACAATAATATTCTCTGACTGTCCAGCTTATGGTTTTATCGTATTGTTAAGTCAGAGTTATGACGCGACAGTTTAAACCTAGTTTGTGAACTAGTAAAAAAATGTGTCTAAAATAAATGATATTAGGTATTTTTGCCCTTTATCTCTGTTCTAATAAATGTGTTTTACCACAGCCAAGCAATATAGAAATTTAAACACTTGAATCTGCCATCCTCTTCACGAAGCTTGTATACAATTTATTTGGCTAAACTGTTTTAATTTAATCATGAATATTTGTTGCACATTTTTGCTTTTTACAAGTGGACATTCACTCAGAGCACAATTTCGCATTCAAATCCTGCAGTATCTATTAAATATTGAATGCTTAAACAAAGCTGATTTACGATTAAGCATTCCTGGATTTTGCTTGAAATATCAGATTGTTTATTGTCCGGATTCACTTCTTACATGTATTTAGAAATTCAAAACTGTGCAAAATACTAAACCGTGGAGTGGAACGTAACCTCTGAGCTATTGCGGCTTCAAGCAATAGCAAATAAATATGCAAATCAATGTTAAAAACAAATGCAACATTTGGATATTTCTAGGATGTTACTGCTGTTTCATCAACTTCCACAATACAGTTGTACTGCCAAAACTAAGAGAATGTGTGCTATTTTGAATAGACCAGAGTCTAGTTAGAAACTATGTAGTGGCTTCAAGCGGGTACACTTTTATGAAAAGCTTCAGACAATTTGTTTACAGCAAAGGTTTTATTTTTTTTCTAGAGAAGGCCGCTATTAAACACCAACGTTCAAGTGCATACGCAAAATTTTGAACATTATCTTGAACACAAGTCCTATAGATTAGGCCATCTAATGCTGAGATTATTTTTCACAATTATCCTCAGGTGATAATTAATTCGTCAACTTCCTTGACATTTAGGAATTTTAAATTAAACTATATTGACATTATAGTGGGTATTTTTTTTAAAGCTACTTGTTTCTATCCCTGATTCTCTTGAAGAAAAGTTTATGTCTGTTAACTATGGTCATAGGATTTCAGCAGCAAAAGCCCCCTCCCCTCCTTAAATCAGAACAACCACTATCTTCATGTATGGAAATGCCCAGTGATCCGGATTAAACCAGCCTAAGAAGGAATCTTGAAAAGGAAAATTACTGTATCTCCACACCAATCTTTTCATATCAAATAGTTTTTGGTTGATTATCTATAGCATATTATCTTGTAAATTTCTCAATGTTTGTGGAATTATTATTTACCCCATCTTTAGTAAGACTTATAAAGTGTTATCTCACAGCTGTGTCCGATATAATTAAAAGGAACTGTTACAATGTTGCAGTAACACGCTAACTATTATTTTCAGGTTGTCTCGAGATTTGGCGAGATCCTTAAGCAGTCTGTACAGCAGCTAGCTGCTCATTTTGTGACTCATTCCAGTTCCCTTGAAAGCAAATTCGAAGGAGTACTTGGTATGTGTATCTCTGTAAAAGGAACTGTTTAGAACGTAATCTCGGTATTGTAACACCCTAAAGGAACTAATCGTATTTTCAGGGACAATACTTTACAAAGAAATTTGCAAAATTTCATGAAACCAGTTCTGTTTCGAGATTTGAAAGTGAAAAAGGTGCGATTTTATATTTCAATCTTTTTAAAATCACGTTTCTGAACTGACATGTAAGTGGCAGTTTTATATTACGTGTGCTGAAACACCTGATAACTAGACACTGGATAAACAAAAATTAAATCTGGAACTAATGAGTCAAGAACAACCTTTCTTTTTATACAGGCAATAATATATTTTGGATAAAGTATTATGTACGTATGTCCACTTATTTATTCATTTATTTTACAGCTCAACTAGTTCCAGCCCTTCAGGGAGAGCATTAGTTGACCTTTGTTCCCGTGTCAAATATGATAATTGTATCTAGTCATCTACATCTCACCAGTAATAATAAAAATGAATCAGCTCAGTTAATTATTTTGTTTTACTTCAAAATACGTCTCATAACTGCACATCTTCGATTCAACAGTGATTACCTCTTTATTCATAGATTAATATTTTTTAATTACTCTTTCATAAGCCGCGGTGACTCAACGGTTAGTTTGCTGAACTTGTGTTCGAACCCTACTTATTGGATCACCCTACATGTGTTGTTGTGCCAAAAGAGACCAACCAAATCTACTTTATGTACTCATATAAAATAGAGAAAAAGGCCCCAAACAAATCAACAAAAACATTTGATCCTTTTTCTGTTCTAATCTTACATATCATTTTCCTCTCGGTTTGAACCTGGAATACAAATATACGAATATCTAAAACTGCTCCTTTTCTTTCTTTTGTTACGTGACAAGGGCTCGTACTAAGAAACAAAGAAAATAGTGAAAGCCAACAAACTTTGTATATTTTAACAAAACAATTTATTTCCCTAGACAAAATTGTAAAAATTGGTAAATAAGACTTGCAGTTGGTGAATATAATCCAAATATGATTCTAAGAATAAAAACACAAGTCCTCTCATTAAATAGTCCTATAAGAATCCAGGTTCGAGTACCGACGACGTACAAATGTGGAAGGCGATGACATCAGATGCAGTCCTATATATGAATAACAATAATTCCTCACTTGAATCAGTCTTTGTTTCCGAATAATTCCAGAATAAATTTCCTTGAATATCTTTCTTTCTTTTTAAAGAAAAATCAACTTGTTGAGTTTCCAGGGTAATAAATTATTGAATCCAAAAATCAGACGAGGAATTAACAATCTAGCAACAAATTAGAATATATACCTTGTTCCTTCAAGGTTTTGAATGACTCTCCCCAAAACAATATTAGAATGCATATTTAATTTCCCGAAACTTCATTTCAAGTCTCGCGAGATTGGTCATGTGGTCTCTTGCTACACTAGTTTTGTCGCGTTGTCCTGCACAGACCCACTTAAAAACCAATCATGAAAAAAGGTTGCTTACAAACAGTGATCACGTGAATGAAGTATGTCAGTGATGCTGACCAATTATTTTAACTTCCTGTTGATTTTGTTACGAATGTAAGACGAACACAATGAAAATTCGCACGTATAACTATTTCCTCTTAAAAAAACAACTTTGTGATAAAAATATATCTCACTAAAAATAGAATCCCAACTCCGATAAAAAAAAATATTCATTTCAATTAAATACAATGAAACAAAAATGAAATAAAAATAATTTTAAACCTTACACACAAGCAATTTAATCACATATACGTAACTTTTCCCACCCTCATTTCGACTGTTTATGTAAGCCAGATATTTTCTGCCAAATGTGTTTTTAAAGATTATTTTTATTTGTTCTGAAACAAATCAAAAATAAAAAAATAAAAATCTACATATTCTGTTAAGGTTGGTTTTTATTTGGTGTTATTAGTCATACAATAACGTTTTGTGGTTTTTTTTTTTTTTTTTACATACAAGCGACATTCATGCCCAAATTCTTGATATAATTTATGTATACATATCCCCTATTGCATACACTAATACATCGCATATATTTTAAAGATGTCAATTATTTAAGTGTCTAGCTATGCAAAAAATATTCTAAGCCGATGTAGCTCTCATTTTGATTCCAAATATTTGCAAATCATAACATTTATCTGATATTTGCTAATCAATGCACATTTGTTTGATATTTTATGAAATAATGTGTAACGTACATGTGAAAAGTCCAAGATTAAATTTAATAAAGTTGTGTTTCCAATCTAGATTTCGGATCCTACCCAGATCAACACGACTTGGGCATGCAACTCACTTTCGTCCTAATTGTAGAGTAGTTGACAATTGTGTCAGGAATCAAGAAGAAAATAAATAAAAAGACAATATAAGCGTTTAAAAGTTTCCTCAGTTTGTTATGGATAATGGTGAAACCAAAGGTTTTAGATCGTGAAATCAATACTTAAGACATCTCTTTAACCATTTATCTACCTTGACAGACATCATTATATATAAGGGAATGCAAGCAAAATGTAATAAAATAATCATTATGGAAGGAACTTGCATGACTATTAACATGTATTTTATTTTAACCAAGGATAATAATATAATACACAAATTACAATGAAATGAATTCCCATGTTCAAGTGTCTAAATCATCTCTGACATTTTAGTGGGATGCTATTTTCAATTTACCACTGTTACAGCTTTACATTATGGTATCCAGCCAGTGACATGATTTGTGGTATATTCATGGTGGCAGTTAAATATGAGATCAGATTGACACCATTTTCATTCAGGACTAACTAGATATTTGGTGAAAACCATTATGTCGGCTTGACTTTCCAATTAGGAGTAGTAATAACAATACAAGTTTGCAAGATTACTGCCTTGGTGGCATACTAGATGTCAGAACGGCGCCATTTTCACTTAGAACCAAATGGAAACCATAAGAAGTCTTCTGGTGTAAACATCATGCTGGTGTGACTTTCCACCCAGGGGTAATAACAATAAAGATGGCCACTGTAACTGCCATATTGGATATCAGATCAGCCCAAATATTGAAGACCAACCAGACAAGATGAAAATCTTAATGTGAAAATCCCATGCTGATATCAGGTAAAGAAGCAATAACTAGATTGCAAAGATGACTGCTGTGATATATATATATATATAGAGAGAGAGAGAGAGAGAGAGAGAGAGAGAGAGAGAGAGAGAGAGAGAGAGAGAGAGAGAGAGAGAGAGAGAGAGAGAGAGAGAGAGAGAGAGAGAGAGAGAGAGAGAGAGAGAGAGAGAGAGAGAGAGAGAGAGAGAGAGAGAGAGAGAGAGAGAGAGAGAGAGAGAGAGAGAGAGAGAGAGAGAGAGAGAGAGAGAGAGAGAGAGAGAGAGAGAGAGAGAGAGAGAGAGAGAGAGAGAGAGAGATTTTTATATTTAAGACCAACTACATATGGGACAAACGTGTGTGTAAATTGTTCATGGCAATCATCCCCAAAAAATTAGGATCAATTACAATGAGAATATTGTATTAACGGATGGACTTCAGACGACTGACAACTGGTCATCATAAACACAACTGACCAGTAGAGCTATTAAACATGTCCTTTCCGAGATGCATCGACACACCGAACTTGGAACAAAATTTATTGATATTCTACCGATAAGGTCATTCCTATTGACTTGTTATTATCGTGGAATGATTGTCTTTAAATATATGAAATGGGATATTCGCTAGTTGATGACTTATTTTTCTTAAGATATGAACACACGTAGGGGTGGACAAATAAGTAAATCTTTCATCAAACGAATTGCTTAATTTCCCCTCACACTGACACCTCGATAAGAGTTAAATTTGTTTATAATCGCAGAAATAACATTACGCAGTTGTTGAATTACTTTCTTGATAATCCAAACGTTTCTACTAATATTGAACATTCAGGTGTTCTCTCTCTCTCTCTCTCTCTCTCTCTCTCTCTCTCTCTCTCTCTCTCTCTCTCAGAATCTACGTGATCTGAGGTTACCGCATCAGGTGTTTATCAATGAGGAAGACAGGGCAAGTTGGTTTCCTCAGTGCTTATCATTAGGGAATACAACAGGAGGATTTTGATTACGACTGACTAGACACCATATGATTTAAGTATATATGATTTGAAGGTTATCTAATAATTCTTGTGTTCTAACACAGGCTCTGATCCAATAACCTGACATTTCATTGGTCTGCCAATCGAATGTCAGGACTGACAGTTTTGTTCCATTTATAACTTCCAGATCATTACTGTGTTTTGTGGGTGCTTTGACCATGAAGGTGTTTTACTTTTATGATTTCAGTGGCTTGTTGGCAATGGTAATCAACATAATCCTTCAAAACAGCATTTAATTATTTGGCATAACTGATTAGAAAACTGTTTCACCTTTAAGTTCTTATTATTGGGTCTGTCATTTAATTTACCAAAATGTGACATGTTCTTTCACCTCAGGACTGTTTTATTTTCAAGTAATATAATGGGCATAATAATAAATTCTATATATCTACAAATTACAGCAAAATGCTTCGGCCTCTCATTTGCGACAAATAAACGGCAGGTCCCTAAGTTGTGTCCTAACCTTAATTATGGTAAAAGGAACTGACTCATTCACAATTCAGTTGAGCCCAGAGTCATCACAAACATCGGAGTGATCATTGAAGCCAAGCCCTACTTCTGATCGTGAGCAGCACAAGGCACATTTCGAGTATAACATGATGATGATGATGAGGACATTATAGATTTTTGTGTACTCTAACAAACATGCTTCTACGTACATTTAGGAATTGTTCATTAAATACCAAAATTAGATTATACAAATAGCAACGCTGCAAAGCGTATTGTGCTCCTCTGTGGACAAACTTTAGTGAATGTATAAAAAGAAAACTAGTTATTGGTTATAATAAGAGTCTTCGTTTTCTATTAAGCCTTCCACGATGGAACAGTGTCACCAACATGTTTGTAAATTATAACGTATTCAGTATTGATAAAGTAATGAGAAAGTGTGTTTTCAATGATGACATGAATAGCAAAAACTATATTTTGAATCTCTGTGGAACTATGACATTCATATATATTCTCGCATCTTAAATAGATGGAACAAATTACTCTTTAAATGTTTTTGTCTCCCTCATGACATAGGATCGTTATCCATGAGGCACTAACTTTGTCAGAACAACTGTCAGGGATCCATATTCTCCTGAGATTGAGGAAGCAAAAGATCCTAAACCCTCCTGGAATTATTTATTTATTAACTGTATGCAGTGCATGCCCAGCCATTTAACAGCATCATCATTAAGGTGTTGAGCCTATAGTCCACCAAGGAACTTTGTTAGTGGACAGTTATTCACAATGCATGACATGGTCTGTAGAGCACTACAACTACAGGAAGAGTCAATTGCCTGGCCCCATCAGACAAGGAAGACTGCACAATCACCCTGACTCGACAGGAAATGGATCAGCTTGGTCCACAGATGTCATAGTGGAAGACTGAAGCCATTAGGATAGACAGATGGCTCCGCTATGAGGAAGACCACTCATCACTCTATGCCAAAAGAGCTTTCATATCCTCCGGCAAAGGACCAAACCATATTGGGATTACGGAGTTTTGTTCGAAGTCCTTCAGTGGCATCACATTTTCTCTAAAACAGTCATCTCCTACTCCGCTGCAATTCAGGAGTCTTTTTTGAGTCTCACAGGACCAGGTGAGATATCCAACACTCCTGCAACTGAGATGTCTTCTGAGTCCCACTGGACCCTGAGAGTCTCCTGCTCTCCTGGGATCATGACAACAAAAGTCCCATGATCCCTTGGGACCTACAAGATGAAGATGAAAACATGGCTTGATTCCTCCCCTTGTAATACACTGACACTCATCCTTGTCCCAAATTTCATCAGAATTGAAACAGTAAATAAACAGTAAAAGGGATAACCATGTGTATACATTTGGTTCAAGCCAAACAGGTTTGTCCATAGGGACAATTTTTGATACATTTCAAACTGAAATGAGAAAATGTGCTGCTGAAGCAAGTACTCTGAAATGAAAAATATTATAAATATATTTTAATTCTGAAGGTGTATTGCTGAAGCAAATACCTGTAAAAATATTTGAGTGCAATGATTATAAACTGTACTGCTGAAACAAATACTTACAGAATATTTCAGTTTAAAATAGATGACAATAAGAAATACAATTCCCTAACTACAAGGGCAGTGATACTTATCATATGTAACAATTTATAACTTTACTGTCAAGTATACTTGCAAATAAAATCTGGTACTAAAACAAGTGAACAAATAAATACTTACCCTATACTGAAGTGAAACATTATATATATTTAGCACTCACTTTAAGTAGTTTACATGTGTAACTTTCGCTGAATGATCATGAACTGGAATTCTGTAATGAGTATGATCACCTGCTCAGAGTGCTGTATTACATTACATGCATATTCTTCTGTTAATGTTTGCAAAGCGTTGCTGATTAGTCACTTTTTCTAATCTGACATGTTTTTTAGTATGAAAAGATCCATCTGTTCTAAGATTTTCCATCATATAACATCCACAACTCACACTATAAAGTATTTCACTTATCTGGTGCCATTCTTGTTACAAATATGGACTAGTTCACTAACTAACTAGTTTATCAATAAAATGAATCTGTTAAAGAAAGTTCACTTTTGAAGTAACCCATCTGTTTCCATGGAAATGGGGTTATATACAGTTGCTACAGATAGCAAATAAGGAAAGTACTCTTACACTATTCTTATGTAGAGTCACCTTTTTAATAATATTCTCAAATTTTTATGAGTGGAATTAAAGAGATGATAATAAAATGGCAAAAACCTTTTTTGATTTTATTTTTGTTTCATTTTTGTATGCAGGAAAAAAAGGGTAATCCATATAAAGTTTCACAGAAAATGTAATTTGCCCTCCAAAATGCATAATCATTATGCCAAAGGCATAATAGTTGACATGTATAAAAATGTCACATGTAGAATCTGAGTGCAGATATATGACTACAAGGACAGTCTTTTTTTATTAAGCTAACTTACAATAGTATTATGTCAAAAACAGGTCATTGGGTTAAAATAACTGCATGATGAGGAAAGTCTTATATTCCAAAGACAAACAAACACTCATGTGAATATATATACACACACACATGCAGTAGGTATGTATGTATGTATGGTAGATGTATATATGTATGTTAATTTGGGTTTATATTTACAAAAAATTACAACAACACTAAATATTTGTGCTCTGATTTATACTGATCCATGGTGGAGACAAAAGTCATCAAAAGATATTTAAACATGATTTATATCTGCATGCTGATGACATGCTCTACTTACACAGGAACACACAGCCTAGAGTTGCCAAGAATGGTACATCATGTAATGTGATAAAAGATGAATCTGTCAGATCCTTCATTTTCAAACAGCTGAAGCTATAAGAGATTAAAAAACAAAACAAATTTTTTAAATTTTAATTATGAAAATTAAATACTGTTGACATTTGTCTAAACATACTTCTTTCTAAACAATTTCAGAATATAACAATTCTGGTCAAAAAGGAAACATACATACATGTAAACTTCTCAATATAAATAATACAAGACCAGAACCCGCATGTGAAGTCCATGATTGAAGAATGTAAAATATCTGACCTTGGTATGAAGATCCAATAGCTGAGTGAGCATTTCACAAAATGAACAGTCAAAAGTTTATTAACACTTCATCCGTAAGCATGTATTCACTGCTATATCGTAGTTCTCCAATAATGTGGCTCAACAATAAATGTACTTATAACAAGGTCTTTCATTATACATCTGTTATGAATTGTATAAAAAATGTAATTGTTCACTATATATACCTGTACATACTTCACATCTAAAGCCTGTCCCATTTAAACATGGTACCTAAGAAAGGCACTTTTTAAAATATATATATGCAAGGGGACTCCGATTACTGAAAGAGTTCACATGAAAATGATCAAAACTTTGAATCTATGTGTGACTTCACATTAAAAGTATCTATACTGTGTCCACGGTAAATTTTACAGGAACAACCCTCACCATATTATCACTTGTTTGTTAAATATGAATCCCACTAAGAACAAATATTAGACTTCTTTATATTAACATCAGTAAGAACAATTAATATTTGTAGTGTCAAGGGTAAAGTTGATGTTGGATTTCAGCAAAGAAATTAAGGTTAAGGACTGCATCTTTTGGGCCTTTTTTAATTTTTGCATTTCTGCATACATGTCAGCAAGAGTAGAGTCTCAATGTGTTTCTGAGCACTATTAAATGCAAAAGATGCTGACAACCCTCAGTTCAAATTATAAATGCATTTAAACTGGTCATAATAAGGTCACACACTGCATCTTCTCACAAGTTGAGCATAACTACAACATGCATAAACCTTCATTTTATTGTTGCACAAACCACTAGCAGATCTAGGTCTATGTAGTTTGCTTGGAATAATCAACAGAACAAACAACAAAGACCCTAATCTGCCAGTGCATTTATGTGATAGGTTATTTGTTGTATGCTGTTAGACTTCATATACAAGTGAGTAGATATGGTACTCTGACAACATACTTGCTAGCTAGCAGATAATTATTGGCACCGACAAAATATTAACACATGCAATAGACTTAGTTTGGGTAGTTTTTTTTATGAAACTGGCATGTAGAGAGTGGAGCTGTCCAGTAACAGACATGGTCTTCTTCAATGCCCATATCAAATGTGAATAAAAAAGTCTATATCAGCAATAGCACATGTTTATTTTGTAAAAAATGCAAGCAATATTTTAAAACACTCTCTCCCTGGTAAACAATACACCATCATGTCCTCCCATCTCCTTTCAGAAACACTGAAAAACAAACTTATGAACAATAATCTTTCTTTATCAACAAAATTTATATTATTACTATTTCATAAAAAATCCTAACTCTTGGAGAAAAATTGTCATACTTATCATAAACATATCTGTTACATTGCCGAGAGAAGCAAAATAATGACTCAGTAAAATCATACTGACTCAAATCCTTCAATAAATGTGAAGGAACACTTCTCAGTCTACCGTAAAATGGACAAATATGAAGTGATCAGTACAATTTTATTTCTTCAAAGTGCTCAATAATAATAAATACCAAGATATTAAACACTGAAATATAAAAAAATAACAAAATAAGTAATTTACATCTACCTTCTAAATGAACATTATCTTTGAAACACTTGTTCTAAGCATACAAATAAATTGAAAAGATATAAACACCTTGAACCTGCAGGCCATTCATTCCTAACATACATCAGGAAATAAGGCAGGCAAGTCGCACATATTGTCTTTGTATATGCTTTCAAAACATAATTTAAAAAAAACATCACAAAATATAACAATACCATTCACAAACTGTTTCAGTCTCTCACCTATGAATGGTGTTATGATGACACCTGTAAATGGTGTCATGATAATCTAGGCAATGGCAATGCATTCTACTCTATATAATGGAACATTGCTTCTACCATTTTTGCAGTTATAATGTATTTGATTTTGAAGAATCAATGAGAAAATATGTCTTTTCAATGATAACAGAAATATCCAACAGTGAGAATTGTATCTTAACTTTCTGCGAACTATGATATTTATTTCAGTTCTTGGATTGGATAAATACTGGCTATTATGATAGTAGAGTGTTAAGGTGACAAAACTGTCAAAGCAAATAAGAATTTCTTATTTTTACAGCACTAATAGTGTATTACTGTACTTTTATTTTCCTTTGTCCCTCAAAAATGTTGTGTCCCTAAAATTTAGTGGGTGAATACCCTGTCTTGGTAATCCTGTTTGCAATACTGAATATATCACCATGGAAATGTATATATATTCTGAGATAGCTAAATTATTATGTATCATGCATACACATGTGTTTGGGTGTAGTGTGTGAATGTGTTTGCATTTGATTAGGACCAGAATTTCAAACATTGTAATGTTATTTTAGATGTCATGTGGATCTAAATATGCACAAAAGTCTTTAAACTTTGATCCATTCCCTTATAATGGGGCAAAGTTTTTGTGTCTGGTGCAACCAGTGTGGAGTGAAGTATAGGGACCTTACAAATTGTGGTAAATGTGATGCATTACATCAGATCATTTATAAGTTGTTTGCAGTTACTTTCCTTGGATTCTTACATCCTTGAAATATAAAGAGTTGTATCAAGTGTTCAAATAACACATAACAAATTAACATGTTTTAATGTGTTGTAACATGGAATTTTGTATTTCTGATCATCTTGTCATTTAGCTTTAATGTAAACTCATTAGCTACCAACAAATATTTATAATAAATACCAATGTTTTTTGAAAACTGAAGTAAATCTTTCTTGCCATAAGGGTAAATTTAACCTCCAAATTACATTACATTAATTGCCATCAAACACTTTACATTAAAACTCAGTGAACTACAATAATCCTGGAATGTTTTGTTGCCAGATAAATGTTTTAAAATATTCATTGCCATATAAAAGTTTTTATGTGTGTGTGTGTGTGTGTTGTACATGGAAATGATTTGAGAGATTTTGCAAAAAAACATTGTGGAAAACCTGTAAGATGGTAATGAATATGCAACTTTGTATAAAGTAACAATATCCCCACAAAACAACACAAGAACCAAATGTGATTATGTAAATTTGTAAACTCAGACATTTGAAAGTATACTAAAAGTTTTGGATTTCATATTTATTTGTTCAACAGTTTGTATTTATTTCTTGAAATATTACCACCTAGGTTAGCTTTGACAATAAATACAAACTCCCTCACTGTAAAAGCTCCACAAAACAAGATCGTTTTGGTAACAAGACAAGTATTGTCATGGATCCCATTTCAGTAAGTGTTAGTTAAATTATATGTATCATGTACTTCATTATATGAGTTTCACAATGACTCTCACTAACAGCATTATAATCAGAGATGCTGCCAGGATTTTACCAAAATGGAAGAGCACTGCCTTTGTCATGAAAAGAATAGAAGAAAGGAAAATTGGCTGGTCACAATTCAACATTTACTTAACTCTTAAATATCCAGCTTTCTTCCTGTGCCAGTCTTAGAGCAACATTGAAATCAAAAGCCTCAAAACATGCTTCCTCTAGTAACATAAGCATTAATCTTTAGATTGTTTATGAGCTTAATATGTTCCTTATATCTGTGCTGAGAATCTCCTTTCAAAGCCTGCTGTTTGAAGGGGCATATGCATTGCTAGCTTAGCCAGCTTAGTCATAGAAAACTGTTCTTCATGGTCGTTTTGTACAATTTTCCAGTCATTGGCATTGTCTCTTGCATATCTATGCTCAAAACAAAGATTTTTCACTAACATGAGCTCTGCCAAAGTTTCACATTTTTGAATCAGTGCTTTTCCAACTACCAAGTCAGATTTCTTATTTGTTTCATAATGTTGTGTTAGGATTTTAAGATAATCAATGCCATAGTTTCCTTGTTCTAAAAAAGGTATTTTGATCAAATATCCTTACCTTTAATTTTCTTTTTACTGATTCAAATTATTTTAACCATAAGTTTGTTAGCACAATATTTCCCAGGGCAAAATTGCTTGAGAATTATCCAGTATTTTAATCATGCATTTCTAACTGTCTTGATCAATGAATAGATTTCAAACTATAAAAAAAGGCTTGTTATTGGGCCAAATGAGCCAATCAAATTCAGTTTAACAACCATTCATGTGAAGCCGAAGTACCTAGATGTGTAAACAGTTTCCTACTTAAAAAAACAAACATAGATTGCAACAAGATGTCTACTGGTAACACAATGCATGTCTTAACAAGTACTTAATGGCTTAAGTTAAGAAAAATTGTATACTGCACAAAGTAAATTTTTATATATGCGACTTTAAACTAATTTGCAGGAATTCTTGTGTATCACTGCTCTCTAAATGCACAAATTTATATAAATTTAGCAAAATTCAAACACCCTGACAGCATCTCTTCATATTTTTTTTTGTTGAAGTGCAAGTGCTATGATAGTAATGAACTGTAATCACAATGCATGGTTCATTATGTCATACATACAAATTACAATAAAGTTTGTATAGCATTATGTATCATATCCAGACCTGTGTATCATGTACCGTAATATGTATTTCTGTATCATGTACAGTAAGACATTATATCAGGGCATCTGTATCATGTAGAGTAATATGCATCATATCAAGATCTCAGTATCGTGTACAGAAATATGTATGATATCAGGACCGCTGTTTCTCCTTTGAATACATTCCCTAATCACATGTTGGGAATATCAGTCCTCCCAAAGACAAATCTCTTTTCTGTTTAGGTATATTATATAGACAAAGGGCAAAATAAATCTTGTCAATTACCTACCCTGCCACCTCCAGCTTGCACTAGTTTTAATCATTGTTGTGAACTGACAACTTGTTCACTTTGACTTCAGAAATACATTATAATTTTGTGTTAAGTTTGATTTCATCCATTGAGGATTTTGCTTTTTTCAGATGTATTAATGATTATTCAATATTATTTTTTAATTTTTGCCATAATTATGTGAATTTTTTTCACCTATGCAGACTAAGCTTCTACTTTCTGACCACATGGCTTCTTTTGGCTACACAGTAATAGAACTTGCTGAAGATTTTGTTCGCACATATTATTTATCACCCCTAGAATAGTTGGTGTCTCTGGCAACTGTAACACAGTTAACAATGCACTTCTGTTTTTACTTGTTTTTCCATGTCATTTCAGAATTAACTATAAGCTAAATTCGATAATCTAAATGACCTGTATGTGCACAGTATACATCATCAGCTAAATTTATCATGTACACAACTTGGTTAGAAAATACATGGTTGACTGTGCTATGGATAATTATAAGAAACAGGAAGCACATAAAAATCAAGGGACTGAGATTACTCATGATTTGAAGATTCATCTTATACACAATCTTTTGCCAGCATGGTATGGGATTCCATTACATCTTAGTCAAGAATTTTAATGCTCTGTTTTTCTTGTTGTATGGTTTAACACCATTTTCAGCACAAGATAGACTATACATGGCAAACAGCATAACAGGTGGAAGAAGTACTCTGGGAAGAACCACTGACCCACGAGAAGCTTGGGCAAGCTTGTTAGCCGAGCCCAAGACTCAAACCCATGCAGACAGAGGTAAGATGGCAGTGAAAAGCTGGAATGGTGAGCGCTTTAGACCACTTGGGGCCCATTTTATGCTTTGAGAGTGTTCGCCCAATTCTAGGCAGTTTGGGTGGTGTAAGCTCCCCCTCCCATGCATGTCTAAAAATGGCATTTGTACCCATAAGTATAAATACATGAGGTTTATAAATGACTTGAATATTTCCACATCCATCTGCTTGCTTCTATTTTAGACAAGAATTATGGGGGGGTTGCCAATCAACTCTAGGCAGCCCAGGTGGGGAAAGTCCCTCCACCCTCAGTATATCTGATGATGGCCTTTGGGCCTGCATATAGGGTTAATTTTGCACATAGGGTTAATAAATGGCTTGAATCTTGACCAAGATGACCTGCACAGAGTTCTAAGATAAATCTAATGATGGTTCATGCTTAGATCCCACCAATATACTGTATATAACTTCAAGGTGGCAATAGCGGAATTTATGAGGTGCTGCCAAATTCTGTATGTTCATCCTCACTTCTATACTGTCATGCAGGGTCAAGGCTTCAGATTTTGATGAAGAGGAAGTCTTTTTTTCAGTCTTCCTGCAGTCAGGAAAAATCAAAGAAAATGCAGACAGTCTATCTGTAATTGCAAAGTTTTTCCTTTTTCTGAGACAACTTTCAAGTGTTTCTTTTGCAATCCCTCTGGTACAAAACCCATTCTGAAGCTTTCTTTTCAGATCTCCTGGCTTTAGACCAAAACTACATGGCATCCAATCTGATTTTGCCTATTTTTTTATGATGGGTAAAAACATTCTGCACACAACCTTGAAGCTTGTTTGCAATATACTGGCAACATCTTCATCATTGGACTTTGGCAATTTTTCAGGCTTGCATACAAGGCTGGTAATGCACATCCCACCACAACTCTGCTAACCTCCTTTTGGATCATCTCCACTGATTAATGGCAAGATAGAGGAATTGTGGAGGCAGGCAGCAAAAGAACTGACCTTCCATCTCTCTGCACAGCAACCATTGTCTTATACAACATCTCCAATTTACCCTAAATGGTATGATCATCGGAAATGAGGAGATACAGTATCATTGGCTTCACAACCCAAAAGCCAGCCATGATCCGGATCTTATACAGGAAAGAAAGCTTCTGATCTGTTTTGGAAACATTCATATCATAGGAACAAAAGCATATTCTCACATTTCCATCGACCTGTTCTGTGGGTTACTTACTGAGGAAATTGTTTTCAGTTTTGCACTTTCTCCTTGAATTGTTTTATGCAGCAGCAAATCTGATCGTAATGATCACCTCTAGATGTATCCTTTGCAGCTGACCTTGCCACACAATTACAGGATCAGCATAATTAGTGAGAAAGCATCATTCCCATACCTGTTGCACAACCAGCATTGAGTCTTTACAGGAATACCTCTTGGCTACACTCAGATGTGACCATGTGTGCAGACACAAGCACCTGTTGTTGAGGAACTGATCTGTTACCAGACTTCAATAGTGTCAGGGACTAGTGGGGTCATGAGAACATGGGTCTTTACATCAATTTCTTGTAGCTAAAAGTAATAAAAGCTATACTAAATGCTTTTCATGTACTGAACAACCATCTTCAGAACAAGATGATGCTCATCATGTCAGATAGCTTTAAGATGGTGATGCACCTCCTCCAAAAGGACATTACCAAATAACCCCAACTCTACATTCTGGTCTGGGCATTCCACCACTGACATCCAGATTATACATATATCTGGCAGATTCAGTGTCATGACAAATTCTCTGTCAAGAAGGTAATAAAATTCTCCATATAGAATGATTTCTCCATCTGTTTGTCTTTCATCCGATTTGCCAGCAATGGGGGCATCTGATGATTATTTTACAAGTACAGAATCCCTAGACTTGGTCCATCTACTTTTCTCTACAGTTGGGAGGATCTGTGGGCCTTTTCCTACACCCCAATGATCTTAGTTTCAGTGACTAAACAGAAATAGAGGGGCCAGAAATGCAAATTTATTCTGACTTCCCCTCTCACTGTGACAAATCCTGGATAAATGATCTTTTCGATCTACCAAAGGAGTTCCCAGCCAGAACAAATCTTGGATCTTTTCCATGGACTGATGCAAAGTCAAAACATCATCAGTTTGGATGCATCTGTCCTGCAGTTAAATATTTTATTTGGCAGTTTGAGGAGAAAAAGTTGGCTGTGATTATTATTATTATTATTGTTATTAAGGCCTAGTGATCAATGATATCATCATGGCATGGAGGATTTTGGTCAAAATAAAAGATCTTTCTGATCTGTTGTCTAGCTTTGACTTTAATGGGACTAAATCAATCACTTTGTTTCCTAAAAAGAATCATTCTTGGCATCTGACTTATCTGCATTCAAACAAGTTTGAGCCTTAGGACAAGACCTCGCTGAAGCTCCTTTCATACAATAGCAGTTTCCTGATAGTGTTAGCTTCAGCTTGAAGATTCAGTGAATTACATATTCACTCTGTTGAACCAGCCAACATTCAGTTTTCAAACAGATGCCTCAGTGGTCCTTATGATGCATCCTGATTTCAATGCCATCAGAAGATAATCAGATGTCTTCTCTTCTGTACTGACACATCCCAAGATGCCTCTTATTCCCAATTAAACATGGAAAGGAGAACATAACCCTACAAACTGAAGTGAGTAACATGTATAGCATATTCTGACACAATGCCAGAACAAAATTGCTTCATGAAGATGTCTGTTCCACACAACGCAAGCATCCTGTCACATGATGCAGGGGTCAAGCTAGACTTAAATTATAGGGAGAAGTGACTTCTCCTTTTGGTCAGAACAGGGAGAAGTGGGAGCTAAAAAGGGAGAAGTGGAAGCTAAACCAGGAGAAGTGAGACCAAAGCAAGGAATGCGAAATATATTTAAGATATAATATATATGATAATGCAGCCTTATGATGAAACCCAATTATAAATTTATACCAGACAGAACAGACAGTTCTATCCCTGGATTCTGTAGCAGAATCTTGATAATAGTGGGTGGAAATAATACTTTAATACAAACAATACTATCATACAGGTTAGAGAGATTAAATTCATACTCTACCGAGTTTCGAACCCAGGTCTGCCTGCATGCACCAGCCCATATACCGTCACAACTAAGCACACATCACCAAAAAGTGATGGCATTGAGTCAATGTTATATAAGCTTGTGCGTAGCCGAGACACTCGCATGACTGGGGTTCGAAACTCGGTAGAGTACGAATTTAATATTTTTTTAACTTGAAAATAAGGCATTGTTTAAAACTGTTAAAGGCATACTGAGAAATGGAGCACATAAATAAGATAATGCAGATATATATATATATATATATATATATATATATATATATATATATATATATATATATATATATATATATATTTCGTATTTGTTGCTTTGGTCTCACTTCTTCTGATTTAGCTTCCCCACTTCTCCCTGTTTAGCTCCTACTTCTCCATGTTCTGACCAAAAGGAGAAGTCACTTCTCACTAAAATTTAAGTCTAGCTTGACCCCTGTATTAGCCCTATTATTTACGAATAAAGATAGTTTAATAATATGGTATGTAGCAATGTCCGCCATTACAATTTTTTTTACAGTTTTAAACTGATTTTATCAGGAAAATACGCACATACGGCGTTAAAATCTCCATTTATAAAAACAAGAAATACATTAGAAAACACTCTTCACCAATCACATTTTTTAAAAGCAAATTACTATTTATAGCTGCATTTCATCAAGGAGGCATCTCAAAAGTTATAATCTACAGCCATTTTACGTCTGAAAAATAGAGGGTGAAGTCATTTTTGCTTTCATAACAGAAGACGAAATCTACAGTTCTCTGGTGACTTTTTCTTCCACTTCACCTTGTAGCGTGACCCCTGTGATGCTCCACTCAGCTTAAACTAACACATGTAGGTATCAAGGGGAGGTAATAGGCAAGAGTTATTGCCCTTCATTACTACAGTTAAACCCAGTTATCTCAATTACATCGAAGGTGTAAAAAAAACTTGTTGACAATACCGTGTCCCAAGATATCAGAGTTTAGTTGACTAATGTACTGCATGTGGATTACTGTACATTGATACAGAGGTTACACTAAATTTACTGAAAAATTTACTATCATGTATAGTAATATGTATTATATAAAGGCTATCATATATAGTATTATGCATTTTATCAGGACTCTATCATGTACAGTATTATGTATCACATCTGGACCTCTGTATCAAATAAAGTAATATGTATATTATGCATCTGAGGCAACAAAAGTTAGGTGTTGTGTTTCAAAAAACAAATGGCATTTCTAATGCCCAATAAAAATAATAATGTAGTTAAACCAGGTTGCAGATAAAAAAAGATTGGAGGTCTTAAAAATAAGATTAAGTAACAAGTCACATTTTTACAACAAGCAAGTTACTATAAGGATGTCAGTGGTTTAAATTTTTTATTTTCCAAAATTCAGGCCAATTTAAGTACATTTACATGTAGGACTTTACTGTTGGGCTTTTTTTTTGTTTTGTTTATTTTAAAAAGGATTTTCTTAGCGTTGACTTTAACTTGCAGCAAAATGTAACTGACCATAATACTGTGCATGAAAATGGATAGCTTTTGTTAATCACTAGAGGTTCTTTTACAACTGTATGTTGGGTTTTACTGATAAAATGTGCCTCTGTTCCTTCCGCATGGTATTCATGTACAAACTATTAAATGTGTTTAAAGTCCTTAAAGTTAACTGTCTCAATATCAAATTCTGTAAGAAGCTGACTTTTTCTACTCATACAGCTGTAGTCCCATACCCCTCCCCCGACTTTGATCAGTGACCGTTGGCAACAACATTGAGCCAGATGTGTTGGCGTAACACTTTGATGGAGTGCAAGGCTTTTATATCTGATTAAAGATAAAATAATACGTATGAAATCAATCCATATTCAGTTTCACAAAGGTACTCTTACCAGTTTCTTGCTGCTTCGCTGCATTTGTGCTGAAGAATCTGTATAGTCATGGCAGAGTGATGAACTTCTTCTTTAAACAAATATTAGGTGCATTGATTTAAAAACAATTCATTTGTGGGTTTTTTTACTCTGATTCAAAATAAATAACTGTGTCTTTTGATGGTGGTTGGATATACCAGCTGGGTTGAGAGTATTGCCAGTTTCTATTTATTAAGAATTTTAAGTCACATGATCATACTGAATTTGAAGGCTTACACTTGCTCCAAGCATGGAAACACTTTAACTATTTACTCTGAACTCAGAAAGTAAGTTTAATTTGTGTATGGATTAAGCTGGTGACTGACCATGATGATATTGGAATGCGATTACACTCTAGTTTGTTCCATAAAGCATCGTGAGTTTTACCCTCTCTGTGATTCTGCCAATTTTCAGATTAGCATCATTAAATGTAGCTACAAGTACCTAATTTGTTTTAAATATACAGTGTAAAATGAATCAGGTATTTTTAGCCACATTTTATGATGCTGACCTGATAATTTACTGAGTTTCAGATCGGTAATATTCACAATGCAGTGTGCAATGAACTATATTATTGTGGTATTGACATGTGATGCTGTCCATTATGAATGCAGTTGCCGTAAAGGTCAGAAACGCATTCATTAAATTTCTTTACTCTAAAATACTGTTTAAAATAATTTTCTCCACTCAATGCAAGTGATAAACCATACATTGAAGAAATTGGTTGATTAGCATTTGTACCATTAAAATCTGGTCTTGTACTGACCTTTTCCATCCTTGCGGTACGAGGTAACAGTAGTAGTGGAAATGCAGGATAAGTTGTAATATTTCTGAGATGGACATTAAACGATGCATTTTACTGAATTAAGCGGGTCCAGGTTACTTTAGACTAAAACTTCTTATGTCTGACTTAACAGGGTTATCAACTTAAGAGGAGTTGAGCTAAGTGGGGGAAAATTAGCATAACAAACGGGGACTTTTTCAGAACTGGACCAAAATGCTCAACATACATGGGTTCTTGAGATAACCGAGGTCGAGATAAGTGGGTTTGACAGTATATAACATAGAAACAAATTTTTATCTTTGGAAAGGCTAGTAGAGTTTATATTCCAAAACTTTATGTGATTCAGGTATATATTTTTGGATAAATATAATTTACTGAAAAATTTTCTTATCATGTATAGTAATATGTATTAGATAAAGGCTATAATATATAGTATTATTTTTTTTATCAGGACCTCTGAATCATGTACAGTATTATGTATCACATTTGGACATCTGTATCATGTTCAGTAATTTGTATATTATCTAGCCTTCTATCATGTACAGTAGTATGTCATATCCAGACCTCTGTAACATGTACAGTAATATGTATATTATCCAGACCTCTATCATGTACAGTATTATGCATCATATCCAAACCTCTATATCCAGCACAGTAATATGTATCACATCTTGACCTCTGTATCAATGTACAGTAATATGCATTACATTGAGATCTTTGTGTCAGGATATGAACATCAGTGAAAATAGAATGAACTTAATTAATGCACGGGAGTACTGGATGGATTATTTCTGTGCATGACAGGGACAGTTCATGAAAACATGAGAAAGAAGATTCTTGTTTCTGTCAGAAACTGAGATTCAATTTATGGCTCCTAAAGAGTTATTTCCCCTGGAATCTTAGCTTTTCCATAAGACACTTCCTACTTGTCCCATACTACGAGTGATGTCTACAGGAAAACTGTTGATTGTGCCCACAATACTGTTCGTTAGATTCAGCACCCTATAATAAAAACAATACATCAGGAAATACCAAAAGAGTAAGATCCAGATTAGTAACAAATATTTATTTCCCGTAAATACATACACACATACATACATACATACATACATACATACATACATACATACATACATACACACTCACACATACATCTCCGTATAAAATAATAAACTTTTAACATAATTCTTCATGCACCGAAAGATAATGAAGCCATAAAAATATTGAATTTATAAATTAGAGTATAGGTGATGTGATATAATTGTGTTACAATCTATTTAAAGAGATAAAGCATGAAACCTACCATTCTTGTTGCTGTGGTGTCATGCATGGAATACTGCTATAGCTGCTCGTAGCTGCCAGTGTTTCCTTCACTGATTTGAAGTTTTCCTCAATGCTTTTCTTGTATTCACTAAAGACACTGCTTTTTGTGCAGTTAATCAATTGCTGAAACAGAAGGTAGTAAATATCAATGTCGGCTATTTCTAAATACACTGACATTTACATGTACCATATTTTCCTGCATATATGCTGCAGGTTATACCAGATTTTACAAACCCCACAATGGGGGGTGTGGATTGTATAAGAGTGCGTGGTATATCACAAATATTTTACACACAATAATATTTCAATATGTTGTTGCCAGAATGTTGAAACACATCGATACTTTGTCCATATTAATGATGGCAAACTTCTGAATTTCCCTGATGATGAATTCACGAAAATCATCCATCTTTTTCTCTCAATTCATGGGTAGACGTTGGCAGAGTCGTTTGCATTCTGATTAACAATTGGTCCCTTTTAATAAATTTATATACCCAATGCACTCCTCCTTTAAAATCATTAATGTGCTTCTGTGCTGCCATAAGTTTGGCCTTCAGTTTGATGGCAACTGTCGAGATTGGTCAGTTGTATTCCTGCTGGGCTACGATCCACGTCTTCAGGTCAGCTTCAAGGTGAGGCCATTTTTCTTTTGGTCCGCGACAAGTACATTTTCATGGATTCATCCTCTCCAACTCTTCTTTTTCTTTTCTCCAACCTTGGATTACACTCTCATCAATATCAAATTTTCTGCCTGTGGCTCTATTGCCATGCACTTCAGCATACACAATGGCAGTTAGTGGAATATAGTGGAGGCAGGGTGACTAACTTGAACAGATGTAGAGGGATGAATATGGACTGGGGCCAACTGACTGGATAGGGTGAACACAAATTTGCATGTTGGGCTGGTGAGTGAAACTGAAGTACTTGTAGTATCATTCCTCATCCACGTGTGAGCATTGATGAATTTGGTCCTTCTAAAAACAGTATTGGTAAAGAATGTGAACATACACAAAAAAGTTCATCAATCTATGGTTGCGGGTTATACAAAGGTGTGGGTTATGCCAATGATTTTTTACACAAAACCCTGCGGGCTATAGGAGGGTGCGGTTTATCTGCATATGTGGGAAAATACGGTATATTATAATGTACAAAAGTTTCATCTCTTTTCATACTGCCAATCTCAGATTTAAACATTTGGAACTTAACTTGTTATTATATTAACAATATTCAAGTTGTAAAAATATAAAGACTTTTCAAAACATCAAAATATAGTGATGAAAATGAAATATTTCACCAGATTTAACTGATGCTGTTTTAAGTCATCATGCTACTGAATCTTGATGAAAAAAGACACTGGAGTAACATAACAAGAGGCTCATGACAAACAGACTAGATATCTGCTTACTTGTCTTACACAACAGATTATGACTTTGCTGATCCTGCTTATGTAGTACTGTAAAAATATAAACTATCTCCCAACCATTACTTTGTATTCATTTACCTATTTTATAAGTCTGATAAAAATCTTTTCAAAGTCAAAGGCATAATTAACTCAAGGAGATCTTACTCACGACCAAACTCATCCAGGATCTTTATGGTATATGTCTCTTCATAGTCAGATAAGAAAAATTACAGTGGCAAAACGCTCAGCCATTCAGATGGCTAATTACCTAATCACTATGTAAAGATCAATCTTACTATCTGCATGAGCTACATTGAATAAGATCCTGTTTCTGGATATTAAAAACCATTTGGTTTACCCTGGTCTTTTCCTTTATCTCAGTTCAAAATTTTTCAAATTCAGTTACCATAGCTTTCTCAAAATTAATATTGGAAAATCTTGTGATTAAATTC
This sequence comes from Potamilus streckersoni, assembly GCA_016746295.1. NCBI lineage: Eukaryota > Metazoa > Mollusca > Bivalvia > Unionida > Unionidae > Potamilus > Potamilus streckersoni. The sequence goes on from JAEAOA010001975.1 coordinate 257,773, forward strand.
AATATGAAATCAGCAATGAATAGATAAAATACAAAGTGACAGGCTAGATTTTGTTCACAATAAAAGCCAAATAACATATGTACTGACTTATAAGATGAGACAAACTGCAAAAAACACAGATCCTGATTTGCCTTAATATGATGCACCTGGAGATCAGGGTCTGTTTTTTCTTCTACTGATTAATCCGAACTGCAGACCTGAATCTGCCAGCACATTATGCAATGGCATATCTGGGTCTATGCAATTTGCAGATGGACTGGACTCAAGATGAGATGGCACTTTAATGGATAAAAACTGAATAATATACTCAAATAAGATAGCTATAATCTTAATTGGTTGAATGCCATTGATATATTGTAGCAAAATTATTGACCAAATTTGTCTTAGACCATAACATAAACTTATTTACAATTATGAGCAAAATATGATTTAAATTTAGTCTCCAAGATGGTAACTAGCTCAGCCAATATAATACAAGATTAACTCAAAAATGCCAAGATATTACTCCACTGTTATGTGTCAAGACAATTAGTGTGATCAGAATCTGATCAGAAATATAGTAACTTGGACAAGCTTAGACAATCAGGTGTAGACCGTTTTATTAATTTGCTCAAAATTGTGTAAATCCAAGATTTTTAACGTATATGTCTCTCTAAGTGTGAACAAAGTCCTATGAAAAAATAGTCTGCTGACATGTAACTAGCTCATCTAATCAGATGCAAGAACACTTCATCAATATGCATAGGTCTTACTGATCAGGGACAAACCTATTTACCAAGTTTGATCAATACCAGGTCAGAAGTAATGTCCCTTGAGTGGAAAGAAGTAAGTCAATCATCCTTTAACATAAGTTTTCATAATGCTCAAAAGTGACTAATGTTTCATTTTTCCGCTAATGAAGGCTCAACATGAAAAACTCAAAATGTATGATATCTGCTTTGTCTAAGTGCTAAAATCTACAACTAAAGAAATTAGGCATAACTAAACTCACATAAAGAACAGCAAGTTGGTGTGCCATGTATTTATGCTCCTTCAGGTTTGTGACATCTACATTCATTTGCCTGGCCAGCACAGATAACTGATTAAGGGCTCCCAAGTCAGTGAAGTAATCTGAAGAGTAAAGTAAAGGTTCTGTACTATTCAGTCTCAACTATGATGGGTGACTATACTAATATAACTTTCTTCTTATGCGGTAAAGACCATAAATCTGGGTACCAATGTTTGGCTTATATTATGGTACACCCAAAAAATGAACCTCCCATTATAAGGCCACCCACTTTGCTCGGAAACTGGCTTTCTAAAGGGATGGCTTTATTCTACTTGGGAGGAGGGGACAAAATTGTATATTCTGTAAGCACTCATTCAAAAGTAAAGTTGAACTGCAATCTGCATAGACCAAGATCTGCTGTCACATAATGCACTAGTAGATCTAAATTTCTACAGCCCGACAGTAGGATGCAGTAGATAAATATAACAAAGACAATGACTTCCTGGCACATTACATGACTGTAGATCAGGGTCTGTGTTATTTGCATTTGAACTTGGTTTCCTCTCAGGAAGGGGGGGATGGGGAGAGGGAACAAAATTATAATTAGGTATCAATTTGGTGCCAAGCAAGATGACCTCTGATCAAGGATGGTCTCACCTGAAGAAATGCACAAAATTTAAAATAGGCATTATTTTGGTGTCAAGCTAGGTGACCTCTGATCAGGGTTGTCTTGAATAAGATGACTGTATGTTTATCTGAACACAGCAACTGAAGCTGAAGATATAATAATTAAGACTAAATTTAGCATAAAATCTTAAATACTGTTGACAGCACAAGCTTTGAACAATTCTTTAAAAAAATAAAATAAAATAATTTAACATGGAACATTACCAACCAATCTAAAAGATCAGTTTTAGCTCTTATTTTATGCTTTTCTCTTCCTGAACATACCAAGTGTACCAATATGTAATCCATTTATCAGACAATAATTCCACTTTTATAAAAAATGTTTCCCTATTTTGACTTTCACCTTGAAGTTTGTGACTCTTGGGTTGGTCCATGAGGGTAAGAACTGCCTGGAAAATGTTAGTTGGGTGTTTGCATCTTTCATTTCATGAAAATAATTATGTATATGGTTATGTGGTGTATGAACCCTGGAATGATGTTGCATACCAGTTTTGCACCTTCACTGAGCTTGAAAGGGGACAATATTTATACCTCTGTACCTGTATAATGATCAAGATATAGGGATAAATTACATTTTGGGGGACACTGGCAGCTGGGATGAAAAATATCCCCTGGGCTTGCTCAAGGTTTAACACTAAATACATATGTCTTTAAGAACCCAGTGAGTGTACATACAGTTATTATTTATGACCAAGGGGCTAAATCCTTGGCGGGTAAGAATGGATATGTGGATCAATACCATTTGCATGTACATAGCTTTATTTCATATTTATTAATTTCATAGAAAGTTACAGAGTGTATATCTTAATAGTTTTCTAGTTATGCTTGAAGGGCTACGTCTCCAGTATAGAGATGAAACCAAGAGGTAATGAATGTTTGTTGCATGTTCAAGCATTTCTATATATAGCCAATATCTATGGTTATAGGGTGGGAAACTCAATAATTTATATGTTAAGATCCAGGGGCTATGTCCCTGGAGGTAGGGAAAGATACATCCATATATTCCAGTTACCTGGTTCGCTGACCATACATGCCAATTCTCAGGCATGACACAAACAACTCTGGAGCAATCTGAAATGTACTAAAATTACAAGAAACCCACCCCCAAGCAAATGATTCAAACACAAATGAGTTGGCTTACTTAACACCCCTAGGAATACCATTAATACAAGATTCATGTCACTGTATAGCCTTAATGATACATGAAGAGTTCCAGAACATTGCTCACTTATGTTTGCAGGGTGAACAGACTGTATCACAATATTCCTGTACTTTGAAGCCAGGTTCCATTAATGGTATGGCACATTATTCACCTGCCCATTGCTCTACGTCTATAGTCCTCTATGCATGGATCTAAATTTTTTCTGCAGAAACCATTTTTCTTGTATCAGTCATAGTGACAAAGACCTTTTGACCCCCAAATCAAATGACAATGTTTGTTCCAGCTCTGTGATGCAAAACTAACGTTATTTTGAAGAATCAATTTTTCATATTTCATTCACAGTGCCCTAGGCCCTTAAAGTTTAGACCCTGAACTTAAAAGGCATCTTCCTTATCCAAATCATCGATAAAATCATATCCAGGTATCTGATGTAGAACAAATATTATGTGGAAGCAGTGATCTGCACCTTTGACACCCTATATCAATACTCTTCATTACCCCAATGCAAGCCATCCAAAGTTTGCCAACTACTGATAACAAGAGAACTCAAGCAACTGGGTAGAAGCTAGTTTTCTTCTTTGAGTTACTTTCTTTTTTACCACAAATGCAAGTCATCCACAAAGTTTGATAACTAGATGATGGGCAACTCAAGTTATTAAGTGGAAACAGACAGAACCAGACAGACAGATGGATATCATAATTTTATTGTGGCCAGATAAAATGTGGGAAAAACAAATAGAAGTATAGATTTCTAAGCTGTAATAAAATGTGCACTATTTTATTTGGTCAAGCTTGGAACTTAAACAATTCTGCTTTTGTCGATTTGATCTTAAAGAGAGTTGAATTCACATTAACACAGTGCTCACTGAGATAATTTTGCCAACATTCATAACATTAGAAAAATAGTAGAAATTATAGCTAGTAGAAATGCAAAGACTTTACAGGAGGGGGCAAAAGATGATAAATGGAGGGTATACCATAAATATATGACTTGATTACAAGTTGAGCCCAATGACAAACTACATTATGCCATGATCTGCTGTCACATAATGAGCTGATAGATCAGGTCAATGTTTATTCTATTGTTTACTCCTACAAAAGACTGTACAGGTCCAGATCTGCCTGCAAATTATGTGATAGCAGATCTGAATCTGTGTAGTCTGCAGTTAAACTTTACAAGTAAGTGACCGCTCTGGGGCCTAGTGGTTAGAGTGTCTGCTTCGGACATGGGAGGTCACAGATTTGAACCCCTGGCTGAGTGATACCAAAGACTTATAAAAATGGTACTAACAGCTGCCTTGCTAAGCACTCAGAATCAAGAGGTTAATGTTTGGACTGATTTCTTGGTGTCAGAATAATGTGACTAGGTGGGACATGATGCTGTATGTCTGCAGCATGAAGCCCAAGTGCTAGACATAACTATAAACTGTCACACTGCAGACATTGTAGCAATATGACTGAACAATTGTTAAAGCTAAATAAATAATCCAACACACACAGACACAATAAATCAGACAAATACCCATCACCAATGTCATTATCCAAACATCAGTTTATCAGGACTCTCTATATTCAACACTCCTGATATATACAGACTGATTTTGGGAAAGCATAATGAATAAATGCCAAGTATAATACTCACTGTCATGATCCGTCCCTGACTGAGGGACATCAGCTAGACCTGATGAGGTGAGGTAGGCTACAGCCCTTGGATAAAGCTTATTGATGCCTTTCTCTTGCAAATACCACTACCAAAACAAAATCAAAGTGTGATAATAAAAAAAAAATCATACATGCAGAGCAGAAACTGACTTTTATTTATTTTACTAAGATAATGAATAACCATTAATACATCTATAAGTCGGGCCCAACTGCAAACAACAAAGATCCTGATACGCTCTGTTTGTTTGTTCTATTCATTACTCCAAACAAACTGTATATCAGATGTTACATTATGCAACAGCAGATCTGGGCTTATGCTTTTGAATGTGTGTGTGTGTGGTACCACACTACCATTAAGATACTAAATTTAGTAAAATGTCACATCTATGACAAGCTTTTGTGTTTATATTCATCAAAGTGTGTCACACTGGGACCTAGGTGAGACCTCTAATATCAGTTTAATTTAGCATCATCACTGACATCTTTATCAAGTTACTCAGCATTTCCTGACCGCAGCATGATAACCATGTCATGTGACACAGGTACTGGTAGGTAAAATCGCATAACAAAAGTGAGCAGACAACATATACTCGTAATACTAAACAACCCCAAGAAAAGGAGATACGCAGGTATAAATTAAGTCTGCAAGATTTGGTTCCAACCTATGGTACTGTTGCTTTGGTGGAATACTTGCGAGGGATAGCATACAACATTACATTTAGAGTAATAAACTCATCAAATGTTAGTTGAAATATTTGAACATTTTCAAATTACAATTATTTCTTATACTGTGTAACATTTGGTCTTACATAGAAGAATTTTAGGCTAAGTACTCAGAAAACTATTTTGAAGTAATGTTCTTTATATTAAATCAGAGTTTTAAATTTTCAAGCTGTATGTTTAAACTTAGGAGAGCATCATATTATACTAAACAAATAAATTATATAAATGTTAAAAAATAGTATTTGCCTGTATTTTATAAAACAACAGAGTGCATGTTGGAGCGCTTTTGTTGGTGCGCTTTTGTAGGGTCAACGAAATCACTTATACGGTTAATATGTCACAAGGTTTATTAAATCTGAATGGAATTGTATTACAATACAAAAAAGTGATACATACCAGTTTATCTCATGATAACACATATTTATATAAATGTATGTTGTTTGGATGATGTATTACCATTATATTTGTGTTCTGATAGTAATAATACCATTATATATTGTTTACTTTAATTATGTTCATCATCATCAACATGCTGAGGTACACAAATATTTTGAAGCAAAAAAAAAAATAAAAACAATGAATTTGGATATAACATTTCTCAGTTTTAATGTATTAAAAATTCCAGTCATCTGTGAAATGTTATAACAATCTTAAGTGGACGTACTTCATACTCAACCTATTAGTAGTATTGTCATTTTTCACATTTCCAAGTAGAACAATTTCCTGGACAATGTCACATATATAGTCTTGAAACTTGATGTGCATATTCACTTTTATCACTTGACTTAGAATTTCTAAAACCAAAAAATTGCCCAACTTTTCTTATAGAGTTAGCTATGCTAAGTTAATTGATTATCAGGTCATGTACAAATGAAGTTAGCAAGACCTAGTATTCTAACAAAATTCCTGCTGGTTTGTTCTTAACACAGACCTTAATTATATTTAATATGGCTTGACTTCATGGACACAGAAATTGATACAAATGTTTCATGCAATTTAACTCAAGTGCTCCTTTTGCAATTTAACAAGTGACAATGTATCTCAAATAGTTTTGGTGATCCTTCTTGGTGGGAATTTAGACGTTATTTCAATTGCCTTAACAAAAACACATCTCTCATCATGTCAAAAGTACCATAAGTTCTTGAATATAAATTAAGTCCAACTGCAAACAATACAGACCTTGATCTGCTGGTGCACTATGCAATGAAAGGCCAGGATCTATGTTGTTTGTGAACTCAACTTACAAGCAAGTTTATATGGACTAGGTAACTAATTTAGCTGAACACATTATCTTTCTTGGGACTAAACTAATTGGAGTACATATGGATGTAAGTAAAATAAGCATTTAAATTTGAAATTAATATCTTTGAAACTGATATGCATTTCTTTCAACTTCCATCTACTACTGATATTTTCTCTTTTACAAAAGCTTCTGTTCAAAGGAGACAATTACTGTTATAGTGAACAAAATGGCATGAAAAGAGCTTTATAACTATTTACTTCATAAGAAAGCAAACAAACTAAATTAACTCATTTTGGACTAAAGTCTCGGCATAATTTATGTGGATTATAAGGTATTGGAAAAAAGGTGTGATGATGAAATACATGTCTCTGTGTTAATTATCTGTTTTGAACTTGCCTAATTCATTATCATGTATAAACATATCCTAATGTAATATACACAAAAATCATGTACACTGTATAAGTTAATTTTAAATGCAAAATATCATAATTATAATTATACCTGTTCCGATGTACTTAATGCATCTCAGCCATGTATATGCAAAATTATACAAATATTATACTAGCAGCTGTTGTTTTATCACAATAACATCAGAAGTATATGAATTTAATATTGATGATCTTGTAAATAAGTCCTTGTCATTATTAACATCAATGAATATTCTTTTTTACATACTAAATTCTGTACTAAATTATTTTTGTGCACAAAAATGACAAATTTACAGTAAATAAATAAATACCTAATTATGAACCAACTCTGCCTCAGAAAAGATAAGTTGTGATCTTTAAGTTTGTTCTTTTCTTCTGTGCACTGATAAGCACTTATTTTGCCACAGAAAAAAAGAAAACCTGTGGTTACATGTTTTCTGAAAATGCATATTTTTAAGGAAATGCTTATAATCCATATTTTATAGTACATACAAAAATTTTAGGATGCAGAACAAAACTTAATTTTTTTTAATACAGATTTTGGAAAAAATTACCAATTTGCCACTTACCAGACAGTCATGGTTTGCTGAAGGGTTCTTCGCTAGTGTTTGTTGGATTCTGTCATACACAATTCTAGCTGTCAGGTAAAAAAGACAACATGTATCATTCAAAAGAACTGACATTCAGTTGATTGAAAAGAATTCGCACAATCTGTGAGAAGTCCATTTCTTTTGCCCATTTATTTCTTTTTTTAACTACCGAGTTTATAAACCATCTCTGATGTAATGAATCCCCACTATCACACTTTTCTTTATTAAGTTAATTTCAGATGTGACAAAGTTGCATCATGACTCTTGATTTTTGTTTAAATGTACTTTTTTCTATAATGATACTAAAAAAACAGCCAAACTGACAAATAAAAATAAATCATTTAAGTTTTAAAACTTATAACTTACAGGTCATAACTACTGTTCTTATACATCAATATTTTCCACTAAGTATAGGATTACCTTATTCTGTATAAAATAACTCCCTAAGACAGCATCTCTTTTGGCATTCCCCACCCTCATAAAAAGCACAACAGTCTGTTATTTTTTAAATGTGTCACTAGTCATAGGAATGAAAAAGTTGTATGTTTAATATTATTTAAATAAAAGAGAATAAAAGAACACAATTTGCAAAATAACACCCTCTGCTTTCCCTGCTTTGGGTGCCGAGGGTTCTCACCCATAATGCCCACCCTTGTAATAGCCCTGGTTATCCTAATCCCATAAACTGGCTCATAAAATTATTACTATAAGTTTAAATGATATTTCCTTTAAGCCACCTCCTCAAACACATCAAATTTTTAACCATTCTCATGATATCATGGTTTGGTACATAATGTTGTCAGCATTTATGTACCTTGAACACAGCATTAAAGTGGGGGTTCATCTGTCAATATTCCTGAGAAACTTCAACTCACAAAGTTTGTTAACAGAAGAATTTTTTTGTGCTTTTCATTTTACTTATTCAAAAGCTAAGAATAGAACAAGAATCTCTGCTTTGACTATTTGATCTTAGACATGACATCAATGGCTAGCAGATAACTAAAACTGTCTCAGATAATGTGATACTTATCTGCATACAAAAAGTTTGATACAATCCATAATTAATCATTTTGGTAAATCCCAAATTACTGAACTGGCATCAGATATTCACAAACGTTATTTGATAAAAATCAATTCATATTTGCTCATATTATAATACTTATAAGCCATCAAAGACAAAACTTAAGAGAGACGACCTGAACATCAATGACAGATTGTTGTCTATTAACTTCCAAGCTGAAATTCATCTTCATATGTACATAAGTTTAATAATGTAGAGAAAAGCTAGTAATTACCTGTGACTTGATCCAATAAATTGTTTAGATTACCTATAAGCTTGCAAATGACTTGACATCAAGCTCAAGCAGGTCAGGTTTTCAACCTGGTTTACAAAAGCATGGACATATTGGTGGCAAGACCTGCACCATTTTCATTTATGACCAGCAATATATAATTGTTATTGTTTAAGGACAAACTCTATATCAATCTAGTCAAACATTCATGAGTAATAGAAAGATTTTCAAGATGGCCACCAAGGAAGCCATTTTAGAGGTTGGATTGACATAATTTTAACACAGGACCAAGAACATACTGCAAGAAATGTTTCAGTGAAAATCAAATAATATCAAGTAGTTAAGTCACACCAAGACTTTCATGGCTGTGGCCTTATTAGGCAACTGCACCTATACCATTCACAATCAGAGTAAACTACAACAAAATGTGTTTTCAGGAAAACTCCATGTTGATACAACTATCTGCCCAGGAAAATAAGCAAGATGACTATTTTAAGTTGGCTACTGAAACAGACTTTTGTGAGATCAGAACAGTGCCAATTTAATTTTCAACACACTATATATCATATGAAATGTATGGGTGGGAATCTCAAGTTGATATGACAAATTGATGTAGTGGTAACAAGATTTTCAAGATGGATTCTATTGCATACGTTCACACACCAGACCAGCTAAATATGGTAAATGGTTTCATGAAAACTGCTTTGTTGGCAAGATTATCTAAAAGAAAGCAATAGCAAGATTTTCAAGATCGAGGTCAAATTGCCAGCATTTTCATTTAGCACTAACTAGATTTTGTAAGACTCCAAGCTGATAAGACTTCATTCTGGGAAGCAGGCTCTAAAGTGGTTGACATTAATGTCAATTTGATTTCATACAGTTCACTGAGGACCATTTCCATAAAAAAAATCTTTTTAAGAAAAACAAAAGGCAAGGAGAGAAGTACTTATAATGGTGGCAATGTCAGAAATCAGACAGTCACTATTTTCATTTTTTTGAAAATCGACATGTCTTTTAGTGTCATCCCCAGGTCAATATGAGAAGCAATAATTAAGATTTTTAATATGACCCAATGGTTACCATCTTAGATGCCCAAGGAAAACCATTCTCATTTATGACCAACTTGACCTTTGGATGAAACTGTGTGCCAAGCTTGGTAGCTTTCCTCTATTAAAGTAATTTTGGAGAGGCAGTGAAAACAAACAACTGTTAGCAGACACTGAACAACTGATGCATGTCTATTGCCTGGCACAGTTTAAAACTTAAATGAGTCAATGCTCAGGACTAAAAATCTTTTTTTTTTATAATGAAGACCTGTAACAAGTAACCAGTAACAAATGTTTAGATGTAATAATCTGGTAAAGTCAGATATCTCTTCATGCAGTCATTACTTTCTTATATCTAACCTAACAAGAATTCAAATAGATGAACAAGGTTAATGCCACACCACTCAACAATGAATAGTATATGTAGGAGTATAACAATTGTAGCTACTGAATATCATGGTATTTGGATGACATCTGACTTTTCTGCATTACCTTTAATTCTCAGCTGAATGAAACAATGGGTCAACTTGTTTGAATAATACAGAGATTATATACATGAAAACCCAGAGATAAACAAATGATATGTTTTTGTCTTTGGTGTACTACAATGAATTCACAAAACTTTGTTAATAGCAAAAACTTTCATAATGGTATCATCTAATTTAAAGCAAGTTTTTGCTTTTAAAATTACCTTAAGAAACAATAAATGAAAATTGTTTTGCATACCAAAGATAATAGAGTTACTGTAGCAGCTATTCATATTGCTTGATTTTCTTGTCTGGGGGTGGGTGGGTGTCTTATATCTTCAAACCCTTCAACCAACCGTTAGTGACGGAAGATGGTGAAACTGATTACTCTACTTCAAAATTATAATACTGGGAAGTTTGTGTGTGGAAATGCATGTGTGTGCACAATACATACATGTATACACAAACTGGCAACAGTGAAAAATTATTACTTTTCACTTTGATTGACATTAAAATGATGTCTCAGCACTGAAACGATGAAATTTTTAATAATTTTATAAAAGTTATTTTAAACATAACAGTTTTTTGCCTACATTATCTGTATCTATTCTAAATTTTACCCCCAACAATACATGCTTATTAGTTGAGTCCAAATTGCACAGACTCTGATCTGCCATCAAATAATTTGTTGGCAAATTTTGGTATATGCCATTTCTTAGGTACAACGAGTAATACAAACAACATGTATTCTAATCTGCTAGTGCATTATGTGAAGGAAGATCAAAGTCCATCTTGTTTGCAGTTGGACTTGTAAGCAAGTATACAAGGTAATGTTAATAAATGAGCATTCCACCATCAAACATCTTTATAAAGGCATTGTAGGGTGTCATCCAGAATCAGTCTTTACCAGCTGTTGGTCCATTCACACAAGTAAACATGTAATTACTGCAGACAGCATGTATGAAACAAATCTTTTTACAAAGGTTGTACTTCAATGCATGAGTTCTCTTAAACAAATTTAACTGTATTTTTGTATCTTTTAAAACAATGACCTTTATCTTACCTCGGTTAGTGAAGGAATTGGTGAACTTGCCCTGGTGCAGGTTTCCAACATTTTGCTACAATTGAAAAAGACAATACATATCAGTCATAATCACTAATTAAAAATCAAACAAACCCAAAAGCATGAAATTTTCACAAAACTGGCATAAGTTGCACAACAATGAATTTTTACACGTGACTCATACAGATGCCATATAATAAGGCATACAGCACTGGATAAATAATTTTACATTCAATAGAGATGGTAAAAGAAAATGTTATTTTTTTAAGGACAGTCCATGCTGTTTTGCATTCAACCAATGATGATATACACAATTTATCACCATGTCCTGGCTAAAAAATCGGTGTATTGGTGCCTGACGTGTACCATCTGCTGAATGTAAAATGGTGTGGACCATTTTCAGTTGTATACTATTTTTATGCAACCATCTCAGCTGAAAATGAGTAGTTATCTAGTGTTTATATACAAGGTCTGTATTGGAGCTTTCAAGTTAATTGATGTATTCTGTAATCAATTTCACATCTAATATTAAGTATACATATTCCTGTTTGAAACTAGCATGTCAATTGTATTTATTATTTATATATATCTATCAATACTGATGTCTACCACAAAACCGCTGTTTAAAAAAATTCATTTGAACTTGTCAACCAGATTTTCAAGCAAATAAGAAGAATACAAATAAGAAAACAAAAAAAAAGACCACTTCAGAATAAAGTGACACAAGAACTATTTCAAAAGAAACACATTTCTTTTCTCTTTCATAAAAAGATTTGAGGGTATAATTAATTTTCTCAGTGTTGAGGAATTTAATGATGCAACAAAGAATGCAGAACCATTTTTTTTTTAAAAGCATGAATATTGCATATGATAGTCTTATGTTCTTATTTTCTGTACACTTTGAATTTCATATTATTACCCTGATTTTAATTATTCTAATTTAAGTTTTTTATAACATAAACATATACACAAAAACAATCATGAAATAAAAAAAAGCCATCCTCTTCAGTAATATCTATTAGACTATACCTGTATAATACTGATAAAGCATTACAGTTTAAACTTATATGAAATTAATTTTAAAAATCACTATATTATCTTTGCAAACTGAAAAATACATTCATCAATCTGAGTGATCAAGCTGCATTTTGTCCATATTGGGCACATAACCCTGTACAGTATTTTTGCATGATCAACAATATTAAAAAAATCTTTCAAAATAATAAGCTATTCATTATTTTTAAATTTTAAAATCATCAAAGGTTTGGAGCACTAATGGAGGAAATCTTTTTTGAAACAATAGCATTTCTTATATTAAAATGCCAACAAATTGTGAAATAAAATCTAAGATTGTGCCTGTTTTTCATGCAGCTATTTTAGTTCCTTGTTAAATACAATAATAGCACAATGACAAAATCTCCTATACACTATAACAGCACAATGAAAATCTCTTTTATTGCAGCTAACTGACCAGACAAGAAATGACTAATGCTACGTTTTTGTCAAGTCCTGTTAAATCTTCATGCCATTTACAACATATATCCCGTCACCCCAACCTGTCAATAAGGCAGTATAAAGACTATTTTATGTGCAAGATCAATACATAAACCTGATGTGAAATGTGTAGTCCAACCAATGCTCACCAATTTCAGCTTTTCTCCACAATACAATATTCAGTATGAAAATCATCAACACTTTAACAATAAAAATATAGCGCATACAACAATAATATAGCACATGAGTTTTGTATGTTTTCAAGAAATTCAAAAAAGTTTTCTAGCATAATTTCATTAACAAAAACCAATTTTCCATGTAAAATATATTTCAACAAAAATACGTACTCAATAATACCTTATGAAAACTACCACTACCTTGCAAAATCCAGCCCTCCCAGGTACTACAATTAGCTAAAGGGAGCTAAAAAATTTTTATAAGTTGTCAGCACACCTATTTGGCAGTCAGGCTGAGTGATCTCCCCTTACATATAAGACTTGGTGGCACAGTGTAAGAATATCCCATTTATTACTGGAGGGGAGAGCACACTCTCTATGGATGTAACTGTGGGAAAGCTGTGAAGGTTTAGGTGTATTATGACTGGGTAAGTATTTTCAAAGAGACTTTTTTACTAGGAAAAATTGGTTTCTTCAAATACATTGTCCAATCATAATATCTTAGGAGAATAGGTAAGAGGTGCAGGGAGGTACAACCCATTACCCTGGAGCTGTCATCTCCAGTCCCCTGAGATATTGAGACAGCTAGGTAACCAGACTGGAGGAGACTCCATCAGTCAGGGAGTAACTTCAAAAGGGATTGTCCCATCAAATCAGCAGAAGCCATGAAGCCGCATCTTAAGCTGTCAATTGATCTGGAAGGGAGACCTGCTGAGCTGAAGATATAGGTGCTACCAAATTGAATTGGCTTCCCTGGGATGACAGAGCTCAGAGATAAAGGTGAGACAATGTAGACTCCATCCTACAGTCTGACTGATGTCAGCGAATAATTCCAGTCTGATGCAATGTTGGTGGCAACTGCTTGAACCTCTTGAGTCAAAGTGTGTAAATGTTCTTTGAGCTCGAGTTATTTCCCTATATGATGAGTGAATGAACCCCCTTACTCTAGGACATAATGTGCTTTGATTGATATTCCTGTCCTTTAATGTATAGCAGAAAAAAGCATGATCTCCCTCAACACTACGGCTCTGTTTGTATTAATGAATCACTATATTAATGAATCACCCAAAAGGCCATACTGGGTCTTGAAGGTGGCCTTTAGTTGATGTGTCCTGAGGAAACAGATGGTTCATAACAAAAATTTAGCTATATGTGGAAGAGAGATAGTTCTCAGCAACGAAAGAGAATGCCACCATGAATAAGACTGACCAGTCCTATCTGAACTTGCATATAAATTAGGTCTGCTGATTGGACATGTATTTTGAGCATTCTGCCTGCAGTTACTAATGCCATAAGAAAGCAGGTCTTGTAGGAAAAGTAGCGCTAGATATGCCAAAAAAAAGGTGTCTTATCCACCCAGGTTAATACCTAAGATAGGTTCTGTTTTGGGCCTAGGGTTAATCTTTCTGGCCATATATTCACATTGATGAAAGGTCGGATAAGTACTGGGTTTGTCTGATATTCTCTCTTTGATGATGATAAAAAGTTGCAACGATCATAAAGCATTACCCTTGTATCATACTCAGTGTTAACTTGCTCTCTCTGAAGAGCTAGAGGAGGACATTAGCTATCTGTGGTATCAATGTATGTTCGTTTGTGCACCACTGGGTGAAACTGCATCAGTGACTTGATATGCTTGCAGACTGGAGGGCCGTTGTGCCTGGGCGATTCTCTCCATGACTGGCAGTGAAAATGCTGAATTCTGAAGGCCTGTTTGAGATGATCCAGACATGCAGGTTTGGGGCTCCAGACAAGGATGAAACTACCATCATGGTTATATGAATACATGAAGGAAAACCCCAATTGTATAGGGTTTCTGATGCAAAAGTGATGAGGTAGTTAATCCACAATTCCTTCCAATGGGGTGGTATGATGAAAATGAGGCTACAGGCTGATTCCCTTGATTTCTGTATCACTCTGGAATCAGAGGTGTTGGTGGGGTTCGTGAATAAGTTCAGGTTGGTCTAATCCAACAATAGGAAGTCCAATGTCCAAGCTGATGGGTCCAGAATGGGAGAGATGATGTCGTTTTTGTCATTTCCTATAATTGCAAACAGGCCCACCAACAGTCAGTCCCATCGGGTACAGATCTGAGTGAGGGATGGAAAGACCATTACTTCTGTACTAGTCTAATGTTATGTGACGAAGGGTCAGTCAGTGTGTTGTTGAGTCCTGGGATATGGTGAACCTGTATGACAGTTGATGACAACACCACTTCAAGAATTCCCACACAATGATGCAATGAGCTGTTGATTGGGGTCCTCCTCCTTGCTGAAGATAAATCACCACTGCAGGATTGAGTTCCTCCTTGCTGTTTGAGGTAAGTCCCACACCATGACTCAAGAGTTTTGGGGAATGGGGTCCTCCTTGTTGCTGAAGATAAATCACCATTGCAGGATTGAGTTCCTCCTTGCTGTTTGAGGTAAGTCCCACACCATGACTCAAGAGTTTTGGGGACTGGGGTCCTCCTTGCTGCTGGAGATAAATCACCATTGTAGGATTGAGTTCCTCTTTGTTGTTTGAGGTAAGTCCCATACCATGACTCAAGGATTTTGGGGACTGGGGTCCTCCTTGCTGCTGGAGATAAATCACCATTGTAGGATTGAGATAATCCTTGTTGAGATAAGTCATCACTGTAGAGTTGTCAGACAAATTAGTTGCCATCTAAATATTCTTTCCCAAAATAAAATGCTTTCACAATGGAATCCTATCCCTAATTATTGATATGAAGCTGTCATTCCTGGAGAGAGCATGCACCTCAGTCTGGCATCCCAAAATGATGGTAGTGAGTGGGCTCCCCAGCCTTTCATATCTGCATCGGTACAGACTGTAATCTCAAGCAGGTGGACACGTAGATACATATGCTCTGTGAACCAAAGTAAGGATGCTCAATTGGGTGCAGATGTTGAGAGGGTGGTCCAGTAGGCAAAAATGTAAACTCCATTCATGCAGAACAAAACAGCAATGCAACAGAAGATGACTTAGGACCATTATGCCTGCTGCTTTGTTGAGCAATCCCATGCAAATAAAATTCCTCGTTTCAATGCCTGATCCCAAGGAAGACAAAATATGATGCCTGTGTTCTTAAGTCCATACCTAGGTGAACAAATCATTGAGATACTACTAGGTCCGATTTTTCCTTGTTGATGAGAAGTCCAGATTGCTAACAAGGGCTATCATGACTGGTAAGAGCTAACTTACCAATATTGCTGCAGGATGTTGTCCAGGCAACTTGAGAACCTTATGATTGGAGACATGAAGGTATGTAATGTCTAAACACCCAGTGATGGCAAAGTCTCCCTCAAAGATATTGTTAAAAATGTACTATAGTATAGTGTTTCCAGTGGGAAGCAAGAGGCATGGATAAATGGATTGAGGGTGTTTAGGCTGATGACCAGACATAGAGAGTTGTTTGCTGTTGAAACAAAGAAAAAGGTATGGAAAGAATGATAGAACCCTTTCTGTGCTATATCCACATGGTATGCAATTGTAGGAGCTTTTAAAGAAAGGCTTTCAGAGGATTGTGTCTTATGAGTGGCCCCTGGAACCTTTTGTTGATTCCCCGTACTATCTTTGTATCGATGCTGTGGTTGCAGAAGGGAGGGAAATATGTCACCTTGATGGCTTGTAAGCATTCTTCATCCATCGGGATGTTAAACATAAGGTAGAGGACAAAGGCTGTACTCTTAGCTTGAGACTGACTCTCATGTATGCCCTGAGGCATTCTGTATGGGAGAATATAAGCTCTGTTCCCGTTGGTTGGAAATTAGCCACCTGAGAGGAAAAAAAGTCCAACAACGAAGTCTAAGTAACAACATTGCTCACTAACTGCACAGTGTCAACAAAGGCCATCCATTCCATATGTATGGAGAGTGGCTATGTTGTCACAAACATGAAAAGATCACTGTCAATGCTGAGTTCCAAAAGAAAAGCTGGTGGGAGTGCAAATGTTAGATTGGATGATGAACGGATGATGAAGGCAGACTAGAAGTATGTTGTTACTCTCCCAGACTGTGAATGTAACTAAAGTCTGAAACTTCTGTTCGTCTTAAGATCAACAATGCTAGAGAGCTGGTGCATGTTATCGATAGAGTCATCATCAATGGACAAAGCTCCGGGGGCAAAAAAAAACCATCCTAAATGGAGGGCAGAGAATCTTCCTGTGTGCTTATGTTGGGTAGAATAGATGACTGTACAGGTAGAACAAACAACATCATCTTGGTTGTGTGGAGTGAGGCTACAGTTCCTTGTAATGCAAGAGACATACCTGACAAAAAAGGACAAGGTCTGTCGCTCAATAAACTCAAAAGAAATTGCAAAGCAACATCAGTTGAGGCATGAGGGTCTACTCGTAGTATCATGCCAAATGAGAATCACCAATTGGTATGAGTTAGACTGGTCCCTGAACATGTCTGCAATAGTCGGATTTGATGTACTGGAAGCCCGAGTTACTATTGACTGAGCCCATAATATTGATGTTTGGCCCTTCGTGATCCCTTGTATATGGCCTAGGCTGGCTTCAATGGAAATAGGCCATCAGTGTGAGGAGGATATTATTAGGATCATCAGTTTGGAATGGGTTATGGGATGTTTGATTCATGTAAGCTGTCTGTATATATGCTAAATGAGTGGGAACATGACGGTTCATTAGCTATGTCCCATTCTGTAGGAGGAATCAAATCGAACCACAAGGAGTCAAGTTAGAAGTTCCAAACATGATGAGTCCTGTGGTGATGACTTGGGTGCCAGAGCTGTTTCTGAGCTGCATGTTGTTTGTGCTTTGCCCATAGGTCTAATCTGTAAGACAAAATAGATAAAGCTGTAGCCCTGCACCTGTCTTAGAACACAATGTCCTTGCAGAGCTAAATTATTTAAAGGGTGACCCAGAAATTGTTAAGTCTAATCAAGCAAGGAAGAATACAGGTAAAATCTAATGACAACACAACCTGTTTATAAATCTGGGTGCCTACACGTGATGTTTGATGGCTACCTAAGAAAAAGTGATAGCAGTCAGCTTCAATTACAATGATTACCTGTAGATAAGGTCAAGGAAGGACTATACAGGTAAAATCATTGAAGCATGGTATTCCAACATTAAAATTAACATGGTGCAATAAAGGATAGAATTAAACATAAATAAGGAGTTCTTCAGAGCATAAAGAAATACACACATGTAAATAAAATATAGCCCAAACTAATTTATGAAGTTACATAGGATACACATACAAGCGACTAGGAGCTCAATAAATATGATTTCAAGTTTATGCATATAAACATGGTTGCCTAAAGAAACATGAACAAGCACAGGAGGTGACTGAATAAACCATGCATAAGAGCTGTCCTGTACTTATCTGACAAGAATGTAAGAAATACATAAATGTACCAGCATCTACATTGCACACAAAAAACCTTCACAGATAAGGTAACTGAGTCACCATTTTAGAGACGTACACAGTAGATGCGACGAAGTCTATTATGAAGCAATACTTGTAGGGAAAACAGCCCAGAGGCCACCCATACAAGTGAATACATTAAAGTTGGCACCCAGATGATACAAAAGCCTTGGGTAGAAACGCACCAATATGTACCCATTTGAAAAAGAATTACAAATATATAGGAATTAAATGAGTACTAGAGACTTGCATGTATAAGATAAATATAGCACAAACTGAACATGACGTCACTTAGGCTCCACATGCAAGTACCTAAATCTGTGACGACGAAAAAGTTTAGCAGAAATTTGTCATTATAGAAAGAGAGAAAAAGTTGGAAATAATGATGGATCATACTCTCCTTAGAAAAACATGCTGGAAATACGACCAATGCTACAAACAGCTGATACGAGCATCAATAATATTTTGTGTCACAGGTTGCATATTGCAATATGTGATTCTGGCATATCATTTCATCCCCATTTAACTGGAATATGTAGGATGAATCACAACATTACACATGCACACACTGAAAGGATCAATCACAACATCACACATGCACACACAGACAGGATCAATCACAACATTACACATGCACACACAGACAAGATGAATCACAACATTACACATGCACACACAGACAAGATGAATCACAACATTACACATGCACACACTGACAGGATGAATAACAACATTATGCATGCATACACTGACAGGATGAATCACAACATCACACATGCACACACTGACAGGATGAATCACAACATCACACATGCACACACTGACAGGATAAATCACAACATTACACATGCACACACTGACAGGATGAATTACAATAATACACAAGCACACACAGACAGGATGAATCACAACATTATGCATGCACACACTGAAAAGATGAATCACAACATTACACATGCACACACTGACAAGATCAATCACAACATTACACATGCACACACAGACAGGATAAATCACAACATTATGCATGCACACACTGAAAAGATGAATCACAACATTACACATGCACACACTGACAAGATCAATCACAACATTACACATGCACACACAGACAGGATAAATCACAACATTATGCATGCACACACAGACAGGATAAATCACAACATTATGCATACACACACAGGATGAATCACAATATTACACATGCACACACAGACAGGATGAATCACAACATTACACATGCACACACAGACAGGATGAATCACAACATTACATATGCACACACAGACAGGATAAATCACAACATTATGCATGCACAGACAGGATAAATCGCAACAATATGCATGCATACACTGACAGGATGAATAACAACAATATGCATGCACACACTGACAGGATAAATCACTACATTATGCATACACACACAGACAGGATAAATCACAACATTATGCATGCACAAACAGACAGGATGAATCACAACATTATGCATGCATACACTGACAGGATGAATAACAACAGTATGCATGCATACACTGACAGGATGAATAACAACATTATGCATGCACACACTGACAGGATAAATCACTACATTATGCATGCATACACAGACAGGATAAATCACAACATTATGCATGCACAAACAGACAGGATGAATAACAACATTATGCATGCATACACTGACAGGATAAATAACAACATTATGCATGCATACACTGACAGGATGAATCACAACATTATGCATGCATACACTGACAGGATGAATAACAACATTATGCATGCACACACTGACAGGATAAATCACTACATTATGCATACACACACAGACAGGATAAATCACAACATTATGCATGCACACACAGACAGGATAAATCACAACATTATGCATGCACACACAGACAGGATAAATCACAACATTATGCATGCACACACTGAAAAGATGAATCACAACATTACACATGCATACACAGACAAGATAAATCACAACATTATGCATGCATACACTGTCAGGATGAATCACTACATTATGCATGCACACACTGACAGGATAAATCACTACATTATGTATACACACACTGACAGGATAAATCACTACATTATGCATACACACACAGACAGGATCAATCACAGCATCACATATACATATACAGACAAGATAAATCACAACATTATGCATGCATACACTGACAGGATGAATAACAACATTATGCATGCATACACTGACAGGATGAATAACAACATTATGCATGCATACACTGACAGGATGAATAACAACATTATGCATGCACACACTGACAGGATAAATCACAACATTATTCATGCACACACTGACAGGATAAATCACTACATTATGCATGCATACAGTCAGGATGAATCATTACATTATGCATACACACACAGACAGGATAAATCACATTATGCATACACACACAGACAGGATCAATCACAGCATCACACATGCATATACAGACAAGATGAATCACAACATTACACATGCACACTGACAGGATGAATCCCAAAATTACACATGAACACATAGACAGGATAAATCACAACATTACACATGTATACACAGGATAAATCACAACATTACACATACACACACAGACAGGATGAATGGCAACATTACACAAGCATACACAGACAGGATGAATCCCAAAATAACACATGCTGCACACAGACAGTATGAATAGCAACATTACACATGCATACACAGGATGAATCAAAACATTACACATGCATATACCGACAGAATGAATCACAACATTACACATGCATAGACAGAATGAATCACATTATCTAATTCATTTTCCGAAAAGCATGAGAATAATTAAATACCTCTTTCAGTTCTTTTCTACATAAAGTATCAAGCTGGGAACACAGAGTCAATATCTCTATCTCCGTATCTGAGGCTGTGAGTACTGGTGGAAACAAGGGTTCATGTAGACGTACATCAACTGTAATGCACAAGATACACTGGGTAAAAAACCATTACTGATAACATTTAGCATAGAGCAATAAATTTGACTACCAAAACATGAAATTTAAATAAGAACAAAAATATTATCAATAATAATAATAATATTGACATGTTTAAGTAATGAAACATTAGGGTTCTTAGTGATCCAAAATTTGCATAAAAATATGCCAACTTTTCATGTAAAAATTACAACCATCAAGTCCTCTGTATTGCGAACTCCTCTTTTATTTGATACTTTTCTACAAAGCTTTTCTAAACATGTAGAGTATGGGCAATGAAATAAAAGTTAAAGAGATCATAAAGGGATTAGGTAAAATCACATAAACCAGATCTTAGAATACAAGGATAATTAATTGTCATGTATAGATATCCTTTAGTTTTTTAAGGGATTATCTCAGTCATAGTTTTTTGATGGCAACTTTGCATTATTTTCTAGTACCAAATGCAATAATGAAGCAAGCTGACAGATTCTACAGCAATTCTGTGTACTATGATGAAGTGAGGGAAATACAAGTTGATAGATTCTACAACAACTCTTCTACGTACTACTATGAACTGAGGGAGATGCAAATTTCAAATGTATTTCCTAAGAGACAGCCAATGGCACATCAGAGGCAAATACAGTGAAACCCACTTTTCTCTACCTCGGTTATCTCAAGAAACCATGTTGAGCACTTTGGTCCTGTACCAAAAAGTTCTTCGTTATGCTGATTTTTCCTGCTTTATGCAACCCCTGTTAAAGTCGATCACCTGGTTATGTCAGACATAAATTTTGGTCCAATGTGGACCCACTTAATTTGATGAAATAAAACTTTTAATGTCTATCCCAGAGAAATTTTACAAGAAATAATCTGGCGTTTCAGCTATTACTGATATCTCCTACTGACAAGGATGGAAAAAGTCGGTACAAGAAACCTAATTTTACTGGTACAAATGATAATCAACCAATCTCATCAATGCATGGTTTATCACTTACAAAGAGTGTAGAAAATTATCATTTAAACAATACTTTAGAGCACAGAAATTGAATGCATGCATTTCTGACCTTTATGTAAGCTGACTTTAAAATGGACATTATTGTATGTCCACATTACAACAATATAATTCATCCCATACAGCATCACAAATTTTATCACATCTATAACTCAGAAATTTATCAGGATAACATCATTGAAACTAAAAATAACTAATTTGTTTTAAACAATATATCTGAAATAAATCTATTTCAAACAAAGTAATTAAAGTAGCTAAAAACACCTAATTTATTTTAAACAATATATTTGAAAAAAAAAATTGGTAATAATTAAAGTGTTTTCATGCTTGGTGCCAGCTTAAAAGCTTTCAACTTCAGCATGGCTAGATCATGTGACTCACAATAATCAATAAATACCCCTAACTCAACACCCCATTGGTTATTAATTTGTTTTGAACAAGAGTAAATAAAAGCACCAACAGTATGGTACAGAAAAAAGTCTAGAGCACCCAGTATTTTTTTTATGAAAATGGTGATTGCTGTACCATTATTTCATATTCTTCAACACAAACAGAATGAATCAGAAGGTGACTGAGAGAATTAAAATTTGAAACAGAAAGAAGAGTGCTTTCATTTGTGTTCTTTTCATCTTGAATTTCAAGTCTTGCAATTCATCAACTCTTCTTCTGGTGTTGTGGTCTTGCTGATGATTACTGATCTAAGTCAGGAGGGATATGGGACTACAACTGCATGAATGGAATAAGTTGGCTTCATACAGAATTTGATGTTGAGACAGTTGACTTTAAAGACTTGAAACACATTTTGCAATTTGTTGGTACATGATTACTGACAGCCCTGTCTTTTTCTGGTACAGAAGCAAAATTTATCCGTAAAAACCAGCATATACTGGTGTAAAGGAAAATCTGATCTTTTATGCACAATATTTGTCAGTTACATTTTGCTTTTAGTCACAAGCCAACTCTAACAAAAGAAAACACCTTAAAAAAATATAAGTGTAGTCACTTGAATTCAATTTAAAAGTCTGGTTGCCCAGCAATATTACTAACAAGCTAATGTCACGGAAAAAATGATCACTACTTCCAATGTACTTCTCTCCAGTCGACCTTCCAGACCAGTTTGCCAATTTCTTCTATGACAAAGTGCAAACTTGTCCAGATCAACTCGACAACACAATTATAACTGATGCATCATAGCCACAGTTGTACTACAAAATGTCAGCATTTGAGTCTGTCTCTATGAATTTCTTATCTTCAATTCTGATGAACGGTACCATAAAGTCCTGACAACTTAATCTGATTCCACCTTCACTGTTAGTGCTTTGATTCAATATTGCCTTCACTAACCAATGTTATTAATACTTCTCTCTCATCTGGTGAATTCCCATAATTTTTCAAAACTGCAATTGAAAACACCAATGCTTGACACTAATGATTTAAAGAACTATTGCGTTGTTTCTAATCTCTTATTCATGTAAAACTTTTACAAATAGTAGTTCTGTTCTAACTTGTTACTGTTTTTAAATTCTTTTTAGCAGTGTACAGTCCACATATTGCCCTCACCACAATACTGAAAGTGAATTCCTGAAAATAGTTAACAAACTTCTTTTTTTTATGGATGGTGAAGAGATTCCAGTCCTCACTCTCCTTAACTTAGCATTGATCATCGATAAAAATAGACCATGATTATTATTTCACTATCTCTGGCAAGAATTTGGCATTTGTGATACTTCCTTAATATATTTCAAGTCAGACTTAGTGTTCATAAATGGAAGACATTCCAGCACAGTTCATCAATGTTTTAGTGTTCCACAAAAGTACTGTTTTTGGATCATCAGGCATCTTACCAACAGTACAATGATGACACCGAAATATATAAATTTAATCACTCAGCTGAAGTCGATGCTACCATCCAAGGTGCATTTCCACTGTGATGTAATTGATGATATTTAATAAGCTGCGAGATAAATGATCATAAAACTGATTCCATTCACAACAAAAAGACTTTCTCATTCTTATCCTTTACCTCAAGCAACAAGTATTAGCAACAACATTAAATTCACAGTCAGTACAAATTCTAGGCGCAGTTCCTGACAGTACACTTTCATTGCACCATGTCAACAATATATGCATGGTTGAATATCTGGAACAGAGTTGCATCAGCTCCAAGTGCAAGTTCCTTTCTAATGATGCCACAGAAACACTTGCCTGTTCTTCAGTACTTTCTAGACTTGACTATTGTAATTTTCTTCTATCTGGTACATCACAATACCTATTAGAGAAATTTCAAAACACAGTCTATGTAAATTTGTTAATTACTAGTGAGCGACCGAAAATCCGACAAAAAATAAATTATGAGATAATGCCTCATCCAGTTGATCTCCGCTACAGATATACAGATATGTATATTTGAAAAAAAAAAGCAGATATCTCAAAACATCTCAAATTGTCAACATAAGTGGATTATGATTTAGCAATGCACTGTTAAGATGGTTTTTCAGCATGAGCAAAGAATTTGTTTATGTAACAATAGATAAATTTCAGTGCATTTTATATCAACTTTACAGCTTCCTTTCATGGGGCCTCTGCATTTCTCCACTCCAAACCAATGGTTGTATGCACATGATTAAAAAGCAAACAATGTTGCCATTAAAAAAAATTGCCAGATGGTATATTTTGCAGCCAATAAGGGAATAAAAATCACAAATTTGCAACACTGGCGAAACTATGTGCAATTCATGAATAAATTTTTATGTTTTGTTTCATACCTTTTAGAAGAAAACAATTTTCTGTGTATATATAAAATTTCAGTAGCCACGCCACAATTGTCTTGTATTATTCATATGCAATCTCTTCCCTAAAATGATAATAATCATTTTTTATATTTTTTCGTACTTTTAAGAAATAATTTTTTTCATGTACAAAAAAATACATGTATATGAAATGTCGGGAACCAAACCACATCCATGTTATATTTGAATTAATGTTATAATGTAGCATGCTATAGCAGGGTCACACTGTATATAATTATTATTATCATTATTAATAACACTTGCAACATGTAAAAGTCTTAATAAAAGACAGTGTCTCACATGTTTACAGTTTTAATCTGTCTGAGATCAACACATAAAAGAAAATGAAATAATTTCCATTTATAATTATGCTTTGTAGACAAATAAATCAGTTCATAAGCCTATATTAATATTTATGTGTGGTATGGAGGAAATATAAGAAAATGAAAAAAAACTAATAAATAAAAATAAAATCAGAAACTGAACACAAATTTTGTACAATGCATTTCTACAGTAAAATTCAGAAATACTGATATTAACTGCTATTGGTAATGCACAATTCAGTACAGGTGGATGGTACTCTAACCTTAAACCAAATTTTGAACAATGCATTTCTACAGTAAAATTTAGACATACTGATATTAACATCTAGTGGTAATGCACAATTCAGTACAGGTGGATGGTACTCTGAGTGTGATCAAATGGCTAAAAATAATATTAACAGTGATGTCCTGTTTCTTTCACTTAAGTATCCACATCATTTATCAGATAGTGTGTGAAAGAGTAATTTATAATAAAAACAATTAAATACCATCTTGTCCATAGCTTTGATGTACACAGCACTATGGAGTCTGTATGTAGTGAAACTAAAATACCCCTGACATTGAGTGGCAAGAAATGGATTTTGTATAAAACTAGGAGAAATTGAACATGAGCCGTTCTCTTATACATATTCTGTTTGCAAAAAAATGAATTCTAGTCAATCCTGAACATCCTTGACAGTAATACTGTAAAAAAAAAACTGCAAAAAGGACTGTATTGTCCATAATCGCTAGAGTCATCCTGAACAGACTGCAGACACTTGCCGACAGAGTGTATCCAGTCTCAGTGTGGGTTCCGTGCAGAGAGGTCCACAATTGACATGATCTTCTCCATCAGGCAACTGCAGGAGAAATACAGGGAACAACACAGACCCCTCTTCCTGGCTTTTATAGACCTCACCAAAGCATTCGATCTGGTCAGCAGAGACGGACTCTTCAAAATCCTGACGAAGATTGGATGCCTTCCAAAGCTGTTAAGCATGGTCCAGTCCTTCCATGAAGACATGAAAGGCACAGTGCAGTATGATAGCTCATCATCCGAACCATTCAATATCCACAGCGGAGTGAAACAAGGCTGTGTCCTTGCCCCCATGCTCTTTGGCATCTTCTTCGCTGTCTGCTTAAGTACGCCTTTGGGGCGTCCACAGAAGGGATCTACCTGCACACGCGTTCAGACGGCAGACTGTCCAACCTGGCACGACTGAAGGCAATGAGCAAAGTAAGGAAAGCAACCATTAGGGACATGCTCTTTGCAGATGATGCTGCTATAGTCACTCACACAGAAGCTGAACTACAATGCCTAATGGACCGCTTTGCTAAAGCATGTGATGAATTCAGGCTGACCATCAGTCTAAAGAAAACCAACGTGATGGCTCAGGACGCAGACCCTCCCAGCATAACCATTAACATCTACAAACTAGAAGTAGTCAGTGAGTTCACTTACCTTGGCTCTACCATCACCAACAACCTCTCACTCAATGTCGAGCTCAACAAGCAAATTGGAAAGGCATCAACAACTCTCTCTAGATTGTTGAAGATAGTGTGGAACAACAACAAGCTGACATTAAACACTAAGATCACCGTGTACCGTGCCTGCGTGCTTAGTACTCTTCTGTATGCCAGCGAAACTTGGACCCTGTATGCCTCTCAGGAGAAACGACTAAGCGCCTTTCACATGCGTTGTCTCCGTCGCATACTTGGGATCACCTGGAGCGATCGTGTGACAAACAACGAGGTGCTTCAACGGGCAAAAATTCTCAGCATGGTCACACTCCTCCGCCAACGTCGCATCAGATGGCTGGGCCATGTGCATCAAATGGATGATGGACGGATCCCCAAAGACCTTCTCTACTTTAGGCTTGCCTCAGGCAGAAAATCAATAGGACGGCCACATCTTCGCTTCAAGGATGTCTGCAAGCAGGATATGAAAGCTCTTGGAATAGAGGTCAACACCTGGGAAGAGCTTGCCCTCGACAAGTCCAGCTGGCAACATGCTCTGTATACAGGTCTGAAAGCCAGCGAGGAAAAGTTAGGACAGCTCGCTGATGAGAAAAGATCTCAGAGGAAGAGGTTGCAGTTCCAACCAAGACCTGAGTCATACTTCAAGTGTAGCAACTGCAGCAAGGATTGCCACTCCCGTGTGGGACTTTATAGTCACAGAAGACGCTGCACAGCTACAAACTAGGACACCTTTCATGGGCGCATTTCCATCGTCTCTCGAGACTAACGGAAGCCAACCATAACAATGACAATAATGCAATTCTCCATTTATATTGACAATAATAAATGATGCCAAAAATGCTGAAATCAGTCAAAAGAATTTTAAGTATCTTGAAAAAAATATACTAAAACTATTTAAAAATTTTCTATGGTACTAGTATAGTTTTTTATTCAGTTCGTTGAAGAAACATACATCAACTTAATCCATTAATCAGATTATGCTGAAGATTGTTTAATTAAATGAATAAAATATATTAATATAAAAGAAAATTTTGGATGGCTTTATTTCATTCAAGATACTTAATATAGATACTTTTAATAGATTTCAACATTCCACATTTACATATTCCAGCCAACTCAAATGTAGGTCAACGTAACTTAAAAACATGTCTAGTTGCTTCTGTCTGAATTTGAATTTATTAGGAAAAATACATCAAAGTAAGTAAAGTCTGACTAAAATAACATGACTTTATTTAGTGCTAATAAAAACTAGAAGGCGCTTCAGTCGGGTCAAGTGCCACCATCTTACTATTTTTGTACAGAAAGGATACTTCTTTTTATGGGGCTCCAATTTGTTTAATTCTGATTGAAAAATTTCAAGAATAGCGGGAAAATTTTACATCATATTCTGCACAAAGGAAACCATTTGGCTTTTCTTATAAACTTTACATATTTGGTAGGAATTTGTTACAGCTCAGAAAATTTTCCTGAAAAAATTCACAAAATGTGTGGATCAGAAAAGGTTTCACACAGGAGAGGTTTTGTTTATATATCTAAATATGGAATTTATCAAGAACTTTTTAGTTCTTATCTTCATTTCTTGGAAAGATAGCTGTATTGTAATGTAACCTAATCTCCTCTTGAACCGAAAATGCATATCAGTTCTGTCTCTTGAGCAGGTGGTAAAGGTAGAATCAGAGTCTGATGCTCTATTAATAAAGTACAACAAAATCTGTAACAACATGAAAGCACCTTATCTGTACAATAAATATACATATATTTATAGTACAGATAAGGTGCTTTATTGTACGATACTATACTGATAAAATGATACTCCTTTGATTGCAATTATAAAAATATATACTCACTGAAAATTAATATCATTGCTACCATTACCAGCTCAGTTTGTTTTTATTATTACAACTACAAGACAGAATCAAACTTGCTTGATATATTTAGATATGAATTTCATGTAGTAGTAAAAAATATTAATACAAAGTTTAACTTTAATCTTCTACATATAATATTTGACTGTTTTCTGTTAGAAGAAGACACCCCCTGCCATAATTTTATAAATAAAACTTTACAAGTTGTAAGGCTACTCATAGCTGTTTGTAGCATCCATGCCCCCGTCCCTGCATAAATATCTTCATTTGATGTGATTTTATAATCATTTGACCCCGTTTAAAAAATAAGAGAATATTTTTATGACAAAAATTATCAGCATAATACAATTATGCAATAAAGCACAAAAAAATTAATGAAATAAGACTAAAAAGTACACACAGTACCGTATTTAGCTTTTCATAGGAAATATTAGAGAAATTATTTTTATGTAAACCTGCATTCATAAAAACAATATTTTTAGATGAATTAGCCCAAAACAATTATCATACCTGTAGACATTTATAAGGAACAAGTACCTGGATTGCCTTGTTACATTGTCTTTATAGATTTATTTTAAAAGTAAGAAAGTGGATATTACCAATCCCTTTTGTTTTTCACTTTCACATGAATAAAACATGAATAAATAAAAGTTTTTTTATATAATATGACTTTTGGATTGAACATACACTCATAATTATAAATTCTGGATTGGATGTGGCACATTTCCTCCCCAAATTTCCTTTTATATACCACATACATTTGTAAATTACCCCTCAAGAACTGTCTGGTTATATTCACTATGATTGTTTCAAGAATTAACTAACAAAAAAATTCCATTGCTGGATTTGTATTTAATATTTACACTGTACAAAATGCTCACTTTTAGGGGAGATTTTTGTTGCACACAATAAAATAAGTTGTTTGCACTTGCTTATGAACAATAACCATAAAAAGGATAAAATTTTATTTGCTAGTTTGAGATTTTTAATACTATGACCTTCAAAATATACCATGTTTATGAACCTGAGATGAAAATTTTAATTTGGTCTGTTATTCCTACTTTATTGTTTGGAAAAGCATTGATATGGGCTATCAAGTGTGTGATGATTTGACTTCTCATTCCAATATTTGTCGATATCAGAATACTCTAGGCCTACACAGTGTCATTATTTAGGCAGTAAGACAGTAACCCCAAAACATATATATTAGGGTCGATGTCTTAAACTGTATGAATAGTCTGAATGAACCTCCCCATTGTTTTTACCCCCCACATATTTAAAAGACGAAAAGCACAAATGAGATATTAGATGCACAGAACTTAATCACTTCATTTAGTGATTTATAATTTCAGAATTAATTATGCCCAGTTTGGACCCTAACACTATCATAAGCTATCAAAGGTCATGGGAAGTGGGTGACAAAATCGCCTAAAATATGTAAACTTCGCCTTCTTCTATTAGGAAAGTGAAAACAACTTTGCCCTGTGAATTTTTTTGAGACTCATTGAACATATCTTTTAGAGATGCCCCTTTGCCTTAGCCAGGTTAGTTCCAGTGTTGTGTTGTAGCAAAATGTATTCATCAAACCATCAGTAGCTGGGCTTAGTATTGTTGTCAATTACTTTGACAAACTCATGCACATTCACAGGCATGTGTTTTGATAGTTGAATGACTATTAACCCTTTCCAGAGTCAGATAGTAACTATCACTGCCTGATTTCCACATGTTATCCTTAATGATAAATACATTGCTGTGTATTGAAGTACCAATTTAATGTTTATTTGATCGTCTGTTTTAAGCATGTTATCCTTAATGATAAATACATTGCTGTGTGTGGAAGTACTAGTTTTAAGTTTATTTTAATGTCTGTTTTCGTAAATCATTGTGCAAATATATTCAGAAAAAAATATGATTCATAGAAAGCAAAGCCTAGGTATTATGTAATTTGAGATTTAATTTTAAAATTATGTAGGGCACAAAAATATGGGACAATGCAATATTGTGTAATTCACAAAAAGTGCCATATGGTCAAAGTTGTTTCTGACTTTAATTGTATTTGTGAATATACGTAAAAAAGAAGTGCAGCCTTTTCTATCTAGCCAATTATTAAAATTACTACAAGCACATAGACAAATTAAAAACAAAAATTTACATCCCTAATGATGGACTGTTAAAATAATGCTATATAAAGTGAGCGGTAATATTACAAAAATTAATGATTCTAAAAATAGATGAACTTGCATCTGTGTTGATTCAGATGGAAAGAAGGGTGTAGTTCATATACTGACTATAAATGAGCAATATCTTTAATTTTATTTATTTTTGTGATATGTATGAATAGTTATGCTAATGTTTTATTCACAACAAAGAAATTAGGGCGAACATGATCTGAACAAACATGTGCATTTGTCCTCCCCATGTACATGGTACAAAGATTTGTTTCAGATTAGAAATCTTTCAAAGAGCCATTATTGTGAACTTTTATAAAGTATTTTGTAAAATTTAAGAGTAGTTGATTTTTTTACTAACTTGCATTTACATTTAGTTGATTAAGCATTTTTACTAACTTGCATTTACAATGTTAGTCACTTAAAATTTGATACAATTTTGGTTCTATTATTCTCTTTTCAACCATATGGCCAAAAAAATATTTTCTGTTTGAAAAAAAGTATAGCTTAAATCCAATTGTGTGAGTACGGAAAATCCATTAAGCATGAAAGGCACAGAAGATTCCAATGTGCACAGAGAATGCCAATGTTAGGGCCACTGCTCACATTTAGGTTAGCAATAATAAATCAAAGAAGGAATTGACTAAGTTTGTGGACTATTTATCACAGGAAATATTTCCATTATTGAAATCGGTAGAGGGGAGGTATAGTCTGACTACAGAACAGGTAAAGGTTCTCTTAGTCCTACAACGTAAGATACATCACCCCAATATCTTTCTTCTGGGTGGGTGATGGGATTTACTGCCTAACTAATGGTGATGTAATGCGTGTTTTAATGTTGACCAACAGTGCAATGAAAGTAAATATCACAAACAACTGGCAACCAATAACAATGCTTTTCTACAAATTAAAGTTATGTTTCTGTCAAATTTTACTTACCCT
The DNA here is from genome assembly GCA_016746295.1 of Potamilus streckersoni. NCBI lineage: Eukaryota > Metazoa > Mollusca > Bivalvia > Unionida > Unionidae > Potamilus > Potamilus streckersoni. The sequence continues at coordinate 289,702 of JAEAOA010001975.1, forward strand.
GATGACTTTTCTCTAATAAATTCAAATTCTCACAAAAGAAATTTAACTGTTTTTAAAGTTTCTTTGGTCTACATTTCATTTGGCTTGAAAGCGTTGAAAGCTGGGAATGCAAAAAGAGGAATAAGTCAAAACATTATTTTTTAATGAAATGAATAAAGATATAATATGCCTATTGGAACTGTAAGCAACATTTCAATTTATTCAAGAAACACACAAACCTTCTTGAACATATTTCGGTCTACATTGACTGCCGTCACATTGCAATAAATTCAAATGTATGTCAACAGAATATGAAAATGTCAATTTGATAGTGTCATATTTTTATTCCACCTGGATAAAGACAATACAGGATTGAATAAGTATATTAATTACATTAAAAAAATAATCGAAGAGTGTCAGTATAGGCTGCCAAGTGTGTGAGATATTCCTGAAACTGACCACTCTTTCCAATGTCAACTACATCGGAACAGGCTATGCAAGGCCGTTATTTGGGTAGTAAGACATGTGCTACGTCTTACATTGTAGGACTACAGGTTATCTATAATTAACAGCATCACATTTTAAAAAATTTATACTTACAATACTAATCTGATTAACTCATAATACCAAACAGGTTTCAAAAGGCATATATTGAATTTGATATGGAAGACAAAAATCAATGAACTTGTGATTAGTGTGTTACATTTTAAAACCTGCTGTCTTATCGATTTATTTCCCTTGAAAATTTCAACATCGTTCAAAACAATCATCGTTTTGTTAACTGAAGTGGAGCAGGAAATTTCACCGTTGCAAACTTGAGCAGTTAATTTACTTTAATATTTTGTAGCTAATGTTTATGGAAGACCCTATTCTAAAAGTAACCTTTAAAATTGGCGTCGTAATTTTTTGGAGTTACAATCGGTGGAAAGCTGGAAGCTGCCATCTTCTTTAACTGGTTCCCTTAATTAATGAAAAGAATCATCATAGCTTCCTCCAAAAGAGAAAAAGCAGACCGAATATAGACGAGGAAAAAAAAATATAGTCTGGCCATCTGAAAATTTATAATTTGACACAGGTAAAGTTTAGAATATATTTGAACCCGACAAATTTAAATATTGCTATACATTATGGCGCTCACCAGTTATTATGTAACTTTGGAGAGAGTGATGTATGTAAGGTGAAGTTGTTTGCATTTAAAACATGCACAGTGGAGAGAATGCTGATATAACTCAATGATACTTTAACGTAATGTGGCTGATGTATCTTTGGATATTGTACTTTTGGAAATTGTAAATGATCTATAGAACATTGCTAATTAATGTCACTACTTCCTTGTGCTCCAAAAATCAATTTGAATTTATATAAAGTACAATATATTTGGCAGCTATTAAAATAGGGAAAATGAATTTTGCTAGACTAGACAATATACCAATATACCGGCTTTTGAAAGTGCAATCAATAATGACCAAATACATAAAACGTAAAAAAGGTCTTTTTTAAAAATAAAAAAAAATAGCCAGTTTATCTAGTGAGGAAACCCGGGGAATTTTTTTTTCTTTTGAAATTCTAACTTTCCCCATGCAAAATACGAAACTGTAGAGCGCCACCTATAGCGATGAAATCTACTGTAAAAAAAATCTTTTATCGTCACTTCAAAGGGAAAATACCGAAGGATATATGCGAGACTTTGTACATGCAAAATTTGTTGGCGTTTCCTTTTAAATTCTTACATGTTTAACCAAAATGCGTAAGCCCAATATGATAGACCTATGCCGATTTATAAACCTCAAGTAGGGATATTATGGGGCATTTCGCATACATATGTGTTCAAGCCTTCTATATTCCATGCGTTTACCCTTGGACAGATTAGGGAAGGCCAAATTACCTAATATTTTACTATTGTTTTATTTAAAATTTTCCTTAAACCTCTTAAAATCTTGTGAAGACGCACACATTATGGTAAACAAGTCTTGGTGCCTGACAGTCTTAGGTAAGAGTCCCACACAATCTACCATTATTCTCTTAAGTAGTTCGTCAAATGTAAGAAGAGTTTGCAGATGAGCACTATATATCTTCTGATTGGGCTTTCCTACGATTTGACAAGTGTGACAAGATCTATAGTGTTTGCCAACATCACTTTTAATTTTCGGCCAATAAAAGTTGATTCAAGATCTTGTGATAAGTCTTACTGATCCGAAAATAACTAGACAAACGAGTTCATTGGCTAATTTCCTGTATATGCAACTTTGGAACTACAATTTGACAGTTCATCGACCACTCGTCACGAACAGGTACATCCGGTGGTCTCTATTTTGTCATAAGGACCTTGTAATTCACAAAATAACAAACGGGTACTTTTGTGGCTTCAGTTTCGATAATATCCATCTGAGACAAACAGGAGGTCGCATGATCTTGTTTCTGTTCGACAAAGAGTGATTATCTTTTGTCACCCTGATTAGAATAAAACGAATGGGTAGTAAAAAATAGCACAGTGATCAATACCTTTTGATTGATCAGTACAAGGAGTAAAAATGACATAATCAAAAACCTGGCCAAAGACTGTGTTAGTTAGAAGAATAATTTCCCAATCAACATCATTCTCAAGAGCATTTTTTTGTTATAGCCGGTTATGTCAGTTTATTTCAGCCACTTCAAAGATTTTGTTTTAAGTCTTATTGACTGTTCAATGACCATTTAAGGGAGGTTCATGAGCTAGACTAAGATTTTTCAATTGATATTACACTAGAACGACAGTTTGATATCTTACTCATTTTACGTATATGTGATTAAATTGCATGTGTGTAAGGTTTACCATTATTTATTTCATTTTTGTTTCATTGTATTTAATTGCAATGAATATTTTTCTCGGATTTGGGATTTTATTTTTAGTAGTAAGATATATTTTTAATACAAAGTTTGTTTTTTCAAGACGAAGATGTAATACGTGAGGGTTGGCATTTAGTTTGTCTTACCTTGGTAACAAATCAACAGGAAGTTAAAATGATTGGTCAGCATCCAGGACATGCTTTCTTCACATGATCACTGTTTGTAAACAACCTATTTTAATGACTGGTTTCTAAGTCGGTCTTACATATACATACACATTTAAGATTTAATACCAGACTTATTTAAAGCAGAGAATCGCGGGAGACAAACTAACGGGGAAGGTGCAATGGAGCTCCAAATGTAATTGTACCTTTTCCACCTCTGAGTGGATTTCAGAATATATTTGTAATGATTTATCTCACATATAATCTAAGTATTTGAAGTACGCGAAAGAGTTGTTTAAGTCGTGGCGGTGAATAAGGTGAAGGTGAAGTACTAACCTTCAAGAGCTGAAAGTGCTGAGTATCGAAAGGTGGATATGCAACCCGAGCTTGTCTTCTAACAAAGGTCAAGAGTGACGGTTTAGTAGCGACTTAACATAAATGTACTTACGTATCAGTTCCTGAGGGAACAATACGTATGTTTCCCAGGATTATAAAGATTGTAAGATATCAGTGATAATTCACCGAAGGTGAAATCATGTCAACCAATTCGGTAACAGACGTCACCTCATGTATAATAATAAATTTCTTGAATTCCCCATAATGTCAAGACAAGCATATCATTCTTCATGAGGTACTAACTATTGCAACTTGACTATGTTTATATAACATGGCTTGAGACATTATAGAATGGATGAAATGGTTACAATGTCACTCGATGCTTTACTACCGTCTGCTTCGAACACAATATAACAGTGAAGCTCTTCATAACACATGCGTGGTGCTATCTATAGATAAAGGTCACGTTGTTGTTGTTGTTGTTATTGGGCTTAACGCCATTTTTCAGCACACGATAGGCTATTCATGGCGGCCAGTATTAATGGTGGAGGAAGAAACCGGGAAATCACCGGAAAGAACCACCGACCCACGAGAAGTTACTGGCAAGCTTTCTCACATATCCACATTCGCCGAATCCTAGACTCGAACACACACAGACAGAGGTGAGATGGCAGTGATCCGTAACGGACAGCGCTTTAGACCACTCGGCCACTCGGGGCCCCCTAAAGGTCACGTAACCAATAGCCAGTCAGATTCCATAGCGCTCGCTGACCAAAAGTGACAATGGCGGATTAGTACGTTTTGGCAGCGAGTGCATAGCAAAACATTATAATTATGGAATAAATTGGCCATGTCCTGGTGCAGTTATACATGATGCAAGGTAATTTCCCTATACTACTATGATTAACACGTAAAATACAAAATAATCATACAAGGTTACAATAGATATATAATATGTTTATTACATGGTGACAAAACATTTGTGAGCCGTTACAATATCACCCATAGTAGTAAAGGATAATTGATGATTTTCTCTTAAAGACCTTAAAACAAATATATTTTGACACCACACACTTCAAAACAAATATATATTTTTTTCTTTCAAACCCCTCTTAATTTAGAAAATAAAAATATATATTCAAATACGAGGAGGATTCTGACTCAGCAATTTTTTATATTAAACAAATGATATATATATATATATATATATATATATATATATATATATATATATATATATATATATATATATATATATATATATATATATATATATATATATAATGTCATTCTGTCATTCAATCGGACATGTTGGATTTGATCTAACAAAAATATTTTGTAACAGATTTAACTCAATCGAAGCAGCGTCAGGTAATACCGGTATAAAACCTAAAATAATAAACGACTGCATTAAAAAAGTAGGCTATCATATATCGCCGAAATATGGGTCAGTATAGTTATTCGCGACTCTAAATGATATGAGAATATATGTTTGGGCAGATGATGTGATGACATTTATTGATAACATGGTCGATATATTATTTGATAAGGATATTTCTAAAGCTATACAAACTTAAACATCTACATTTTATTATAATCTTTTTCGTATTTGCTGACTCTCATTGGCAGAATATCGGTTATCATACTATCAATAATAAGGAATTTGTCCATATCATATTTATTAAACGCATGTAAAATCGAATCTGATCAAGTAAATTAGTCGCGAATCGAGGTTCAACTTTTTTACACGCTGCTGCAAGAGAAACACCGACACAAGATACTATTAACAAAAAGGGATTTAATGATGCGCCTCTTAAAATTATCCAAGAGCCGGTCATTAGTAGCGGTAAATATGAAGCATTTTTGTATAGTATTCATAACATATTTGTAACGCACCAAAATTTGTATGATAGCATCTGTAATATTGCGTTAGAGCGTCAAGATCTTGTTTCGGAATGTTTTTTGAAATATTATTAAAATCGACTATATTTTTTCATTATATAATATCTGTTTACATATTTTATACCGTTATTTTAGTAATTCTGTAGCTTCAGATACAAACTCAATACACCAATAAATCACTGCGGTTATCTTTTTATTATTCGCTATCAGCATAAATTTTTCCTCTATATCTTTGTTTAACATTACAGACACAGTTCCAGAAAATCATTGGTCGAATGACGCCATGGAAATGTTGTAAATATACTAAACTTTGTGCTGCTAAACATGGACAGCCTATATACGCCAGTGATTTCTGCGACGTGTTTAAGAGTGTTATTTTGCTGCGTCCATGTAGCATTTTCCTGATGCTACTTTGTAAACGCTGTTGTTAGCTCGTCCGTGTGGAATTGTAACGGGATTAGTTTTTTAAACAATGTCAGGAATGGGACTATTGTTATCGTTAAGTCTTGCATTAATGACAGCGAGTTTTATATCAACAGTTGGTGGAGTTAAAAAAATCGTTATTAGTTCTGTTTAAATTTCTACGAAAATTTAGAAATGTTTGTACGTGATTACTATAATCAGTTCTAAATGCGGCAAATCCATAATTGATTGTCGTTAAAGAAAGTCGCTATTGGAATTTTCATATCGTCGACGTATTTCTTTTAGTTGCAGCGTCGAAATCTGTTTCTGGTACTCTGAGGTTATTAATACCATTATTGTCATATTGAGAAATGCGAGCATAATACCACCGCGCACTGACACGTACTTGGATTTTTGAGTGTCGACTTATTTTTTCGTTGTGGCATCTGTACCTGCGGTTGGATTTCCAAGATATGTAATTTTTGTCCTGATATATTGATGTCACCAGTAAATACATCGCCAGCTTTCTTAACATAATCGTTTACTGACTTGCCCGAATCTTGTATTTTTTCTTGATCAGCAAAAGTAACGATATTATTAACAGTCGCGGTGGGAATTCGTACAAGTACATCTGATAGTGGTATATTACTCTTTTATTCATCGCCCTTTCTTTATCTGGAAATATAGCAACTTCATTTTGATCAACACTTGTGATATTTAATAAATTAGTAATTTCATTTTTTAGCTGATCGAGAGTAGCGTATTTAGATAAGTGACCTTGCTGAGCAGACGATGAATCTACTACTAATGTTCCAAATTTTGAATAAAAACTCCTTATTGATTGTTGACAAAATAATATACCATAAAATTTTATAACAATAATGGCAAAACCGTTGATATTAAACTTTGACACAGAGCGGTCGGTAAAAGAAACATTACAACGAGCTTCCTGATTGTCATTTTCTTATTTGGTAGAATTGGATCAGGCAAAACAAATTTTCTTATGAATTTACTTCTAGGAGATAATTTTAATTACGATCGCGTTTATATTTACACAATTATTCCGAAACAAGTACGAGCTACTTAACAATTATAATGACAAAATTCATGACGATCTTGAGGCTGGCGAAGATTTCTTTATTATCAAATAACCAGAAGAACTTGTTGCAGTTAATCAACTTGAGATTCGTCCAAACACAAAATAGTTGCTTTTGGTGATGTTCCGCTAAGCAACGAGAAAATGAATAAAAACATTGTAATTTTCACTGTCGCGAAATAAGAAATGTAATTTTATTTATCTCGCTCAGGGATACTATAATGTCGACAGATTTATAAGGCAAATACTGGATGTTTTATATATTTTCCAGGACTTGACAATAGTGACGTTAGAAATATTGCGAACGAACAATGCGGCAACGTAACGAAAGATACATTTATTGAACTGTACCGTCAGGCAACAGCAAATAGATATGATTTCTTTTTGTTCGATAAATTAACAAATGATAAGAGTAAAATGTTTCGATGTTGTATTGAAAACTATCTACAATAATTTGTTATATAGAAAATATGATATAATAAATGGAAAAGCAAGGAAAGTAGAGAGAACATATAGAAAATCTAAAACAAACTTGCACAATCTCAGGCAAGATTTAGACAGCTAGAACAGCAAGCACGACGAGGTCAAGTTGCTGCAGCAGAAACAGCAGCCACAGTTCTCAAACCTGTTACTTTCCTATAGGGCCCCGAGTGGCCGAGTTGTTTATAGCACTATCCGTTACAGATCACTGCCATCTCACCTCTGTCTGCGTAAGTTCGAGTCCAGATTCGGCTAACGTGGGTAAGTGAGGAAGCCTGCCAGCTTCTCGTGGGTCGATGGGTCTTCTCGGGGTTTTCCAGTTTTCTTTCTCCATAATTAATACTGGCTGCCATGTATAGCCTATCTTGTGCTGAAAAATGGCGTTAAACTCTATAAAAACAAACATAACATCAAACAAACCAGTTACTGAAGCTTTACTTGGAAAACAACCCGAAATTAAGCCACTATCAGAAGAAGAAGTCAAAAACTTATAAGAGTAAGAGATCGAAAAAGAAATTTATCTGAAGCACTTGCAGAAAATATAGCAGATCCTCCTGCAAGGCAAGCTGAAATAGATCGACTAATAAATAATCCGCTTGAATTCCAACAATGATTAGCAACTGCAACAGTAGTTAGACCGATCGTAAGAAGTTTAGAACAAGAAGAAAAACTTAGTAGAGAGAAAGAAGATAAAAGAAGATTTGAATATTATTTAGAAAATATAAATAGCAAAATAATAGATAAAGAACATGAAGTTTTAATAAAAATATAGCAAATTTAATAATGTTAAAAAAGATAATTTTCTAACCAACGAAACAATTACAGAATTTGAAAAAAAGTGAAGAGAGTAAAAAGCATTTGGATAATGTAGTTTTAGAAAATGGAAATTATCTTAACGAAAACAAATTATATCGTCATGGAATTATAGCCGATCCTTATACAGAGGCTGTTAATAATATCATAGATGACCGATACCTTAGTGATAGTCACATTAGCAGCTTAATTAACGAAGCAAAATTATTAGATGTTAGATCAGATGCAACTACATATAAAATACCATCTCATCTAATGACTGGGAAAGTTTTACTAAGATCAGCTGAAGCAAGTAAACGCTATTGTGACGAATAGAAAAACAAAGCAAACAAAACTCCCCAAAAAACAAAAAAAAAAAAACCCCACAAAAAACCCCGAAAAAAACGAACAAATACAAAAAAAGAAAGAAAATAAAACGAAATACAGATGAAGAATTTTTTAAATTTTATAAAAGAATAATATTTCTGACGTTGTGAATACTTATAAATAAGAAGAAAATAAATACGAAAATCTAATTGAAAAATAAAAATTATAAAAAGGTTAAGGTATTTATACAGAAACTAGTTCAATTCCAATTGAAAATATTTTAAAAATTTTTAAGAGCTAGAAATGACACTCTTGCTACAGGTTTTAAAAAAATACTTCTATACAATTTAGAAATAAAAATATGTCAGTCAGGTATATACTTTTGAATTTTTTTTAAACATTATGATAATAAACGTTTTTTAAAAAAAATTTTCAGAAAAATATGATGAGAAAACAGGAACAGGCGTCAGAATATTCGCATCAGTTACTGAAATGATTGGCAGATTAATGCTATTGATATCACGAAAAGAAGCAGGAAATGGTGCTGAAATTGACAATGAAATTTTTGACATACTTGACGATTTGAGATCGAGAAATTTATTAACATCCAAGTAGTATGAAGCTTGACACCGTGATCTGATGCAAAATCGCGGCGACTTCATTTCATAAAGATAGAATAATAAATGTCAGCGACGCTATTGCTTGACTCTGGTCAATCTGATAAAGTTAGCGCGAACTTTTCAGTAAAGTATAGTCCATTTATAGAAAAACAATATGAAATTGGATTAATTTCATGTACTTGTTGGAATGCTATGGCAAACGTAAAATCTGGAGAAAATGATGAGCTTGATTTTTCTGTTTACAATCCACAATCTCCTTTACATAGAAAATGGTTAATAATTACAATTCCACAAGGAGCTTACAACATTAATGGTCTAACAAAAACAATAACATAAATTTTAGCTAAAATTGGGGGGGGTAATGGTGATGATTTTGAGCTGGCACCAAATTATAATACGTTAAGGGCTAGAATAACGATGAAAAAATAATCTGATTGCTCGTCTAATACCAAGAAATAATATCGTACCACTGATTGGATTGGAATATGGCATATATCAGTTTAAAGCTGATGGTAGTCTCAGAACATTTGATGGAAAATTTCCAGTAAATATAACTGATGTTAACTCAATACTAGTGAATTTCTCTATTGCGTCTGGTTCATACTCAGCTAAGAGCAGCAAAGGGCAAACTATACACAGTTTTTCGCCACAAGTTTCACCAGGTTCTCTGATGCAAATTAGCCCGCGTAATATTATTTACTATCCGCTAGATGTAGAAAATCAAATAACAGAAGTAAATATGCAATTGATATACAAATTTGGACGACAGTTAGATTTGAATAGTGAAGTCGTTACTTATTACATGTACTTGCGTTCACAACAGTAAGACAACAAAATTATACAACTTCATATATAATAAAGCAGAAAAAGTTTACGGAAGAAACAGTGGGAGGATTGTTTAGGAAACATTTACTAAAATTGTTGAAAATATTCAAGGACTAGCTCGTAAAGTTGCGCCAATTGCACTTGACGTAGGTAAAGCTTTTGCAACTGGAGCAGCATCTGCTGCTGTAACTGCTATGGGATAAGAATGTCTAATAAAATAAAATCTGATAAAATGAAATGCGCACTGTCAATCAAACAAGTTATTTCAGAAATCGCAACAACAAAAGAAACCCAATGCGCAATGATAACAACAATAAAAAATTTTATAATTGAAATGCGAGCAGACTATACAAAATGTAATATCTAAAGTTACTGCGCCAAAATAATTTTATATAACCTAATTAAATAAAAAATGTCTGTGAAAAATTGTCTCGATTTTATCGAAGCTTATAACACAGAGGATGCATAAATGGAATTTGGTTATGCTGAGTATCTTGATGACAATTCTAACAAGCCCGATAAAGCTGGCCAAAGAACATTTAATGCTAGAGGCGAGGACATATTTCTACTGCCTCACAAAGCGATGTTAGAAGTTCGTGGACGAATTATGTTTGATACTAATCCACATGTCTCAATTGCAGCTGGAGCAGAGGTAGCTCTTATAAATAATGGTTGGTTTTATTTAGAAGTGCTCAATATCAGCTGACTAATCAAACTGTAGAAGATATTTAAAATCACTTAAGTTGCAAGCACAGCCTTAAATATTATTTTCTTATCCGATTAATACTCCAACTCAACTGCAACTAAAATGATGTGGTTTAAAGATACTGGAAGTGGGGCAATAATTTCTGTGATAAATGAATTTACTTTAAGAACAACATTAGATGCAGGAGCTGATGCTGCTGAAAATGTTGTAATTGTGAGAGATTTTTTTTTATTGCTAATGCTGCCAATTTTGGTATTTCCTCACCAGGTCCAGCTGCTAATGAAGACGCTACAAGAACTTCACTTACTGCCGCTTGTAATAATCTTGGTATAACGCCACCAGGATCAGCCGCTAATGGTACTGCAATGTTAGCTATAGCTAATGGGGCATTTTGCGTTAGAAATAGAAGTTACAATGAAGGTTATGCTAAGCAAAGAGAACATGTTTTAATATCACTTCAGATTACAATGATGATGCCGTTAAGTACAATATTTGGCTGTTACAGGGACTATAATAAATTATTTCGTGGAGTTAAACATACGATTATTTTAGATCGAGCAGAACAAAATGATTGTCTGTTTAGATTTAGTAGAGTTGATGTGCAATTTGTCATAAACAAACTTGCGTTGTGGATCCCACGAATGACTCCGTCAGTCACTAAAATGTTGGAATTATATAGTATGATGGAAAAACACACGAATAAAATTCGCGAGTTACAACAGCATCGAGTGAACAGATACCGCATCAGTTATTTGTTTTATTTCAGCAACAAGCTCGACGTGAAAGACAACTACAAAATAATGGAGTATTCAATAACACTGATGTTAGACGAATATACGCTAGAATAAATTCAAAACAATATCCAGAACAAGAGATAAAGTGTAATTTTGCAGATGACGCTAAGAAGAAACATTACTAGACCTTACATGAACCTGCTCGATTCAACGCACAAATATCAAGATACTAGAGACGGGACTCAGATATCAGTAGAGGAATTGCGTATGCTTTATCCGATATTTTACTTTGATATTAGTAAACATAGCGAGCGAGCTGTGGACAGCACAGCTGATATTGAAATCACTTGGACTCTAGGAGCTGTTCCAGCAGCGCTGTTCAACGCATATGCTTTAGTGATAAGCGATAGATTTGTTATAATCGACTCTGTCAGAGGTAAAATGTCAATACAAGTTCAATCTATAATCATTATATAAGATGAAAAAATATATTATAAAAGAAATGCATTTAACTGATGTTCAAGTCAAAGAATAAGCAGGAGCTGTTACAAAGCGGAGGCCTTTTTATTGAAGATCAACTCGAGTGCTTTGGGGACTTTAACAAAATTATTGTTAACCAAAAATGAAGCAAATAAATACCATCGCGATAAACATTTCGTTGTAATGATAAGCGCTGCACAAATAACTTTGATATAAAAACATGGCGGTTTCTTCGGTCCGGCTCTATCAGTAATAGACAAAACATTACTACTTGGTAGATTAGGGCTAGCAACAGCGTCAGAAGCAAAATCTGGCGCATCAGAAAAGGTAGCTAAAAGTGGTGGAATAAAGAAAAGTTTCGTATAAAAAGTACTTTTTTTATTACTGGCAGGATAAGCAGAGAGTCTTTTTCCGGGTCTGTTAGGATGAGGACGAGGACTAATGCTGCCAGGAACAATGAGATAAAGTCGCTATCGCCCGCGTTAAGTAATTTTGATAAACTTCATGAACTTAAAAAAGTATTTAAAAAAATCACGGAGTTTATTCCAAAGATGAACTTATGACGCTGCCATCGCCGTTAGGTTTTTGTGTAATAAATATACTAGATTTTAATGATGGATCTGGTATACATTGGGTAGCTGTTTTTGATGACAATTATATCGACTCGTTCGGAATTCTCCCAAGTAACGCGTTAAAAAGATATATGAGTAAAAACAAGGTAATAAAATATTATTCTAATCAGATTCATCCAGTTGGAACTTCCGTTTGTGGATATTATTGCATAATGTTTATTAGGCAGATGACCAAAAATCCAGATTTTTTAAAGTTTATTTTGAAATTTGACAAACAAGCCTTTGACGGTAATGATGAGATTGTGATTAATTTGGTCTAAACTTACAAATATAGCAATGCCAACATATTGTCTTAAGTGTGAAACTCAAATAAAATTAAGACGAAAACAAAAACAAAAAAGAATAATAGAATAATGATAAACAATTACTTGCGCAATTGGTGGAAAAAGAAAATTTGGTTTATATATATATATATATATATATATATATATATATATATATATATATATATATATATATATATATATATATATATATATATATATATATATATATTTATATATATATGCATATGCATATGCATATGCATATACATACATACATACATACATACATACATACATACATACATACATACATACATACATACATACATACATACATACATACATACATACATACATACATACATACATACATACATACATACATACATACATACATACATACATACATACATACATACATACATACATAAATTAAATGGCAAACTGCCGAAATCAGAAGGCGGATGGACGTTGCCAATCCATAAATATACTGGTCCGTGGAATCCGCTTCATGAGCAACCTGACGAAAAGGATAGTCATTTGCCAGAACGGGAACCTTTCAATCAAGTTGACACCATAGCAATGAGTCATGATATATGCTACAGAGATATTAAACTTCTTAGTGGCGAAACAAAACATAGCTGCGACAAAGATATGTTAGACGAACTTCGTGAAATGAAAACCAGTAAATATGCTAGCATGTGTTGACCGAAGGCTGGTAGAGGGTTTTATTTAAGCAAAATATAATCTTGGCCTCGGCAGAGACTTATATGGTGACCTGGCTGTAGAGCTACGCAGACCTAAGGCCGATGGTAACAATTGAGGGATAGAATTAGTTGATACGTCAAATCTAGCTCAAATTAATGTTGGCGCTGACGACCATCCAAAGAAATATTTGTTTAATGTTGTCGATGTTTTTAGTAAATATGCATTTAGTGCACCAGTTTCGGATGAAACAGGGACCTCTATGATTGACGCGCTAAAGCACATAATAACAACTACAGAAAGAAATCCGAAAAGAATCCAGATTGATCACGGAGCAGAGTTTTTTAAAATAAAAAGTTCTAGCAGTTTTTCGAACAGAATAACATTAAAACATACGAAGGGAAAAAGCGTCATTGTCAAGCGATTTAATCGCACGCTAAACGAAATAATTCATAAGTATTTGACGGCTAAAAACACGAATAAATATATTGAAATCATACAGAATATTGTTGACGAATATAATAACACGAAACACCTAGCCACTAAAATGTCGCCAAATGACGCGATTGCAAATCCAATACTAGCAAACGAAAACATGTACCGAAGAAATAAATATAATGTTAGCGATAAAGTTGAAAGAATTTCATTAACAAAAAAAAAAAAAAAACGTTTGAAAAAGGTTATACTCATAACTGGAGCGAAGACGTATTTGTTGTTGATATAGTACTTTTAACAATTCCAGTTACATACTCGTTGAAAGATTTGCTAAGAGAACCTATAAGTGGTAGTTTTTAAGAAATAATAACGTCAGGCAACAGAACAAGATGTAATTGTTTTTGAAAAAGTTATTACAAATCGTGGCAACAGAAGTTCAGTTAAATGGAGCTGATATAGCGATAAGTTTAGTAGTTGGGTGCCAACTAAGATGATTGCATCGACTGAATAATATTGTTATAAATTTCCTCTTGTTTTCTAAGAACTGATCTACATTTTACTGGTTTACATAAGTAAATTAAATGTAACTATTTCGCATCATCAAAAAACATTAAATTAAATATTTTAACAGAAATAAAATCGTATATTATATTTCTTTGTTAGCCGGATTCTTTTACGTTTAAAAAGGGGCTTATAAGTTGTCAAAATATTTGGTGCTCGGAAACACTAAAAATAATTTTAATACTTTTTTGGCAATATGGTACTTAACATCATATCGCCCAGTTGTCGATTTACTTAAATGTTTCTTGCTAACAACAACATCATCTTCGTCATCGTCATAGTTATACAAAATATCATTTTCAGTATAACCAGCAATTTTTTTATACAACATTAGGAACTGAAACAAACACTCCCGAGTATAGCTGAGCCAGTCTCAATTAAGCTCATTATCATAATTTTTTATCCAATTAATATATAACATGTTCGGGGAAATAAAATATCATTGTCGAGTTAGTATACTAAACAAAAAAGAATTAGCCGAAGCAGTTCGAAATTGCTTGCTAGGATATAATTTTTATTTTGTTGACGTTATGATAACATTTGGCAAATTTGATAAATTTTTGTTAACAGTAGCGGATAAAATAAAACTTGATACAAATGCGATGATGACAATACGATTAAATCGCGAAGATATCGTGTAATTTAGTCATAATTTTCTTAGTAAAAAGGAAATAAAAATATTATTAGTTATTGTATCTAAAACTAAATCGATCAAATGTCACCATCGACGATGCCGAACTTCTTTACCATCATATATTTTTTTTATTCTAGCTGAATAAATTTTATGATATTTCCAGCAAATGTTTTGATTTACATTTAATTTCTTCAACAGTTTCGAGATTTATTGAAAAAATCGATTTGGAATATCTAACACCACTAGCTTTTCCACGTCGACTATTTTATTGTTGTGTAACTAAATCTAAATTTTCTAGACGATTATCGGTTTTAATGTTTTAATTTTGTTAATGTAGTCGATAATTAAATTATTTGAAATAGCACCATGAGAGGTTTCGTAAAAAAATCTAAAAAAACTTAATATTGATTTGAATAGTTTTTGCTCCACGTGCAGTTACTTGTAAACAACCATCATTATTCTAACTTCCTAGTTCTTATATTTCGAATAATTCTCTTGTCACTGGTCTCGTATAGATCAAAGTTTGGGAGAGGTTGATATTCGCTTTGTAATCCTAAATTTTAGATATTATCATCAGCAAATCATTGTCCTTCTGGAATATCAATAACAAATAAAGTATAAATAAAATCTTCTCTAAACATTTCAATTCTTCTTGTATCATCACATTTCACTGCAATTAAAATACAAATCAGTGTTGGTATGCCAATAGCTTTTTTTGTTGCTATGTTGATAACAGAACCTAATGCATTTGCAGTATATAGGTTTTATTTCGGATGTACATTGATAAGTTTCTTACTCTTCCGCACTCAGTGGTAGATATCTCAGGATTTCTGTCATTATGCTATAAGGTTTTTATATCTCTAATTTAAAAAATCAGTTAAATAGACAACATTACTCTCTCTCTCTCTCTCTCTCTCTCTCTCTCTCTCTCTCTCTCTCTATATATATATATATATATATATATATATATATATATATATATATATATATATATAATGAGCATTATCAAATCAGAAAAAATTACTTTGGCATTTTCAGGATACGATGACAGTTACAAACTCTACGATCAGTCTATTTTAGAAAATTTTACCTCTACAAATTATTTTATCTTAATCTCGAGAACTTGCGGCTAATACAAGTATCAAACTTATGGTCTAATATCATTCGGTTTTATCAAAGTTACATGCAGATGAAGATTAGCTTTTGGAAACAAAAATTTTGACAGCGAAATCTCAGTGCCCTATTTAACAGAGAGATCGAGGAAGATATTAACTGGAACAAAAATTGCTATAGTAGCCGATGAAATACATCCGGAAATAAATAACGATTAGAAGAATTTAATTCGTTAGGGTCAGGCTGGACATTCGAAATGATAAAAGGAGTTTTATTTCACACAGCAAGATATAACGTACTTCGCGGTAGTTCGTACGTTGATCTTCCTCACAAAAATGTATAAGAAAAAAATCTTGCTGTATAAATGTCAAAAACAACGATGGCAATTGTTTCCAGTGGTCTATTCTTTCCGCAATTGTTCCCAAAGAACAAAATTCCGATCGCGTCAACAAGTATTTCCGCACAAGAACGTACTCAATTTTGATAGGATTAGCTTTTCAGCAGCAGACAATCATATTACAAAATTCGAAAAGCAGAACGATATCTCAGTAAATGTTTTTATACTAGACGAACAAGAAAATGTTTACCCGATATATATCTTAGAAAATCTTAAAAACAATAATTCATTATTTTTTCATGGACATTATAGTTGGATAAAAACTTTAACCGATAAGTTGGCGGACAGTACAGTAAAATAAGAAACAAAAAATATTTCTGTTACAAATGTCTGCATGGCTTTTGCTAGTAATGAAAGACTGCAGAACCATCTCAAATACTGCGTCAACGCTTAAAAAATAAATAGGCCTAGCGGAAAAGAAAAAAGTTTTAAAATTTAAAAATTATAGTCATAAGCTAAATATTCCTTTTGTTATTTACGCCGTTTTCGAGTGTCTACTCGTTCACGTGGCGTGAGCAGAAAAAAAAATCCGAACAAATCAAGTACCAGAAAAATGCAACAGTATTTCCCTTGCGGAGTAGCTTATAAAGTAGTTTGTTGTGCCAGCGATAAATTGTCATCTCCTATAAGGTTATAAATAGGTGCAAATCCTGCTGTGTGGTAAATAAAAAATTAATAGACAAGTTAATACAATTTCTAACAGGTTACTTAGAACTGCTCCGATAGAATAACGTATAAACAACAACTCGACTTTGATGAGGCAATTAATTGTTATATTTGTGAAAAATTGCTGGCGGACTCCAAGGTTATTTGACTCACTGTTATTTGACCGGCCAATATCGCAGAGCAGCTCATAGCAGTTGCAATTTAAAATTTCATGCTCCAGATTTTATTCCTGTACTTTTGCATAACTTTAGAGGGTATGGCAGTCGCATCATTGTATAAGCTTTTGATGATAAAAACATTAAAGCTAAACTGAAATTAAATAAAAGATAAAATGTATTCCAAATAATGTTAAAAATATATGTCAGTGATGCTTGGAAAATTACGCTCTATTGACAGCATCCAATTTATGGCGTCATCATTAGACGAGCTCGTTAACGGTTGTAGCACTTTTAGTAATCTGTGAGGAAGCTTCTTCGGTGAAAACTATGTCGATCTGACTAAAACGGTATCTTTCCTTATGAGTATCTTGACGATTGGAGTAGATTTAATGAAATTTCTCTGCCTTGCAAAGATAAATTTTACTCGCAGCTCAAGAATGAAAATGTCAGCAACAACGAGTATAAATATGCACAAGATATGTGTGCTTATAAAACGTTTGGTGATTATCACGATTTATATCTGGAAACGGATGTTTGTTTACTAGCAGATGATTTCGAGTATTTTCGTCAGGTTAGTCATGCAAAGTACGGATTAGAACCTTGTTGGTATCATTCTGCTCCAGGGCTGTCTTGGGACGCTTTAATAAAGACAAGTAAAATAGAATTAGATCTTTTAACAGATGTCGATATGTTTAACTTTATTGAAAAAGGCATCAGAAGGAAAGAGCGTTATAACAAAAAATATGCAGCGGCTAATAAAAAATATTTGAAAACTTATGATAAAAATCTTCCGTAGAGTTACATTATTTATTTAGATTGTGTGAATTTGTACGGGTGGATTTTTCATAGCCAATGCCTTGCGGTGGGTTCCATTAGGTAACTCCAAACCAATTTCTTCAAGAAACTGAAAAAACAATTACCTAGAAAAATCAAAACTGATTTTTCCGATGTCAGATATTTTGTTGAAGTTGATATAGACTATCCTTGCTCGTTACACTATCTACATAACGACTATCCCTTTTGCGCAGAGTCGATAACGATTGATTATAGTTTATTATCCGCTGAACAATGAGCAATGACAACACCAAAACATATATCCTTAACAAGCAAGTTCCAAATTTATTAGATAAATGAAATTACGTCATGCATTACAAAAATCTAAAGCAAGCAGTAGATGCTGGATTAATTTTGAGAAAAATTCATTGCGTGTTAAAGTTTAATCAGTTGCGATGGATGGCAGATTATACTGACATAAATACGAAACGTCGTGCCGTGGCTTGAACCGAATTTGAAAAAAAAATTCAAGTTAATTAACTGGTAAGACTATGGAAAATATATGCAAGAGAGTTTCAATTGAAATTGTGAATGACGTTAATGGCAAAAATAAATTAGTTTTGTTAGTATGAAAATATTTAATGAAACTCTTTCTGCAATACAGAGACGAAAAACAAATTTAAAGTTAAATAAACCAATGTATGTTGGTGCAGCCCTACTTGATACATCAAAGTGCCTGATGTACGATTTTCATTATAATTTTACCAAATAAAATGTGGCCAGATTCGGAGTTCTATTTACTGATACAGACTCTCTCGTAAATAATATAAAATGTGAAAATATATATCAAAATATTTACGATAATAAAGATTTGTTCGATTTATCAGATTATCCAACATGTAGAGGATTTTATGATCATTCTAACAAGAAAGTTTTTGGAAAAATGAAAGATGATTTTATGTTTGTGCCGGTGAAAGAGTTTTTGTTGGACTAAGAAGCTAAATGTATGCTGTGATATTAGATGACAATGAACTGACAAAGAAAGCTAAAGGCATCCCTCGCGGTTACGTGAAAAAGATGATGCATTTTGAGGATTTCAAAGCGGCTCTTAACAAAAGCGTCAGTTTTATTAAAACTAATGTAATTATGACTAATTATCATAAATTTGAAACGAATACAATTATAAAACGTGGACTAAGCCATTTCGATGATAAAATGTATTGCAAAGACGGAATTAATACTCTCGCGCTTGGACATTATATAATTAATATTGTCTAAACATCAGAAACAATGTTTGACAATTTAACATTAACCGATGGAGTTAATAGCAAAATACAAAGACATGGTCAATAACCAACAATTGTCATTTGATTTTAATGATGAAGTTTCAGGCATTTGTTTTAGTGAATTTGATAGAATAAAACTTTCTTTTATTAAAACAGTCGATAGCGAGTATTTTCCATATCTCAAAAATTTACGAGACAAGCTTGCATAAAAGTTTGAAAATTTACATAATCCAATAAGCCAAGGTCAGTACACAAAGATCATCATAGACCTGGACAGGTCAAAGGTTTTTGCAAAAGGTAGCAAATATCTTCTTAATAAAATAGCTATGAAAGAACTATTCGAAAGTCGCCGTAAGGTATCTGGTATGGTTAAGGTTTTGTTATATAATTACGATAACATATTATACTTAATATAAAAATGTCGAGAGACTTTTCATAGGATTAGAGATATGTGTTTTTTGTACATACTCATGTTTAAAATCATTCACTAGTTGTCGAACGTAAAATATATACTGTAATATTGTTTCGTATTTAATGATATGTAAATCTGATAGTATATTTAAGACATACATATTCTGGTGCAGTTCTGTATTTGCTAACGTAACTAGCAAATTTCTTTTTTACGTAAATAATATATCATTGCTGAAGATTTTCTCCTTAAGTTCCAACCGTATATGACTTGATAAAATTCCTACATATCAAATCTGGTCGTGTTTGTCATGCGAAGGCATATTTTGGTCTGTGCAATTTTGTTATTAATTAATTAGTAAAACAAATAAGATAATCTGGATCTGCATAATGCTATTACACATTTTTTGTCCGCAGTTTACTTCCACTTGCAAGAACGTATATACGGTTTTAACTTTCCATACGAATTATTGATTTCCCCTCTGCAGTTCGGTCCGTCGTCATAGAAACAGTTCATTTTGTCTGCTGGTTTTAACAGATAATTACATTGGCCACACAATTCAGTTCTAGTTTAGCAGGCATTGAAAAATCCGTTTTATATACCAAATAAAATCTAGAAATACATAATTTTTATTTTTTTATAATAATGTTTTTAAAATCAGATATTTTTCTTTTATCTTGTTTGTCATTTAGTTTAGCATCGACTTTGTAAGCGAGAGTGTTTTTGTAAAGTCCTATACTGGCATGATTAAATTTCGCTTTTATGTGTAATGTGAACTCGGAAATTTATTTATTTTCGAATTATTTATAATATATCTTTTTTTTTTAAAACAGAAAATATAATGCAAAATTAAGTGTTTTCCAAATCAGATAATGTAATGGTGATTACTACAACTACTAGTACTTTCAGCTAATACTACCTTTATTACTGTTGACATGTGGTAGTTGAAATGAACAAAATTAACCCTCTTTCTATGTAACATCTCTCTCTTTCTCTCTCTCTCTCTCTCTCTCTCTCTCTCTCTCTCTCTCTCTCTCTCTCTCTCTCTCTCTCTCTCTCTCTCTCTCTCTCTCTCTCTGGGTAAATCTGTTTTAAAGTAGACTCGGTAGATATGAGGTTTCATCTTCCCACGGATTTGAATATTTATATATCCACATTCATATTTGAGGGAGTATTTTACATGTATATTGTGCGAAATCAACTTCCGTGATTATGAATCCAGACATTACTTCTCAAGCCTGAAGCCATTTGTCTGCTTACAATTTAGATCTTGTCTACAGTTTGACTTTGTCAGATTACGAGAGAGCGGTGAGTTTACTGTTGTCATACATACATGTATGCATGCATGCATGTATGCATGCATGCATGTATGCATGCATGCATGCATGCATGCATACATACATGCATGCATGCATGCATGCATACATACATACATACATACATACATACATACATACATACATACATACATACATACATACATACATACATACATACATACATACATACATACATACATACATACATACATACATACATACATACATACATACATAGTTTGTTTGATGTACCTAAAATTGTCATAGAAACAGCATAATGTGCATCTAAATGTTTTGAGATAAATCAAGCACAGCTACAGTATTGTTTTGACCTAACATTTTTTATACACATTTATCAACATTAATTTATAATACGGATGAAATAGCCTAAATAGAAATTACATTATTTTGATAATGATAGAACTAGGTATCCCATGCAGTATAGTGACAACGTGCTAAATGTATATGAATTAAAAACCAATACAGGCCATTAATATCATTTTGGGTGGCTCCAAGTCATGTCTTCATGATGTGTTTAAATAAATGAGCTACGTCTGTTTGATAATTCCTCAAACGTTGTTATTTATTAAGAATTATAGCGTTAAGGAGAAAGGCTTTAACAATGCCATACAAATTACAAGAAATGTAGTTTTATAATAGCTTGTAGAAGACGGTCTATAACTTCAGCCTCCATATATTCCTCAGTAAATTGATAAGAAAATGTCAAGTTATAAATGTGAGTTATAGTTAGTAAAGGGACATGAAATTATTATACAGATATTCATTCATAACAATTTCTTAATCCTAGTAGCGTGCGTTTCTTATTTTATACAAATAAATTAAAAATAGCTTGCGAGAATTCTCTTCTTATTCAATGAAAGCTTTTTCTTCTGGCGAAGTTGTTAATGTTTCAGTTTCTCTTAAGGAAAGATAGCCATTCACTGGTTGAGATTTTACATTTAAATCAAGTATCCAAAAATTCTCATAATTTGACAGTGAAATGAATTGTTTCCATTTTCTTTCTTTCAAAACACGTTCTTATTTTAGTTTTTTATTGATTGGAAATTCTATATCAAGGTCATCCTGTGTTGGAGGTATATTGGAACGTTAAAACGTGTGTAGATTCTGGTGACATACTCGAAAACCAGGCGACTGTTTCGGTGGTTTGGTGGATAGAGCGTCCGCCTCGGATGCGAGAGGTCGCGAAATCACTGGTTCGAATCCCAGCAGAGTCATACCAAAGACTTATAAAAATTGTACTGAAGCTGCCTAGCTAGGCCGTCAGCATTAAGATGTTTGTCTTAGGATTGGTCGGCCTGGTGTCAGGATAATGTGACTGGGTGGGACATAATGCTACGTGTCTGCTAGCAGCAGGGAGGGTGAATCCTACAAAATTTTGCCCGTATCCTTAACGAAAATAAAGGTTCCTACAACTGGCTGAAAAAAATAAGCCAATAACGCTAAACCAAAGTCTCTAACTATTATATTCCGTACGGTTAAAAACCGCATGAGGTTAGCTCAGTTTTGTTACTCTATTATTGATTACATTTTTCACGATTTTGTTTACTACGAAACGACCCAATTGTTGTTGTTCACTCTCCCTGCTGCTATTGACCCAGCCTTTTCGTCCAAACAAAATCACATGGAGCGTACAATTACTACCTTCAAATTCCTCATCGTCATCTCTATCACCCACAAGTGCATTCCATTGTCTCTCTATACGTCTTCTCTCATTTTCGGCCCATAGTGTTTACAGACTTACTACCCAGACTGTTTTTTTCGGTCCAAAGTGTTTACAGACTTACTACCCAGACTGTTTTTTTTCGGTCCATGGTATTACGGATTTACTGCCTCATGATCGTTTTTTTCGGTCCATAGTGTTTACAGGCTTAATACCCCAGGCCGTTTTTTTTTCGGTCCATAGTGTTTACAGATTTACTGTTCCAGGCCGTTTTTTTTTCGGTCCAAAGTGTTTATAGGCTTACTACCCAGACTGTTTTTTCGGTCCATAGTGTTGACAGTTTTCATACCCTAGGCCGTTATTTCGGTCCATAGTGATGAAAGCTTTCATTAAAGATTTTATTCAGACAACTCAGTTCTATTATGTTTACATTCTCCTCTTTTTAATCACGGGTTGGGTCGTTACACGGGCTCGGGAAATTCAGCTATGACAATATAGTTCAGACCCAACCCACTGCAATTTTTTTCCCCCTATAATAGTGCCGTAAACTCTATGTGGGTAGTTAGTTAGAAACTCTCCCTTAGCCAGTAACTTTCTTCCCGCATGACCTGAAATTTCTTCACGGGCTCTCGCTTAGCGGGACTGTTTCTTTCTCGGGCATTTCTAACTAACTACCTACATACAGTTTACGGCACTATTATATGGGACGCAATGCATTTGCTGTGGGCTTGGTGTGAACGATACCATCAGAGCTGATTCTTCCCGAGCTCGTAGTGGTCGCTTCGGGACGTTTGGTTTGAAATGGAAAGGGGAGGATATGAACATATCTAACCAACTACCCACATATAGATTCCGGCACTATTATATAGATAAAAATGCAAATTTAGCGTGCTTCAGTGAAGGTGAACAAAATTGGTGTAGCATTAATAGAGAATGTGTATAGCGACCTTGCGAACCGAGTAAAGCACCCTGTCTAATAGGTTGCTATACGGATAATATTGGGGCTGTTGACTAGGCTGACCTAGGCGCTATCTGGTACAGGGTACCCCTAGGCTGCGGACGATCTGGGGCTGGCAGGCAGTCAGGCAGGCAGGTGTACTTAGGCGGCTAGGTCTGGCGTGTGTGGCTTGAATGTACTACGTATAGACCGATGCAGGCACAGGGTGCCTTAAGTGCGGGCAGTATAGGGTAGCTAGCTTGCGAGGCTCTAGGCTGGCAGGTAGGCAGGCAGGCAGGTGTACCTAGGCGGCTAGGTCTGGCATGTGTGGCTTGAATGTACTACGTATAGACCGATGCAGGCACATGGTGCCTTAAGAGCGGGCAGTATAGTATAGCTAGCTTGCGAGGTTTTAGGCTAGCTGGTATCTAGCGTCCGAACTGGGTTGTGGGCCGAATATATCAAGCGACCGAATGACTGCATTATCTTGTGAGGCATTTTTAAAATGAATCCCTGATCGCAGTCCGACACGCAAGTTAACAGATAATTAGGTAATAATTGTCAGAAAAAGATTTATTTTATCCGTCCTCGACTAAATGCGCAAAGGGAAATAATTATCTATTGCTCAACATAGATTCAGAGAATAGTTATCGCGCTTTATTATATACTCTAATACCAATCAATATAAAATGGTGTTTTTATCTGCGTTTTGATATAATTTTATAATAAATTTGCAGATAGACATGATAATTAATAAAATATTTATTTTATCTTTGATTTGTCAGAGAATAGAAAAGCATTTTTAGCGATTTTTGTTTACTTGTAAACCAGCACTCAATTCAATTAAACATTTATTATAAATATTATTTGATAATGAATCACACTCAGCTAAATTAGCTTGAGATCGATTAGAGGCAATTAAAAATATCTACCTGTTCGTGATGCTGTCAAACAACAACTACAATCGCGTCAGGAATCTCAAATGAAATTTGAGGAGGATACAAAACAGTTATTTAAACTTATCATTGAGACCACTAAAGATATTCAACCTGTGTTAGATCAAACAGCTAAAGTAGCTGAAAAATAGCAAAAAGAACCAAGAAAACAAAAACAATTCTTAAAGAACTTCAAGCCGAAATAGCAGCTGCGTTGCCACCACCTGAAGAACCAGAACAAGAATTAGAACCAGCACCTAAAGAATCAGAACTAGCACGGGGTAGAATTAATATAATTGACAAATTCACCGATACTGCCATTAATGAAATGAAAATGGCTAAAAAGTAAATCTTAAAAAAAAACAATTTAGCAATAAGCTAAAAGTGCTTTTGAGAGTAAATGATGAAAACCGAACAACAAAGATTAAAACCCTGAACAATGGCAGAAATACATCGTATAGTCGTGCATTCGTGTCTAAACATAGAGCTCGTATCCATTATCTAAAAGTTGATCTAAGACAAAAATTTAGTCCAATCAGATTTAGAATGAGATTATAATATGTACAAAACCTCCAAAACATAAAATAACTCAAACCATAAGACATACAATCAACAAACTAATTATCCAGGATACCACAACATCACGAATACTCACATTCTATCTACACCAAACAGTAAACTAAACCACCGAATCCAATTGATAGAGTCCATTTTCATAACACTTCTGTTTGGAAGTTTCTAAATAGTGGTCATTATTACTCAGTGTCCTAATCAACGACTTTTCCTTACTGATGTTGCAAACGACTAGAAATTCTCATCGGAGGAAAAACGCGCTGGTAATAATTCCCAGAAATCATTAATGAAGCAGCAATATTTGTAAACGATTATTTAGTGCGGTATTAATGGAAATTGATGTGTTACCAGTCACTTATTAATGAAATTGCCGATGACTACTATAGTGACAACTAAGTCACAGTGATTAGATATCAATTAGTGATAAAGTTAATTAATAATAAAATGATTGTGCATGGTGCTCAACGTTGACCAACCATGGTCAGGGCACAATAACTCTCGAATACCGATTTACAGAGCAACCTACGGGAGATGGGTTAGGTGAGATTGTTGGCAGGTCTATTTAGAAGAATAGCCCCAAAAGCAATACCCAATTGCAAATGCAGCTGGGTATGAAAGCTATTGATGTTGTTCGTAACAAAAAAGGTATAGACACTGCTGGTAACCTTGCTAGCAAAGCCATTCATCTTCAGCAATCTAAAAGATAGACTAGCACGATAAAATACGCAATATGTCAACAACCTTCCGATACTCAGAAACCGGTGAAATTGCCGAGTACTGAAGTGATGCCCGCAGTGTAAGTAAAATAATAAATCAAGCCGCTAATCAAAAACTAGCAGAGTTGGCTGATGTCCAGATGTCTTTAGAAGGAAAAAGTTAATACAGCTAACCGCTAGTCTGATAGCAGGAATGGTCTCACTTCCGAAGTGGTCTCACTTCCGAAGTGGTCTTCGTTTAGACGATAATAATTATAAATAAATATGTTACAAAACGTATAATGATCCCGCATTGACATGGACGCACCAGTTCTCAAAGATGACGTCTGTGCGTGATTATCAGTATTATTCTTATGAAGCACGAACACCAAATCAACTTGGACGAATGAACTACAGGTTCATGATACAAGTAGTATTTCCTGCCCTCAGAAGCATTTATTTTTGAAGTCGAAGGTGAAATTTTAAAAATGATAATACTGAATATGCAGCCGAAATTAGTGTTGGTTTTGTTAATAATGGTATTATGGCTTGTTTGATAGCGCTACGTATATGATGATTGACGGAAAAAATATTGAATCAATTCAAAAAGATTGTTGACGTTGCTACAACAATACTTGGTCTTGCAAGATATAGTGATGATTATTCAAGATCAGCTGGTCCATCAATGATGTTGCAAAGATAACTGATTTTCCAGAAAATATACGCACTAACTTTAATACATACAATGTGAGAATACTGCATCCAATCAACAAACACTACCCCTGCAGTGCAGCATTATCGATCTAATAGCGTTAAAATTTCAACTTGGGATTTACAACACGTCGATCGATGTTGCATATGGAAGAAATGAAGATTTTCAGTGTGTAATTCCACTCTTCACCATCTTTGGATTTTGTAGAAATGTCAGAAAAGGATTTTTGGAGCCAAACATACAGTTGTTGTACTGGTACGAAAGCAAACGGTGATGATGCAATATGGCGAATGCTGGTGATGCTGGTAGAGTAATACTTAACAAAATTTATGTTGTGGATGTCCATGATGTCTCCTTTCAATATCTAAAGAAGTATCGAGTTTTACTATCTTTTATGATCAAGGCGTAAATCAATGCTATCATGGTGACAACAACCACAAATGCTATCCAAAGTAAAATTAACGGTTTATTTACATGGCAAATAGCCTTCTCAGCAAGGTGTTTCTGCACCGACATATATTTATTGCGCTTCAAAAATGCTGCACGAGTAAATGATCAAACGCATATTATCCGTGATATTTGATAAACTCGGTGGTTTCTGAGGTTTCGTTTAAGAATAAAATGGACTATCAAGAACCATCCGAAGATATTTTGTTAATTCTGATCAAAATCATGTAACACGTGCATATCATCGTCTTATGTCATTATATGGGACGTGATCAAAAATGTGATACTGGATTACAAATATCTCAGCTGGATTTTACACGCTCTATATCCTATTTATTACTTTTCACTCGAACATTTAGATTTGAACCAGACAATCAGTAGTAGATATTATACATTTTCGAGCTAGTGTTAATGAAAGGAGCTATTGATAATTACAGAGCAATTGCTGTTATACTTAGCGTAAATCAATGTCAATTTACTCGAAGGTCACTGAGACGAATGAGAGTAATTGATGCCAGTAGAAAATCATGAAATGTGTTAATAGATCAAGGGTTCATAATATTAAATTCCATATAATCACGCTGATTTAGTTTGACTCTGGTCAGATCAAAAGACTAACTGCAATCAGCACTCAAATAATAACTGTGAAATAAAAATATCATTAAAAAAGGAACAGATCAGAGAGGGTTCAAATAAATTATCGTTAACCGATCGTCAAGTTTTCAAAAACTTTTAATGAAAAAAAAAACAAAATCAAATAAAGGTGTCAAACTTGATCTTTCTGCGGCTGCTATCCAATGATACTTTAAAACGGGTGGTATATTTCCCCTTCTCGCAGCTATACCAGCATTAATAGCCGCTGCAGCCCCAGCTGTTGCAAAATCAGCTGCATTAGGCTCTATTGGAACAGCCGCTGGAATGGCATTAAAGAAAACGACCGGAAAGGGAATAAAACAAACATCTATAAAAAGGGAAAAGGTCTCAGATTACCAGGGACCCCGCCTTCGTGGTACGGAAAAGGTCTAAGACTTCCCGGGACAGTTTACTAATCTCGTCTATGTCCAATTTTGATTTACTTGATGCTGTTAAAAAATTAAAAATAAAAAAACTTTAGAGGTGTTTTTATGCGCGATCAATTACCAAAACAACCAAACAATACTGAAACAGGTATTATTAATTTCGATCAAAACTCTGGACTAGGTACTCATTGGGTAGCGTATGCAATTGATCCACGTGGAATTATTTATTTTGATTCATATGGATTAGCGCCACCAAAGGAATTTTTAGACTATGCTAACAACATGCAAAGTACTCCAGTTTGGTATTCAACGTTACCTACACAAACATTAACTGATCCACCAATATGTGGTCGTGAATTACTTAATGCACTTGATGCTATATCCCTGGCATCGCCAAGAAAACCACCTCATAAAGTCGTGCATGAATATACCACATTGTCACATTTAAACAGACATCAGTAAATATAATGGTAGATATTCACGGAAGATCTGCTCGTGGTAAAGCTCAGCAGCAAGGTGATTTATCTAAATATGCAACCCTTGATCAACTTAGAAATGAGATCGACGATTTATTAAATATTACAAATGTGGATCAAAATGAAGTAGTTGTTTTCAGGACAAACCAGGACGATTAAAGACGAGCAAATATGCTACAGTTACCAGACGTACTTATAACGAATTCCTACTGCAGTTTGATAATATGTTACTTTTCCTGTAATCAGGGTAAAATATGGATTCCGCTAAATCATTTTACGAGATATGTCCAAAAGACTGTCGGTGTATTTAGTGGAGACGTTATTATGAACAAAAATAAAATTACCGATCTTGGATACAAGATAGTGATGCTCCAACACCAAGAATAGTGATGCTGCAAACAAAATAATAACGTATGATAAGAAGTTTCAATAAGATCGATAATTAGCGAATATCAATGACTGATATTAGTAATTTAGAACACCAGTTTTCTAATGCATACAAAAAACGATAAAATAACAATCATTTTTGCAATAAATCATAAATCTAAAACTATATAAAATTCAAAAATAGTTTTGGATAAACCTTAATACAACTCTTTTATCCACCATATATATAAAATTATTGATATTAAACAAAATTCAATGATATTTTCAGCAAATTCTGAAAAATGTCATATAAAAATTCCTCACAGCAGATTAAAAATATTAGTATACAGTTGCATTCTGGTATGGATCGTGGAACCAAAAAATAAAACCATCAATACATACACTGAAATTACTGGTAGTATAGAGATTTCCGTACTTAGTGTGCAGATTTTAATAATATCCACTTCATCTTCAACTACATGAAGTTTTTCTAAAACTATATCTGTGTTATTAGATAAAGATTCTGAAGGAACGTTTACGCTGGAATCATCGAGTAAAATTTACCTCAAGCTTACTGGTGGTGTTTGAAATTTGTAACTCAATTAATTACTTAGCGTCATAGTATAATGGATCAAATAACTACGTCATCTATCTACGTTCAACGTCACAGATATAACCAAGCATGTGAATGCCTGACCAAACTAAAAAATACCATTGACCATTACACAGTAAAAGTAAAAAAAAAATCGTAGACGTATTGTCGTCATTGATATAGTTGTGTATTCAGTTTCTGCTATTGTTGCTGGATCCGGCTTAATATTATCGACATTAACAATGACAGCTCCAGCAATTATAACAATTATTGTCTCAACTTCTAAGACTATAGCGGGTATTTTTAGTATTATTGCTAAAAAAATAACTACATGTGCGAATGATAAATTGCGTGAGTATATGATAAAATTGCACACAGCAACAGCAACATACTCTAAACTATCTGGATATATTTTCACGTATCTCAGTGATGGTAAAATAACTGACGAGGAGTTTGCAACAATAATTAAAACCTACGATGAAGCATTCAAAATTGTTAATAATTCTGGTATCAAAATAAATGGAGAATTAAACAATAATAATAACAATAATGTCAGCACCTGAACATCGTTTGGATATTGTCCAAGTTTAGACATTCAGCATCGTCACTAATATAACTCCTTCAAAAACTACTATGATATCGATAAGTTCAACCAATCCTGAATTTAACGTTAACTTTCCAACTGCAATTCTAGTAAAAGAGATAGCATTAGCTCAGTTACGTGTTTATTATAGCTGGCCTAATATTAGATCAAAACCATTTGGTGGACAACAACCAAATAATTCATTAGTATTAAAAATAAATCTGATGGAACTCCCGATTGGCAAGTAGTTAGTATTCCAACTGGTAGTTATCAGTTAGAACAGATTAATGAAAAATTCCAGCGGAGAATAAGTCTTTAACCGGAAAAGAGTCTAAAATATAAATTACTGTTTACGAAACAACATTATCGTCGGTGATTGAAATAAATTCTCCTGATTATGCTGTAGATATTTATCAAAGTTCGATTAGATCAGTACTAGGTTGGCCTGAAGTTGAACCTGTTTATAATGGTCTTCAGAAACCAAATAAAGATGAGTTTTAAAACGAGCGATGAAAAAATTCACTAAAAAATCCACAATATCGAGAACAACATCCATGGGAAGTTAAATGAAAATTTGAATTCCAAAATAAACGTATAATATTATTTTACAGATTGTACGGTAAACGGATCCCTAAGATATTTTAAATCAGCATATTGATTTCGCCGTATAAACCAGGACGAAGAAATCGGACAGATTGTTGATGAAAAATTTTAAAATCAAATTTCGAATATCTTAAAGCCTGAATACATTCAAAACACGTGTAATGATTTAAGAAATTTACTTATTTCCATTAGCTATCATAATGTTTTTATAGTGTAAAGCAGCAAATAATCGATTCAAATAACACTGTAAATGGATCCTACTCATTTATACATCGCCAATCGAAGTTTATAGACGTGGAAGCAACTAATTCTTAAAGATATATTTTCACTAATCAAGAACGTAAACAAATATTATTCTTGAATCATTACAATATAACATAAAAAAGTAATTTACACACAATATTATACCAGATACCATTTAAAATAACAAATGAGATTAAGAATTATTAAATGATCTTATTGAAAAATATTATCCGGATGAATTAAAACGTGAGGATAAAATAGCACTTAAAACATAATATTGGAACAGGACGACATATCTCACATATTGTTAATATAACATCAACCATCGCACTGAATTTAATGTGCGATATAATTGACAGTAGTTACCATATCGATCTTTCAAAGTCTAACCAGGCTCAGCTGGGATATATTGTAATCATCTAGTATCCAATCCCCTCCGGGCTGGCTGATTGTATCTGAACTAATAAATCAAGTTTACTTGCGTGTACATAATTCATTATTGTCAAGAATGAATTTCAAACTTACAAATCAAGATGGTAATATTGTGGACCTTCGCGGGGAGACGTTAAAAAATGAAGATATTTTAAGTTAAATGTCAATTATTTTTTTATTTTAAATATATATATATATATATATATATATATATATATATATATAATATATATTTATATATATATATAATATATTATATATATATATATAAATTTATAATATATTATATATATATATATATAAAGAATACAAATCATATGGCGAATAACAAACCCTCTCAAGCGTACTGGATCCACCAAGGGATCACGTCTTCAGGGATTAATTAAAATAGATGCAATAAACTGACGACGAACAGTACGAAACTAGTAACTAACTAGCCTAAGCGCTTTCGACTCTTAATGAGTCTTTTTCAAAGGCAAATACAAAACATAGTTACGACAAACAAATAAACACAAAAACGTTGCGTTTGTAAACCTCTACATTTCTATCTTCACATGTGCTAAAACTATAAATACAACCAGCTTGTATAGACTAGTTGCGGAAACTTGTGAGGTTTCCGCAACTAGTCTATACAAGCTGGTTGTATTTATAGTTTTAGCACATGTGAATATAGAAATGTAGAGGTTTACAACGCAACGTTTTTGTGTTTATTTGTTTGTCGTAACTATGTTTTGTATTTGCCTTTGAAAAAGACTCATTAAGAGTCGAAAGCGCTTAGGCTAGTTAGTTACTAGTTTCGTACTTTCGTCGTCAGTTTATTGCATCTAGATAATATATATAATATATATATATATATATATTATATATATAATATATATATATATAATAATATATAACAAAATGAACATTGAAAATATCAAAGCCATTGCTTCTGCTATTGAAAACTTAAAGCATGACGGAATTCAGTTGTCTGAAGGTCTTGATGCTAAAAAAATTTTGTGTGAGTTTGAATCGTTACAACAAAGAAAATTTCAAAATAAATTCACATTATCTTCTAATTTCAGATTCTTAAAGCCAATTTATAATTCTATGTTAGAATCTTTACAACTGGTAAATGACACACAAGTAAAGCTATTTGCGCCTCTTGCTTTTTCAATCGAAAAGATAAAAAGCGAATTATCTCACGAATATGAAAGAAAAATATGATAGACAATCGTTTGATACAATTGAGAACGGTTATGCTATTTGACAGTAAAGCTGAGGATAGCGATAGTGAAGGTAAACCCCTGACACAGTCAGGAGATATTGATTATAGCTAAACAAAACCCTTTTCAAGATTGATAGAATCGAAATTTAGATAACGTAAAATAAACAGTTACTATATGTACTCAAATATAATCCTTTGATCATATTTGTTTGAATATGCAGACTTATATGTTTTATTTGCGACAAATTGTACCGATTGTGAATGAATGCTAAAATATTTGGCTGCTGCGTTTATTGATGGAAAAGTTAATTCTTGGTCTGTGTCTGTATTTATGGACTTAATCGCTCTCTTTCCAAATACTTTACATTTTCCTGTATTTCGTCATTTAAAATTCTGACTCTGCGAAATAACTTGCAAGTTTGATAAATGGTTATTTGAAATTCCATCAAAGTGGTCAATAATAACAATCCATCTTTAATGTTTCCCAAAAAACATTCAAATATTACCTTGTGAAAATAATTATTTATTTTAACCCATATAATATTGAATTTTAAAATAACCAAAAACTATCAAGAAACCGAGAGGTTTCTTTAGTCTACAATGTCTAATAACACAAATCTCTGGATGCCTCGTAATTCGTATATATTGGATGTCGCACAAATCCATTTTGCTCCAT
The DNA here is from genome assembly GCA_016746295.1 of Potamilus streckersoni. Lineage (NCBI taxonomy): Eukaryota > Metazoa > Mollusca > Bivalvia > Unionida > Unionidae > Potamilus > Potamilus streckersoni. Next base: position 322,903 of record JAEAOA010001975.1, read on the forward strand.
TTGTATATAATATTTATTTGTCTAAATCATTTTTTTTTGAAATCTGGTTGGATAATCATTTTCTGTTTTTATAGGGGATTTACCTGTCTATGTATCTTTTTTTGTCATAATATCGTTTAAGTTCCCTATCGTTTTTACCTCCATAATTTTTACAAAATTGCGTTTTTCCTTTAACTCCAATACCATATTGAATGCATGGTTTTGGTCTGGTACTTCCATGTCTGATACTCTGCATATGATAACCGCAGTATTTGTTTAGGCATGATTTATTACAATAAAAAAAATTGTCCTACTTTTTAACCAAAACACATTTATTTTCTGTTTGATATATATATATATATATATATACTATATATATTATATATATATATATATATATATATATATATATATATATATATATATATATATATATCACTAAATTATTCAAATTGAATATTTGTCTTAATTATAATAATGGAGAATTATCAGCAATTGAACCATCTGCTACTAGATTTGATCTTGACAGATTATTAGGATATAAAATTTAGTGTTTCGATGAAAGATCTAGCTTTAACAAATGCAGATAATAACTAAATGTATCCGTGAAGCCAAAACGGGAATTTCGTCGAAGATGGTGCTGTGCATGTTTGGTCACTTTCAGAGTTAAAAAAGTATTAAATACATGTTATGAACGACGAACGATCAGGGAAAGTAGCAAATTCTTAACCACCTAGATAATCAAAAAATATCATATTTTAATAAAATTTATTGTGAGAAGAAGATAGAATGAGGATGATTCGTGACAAGAGAGAACCCATTCATATAAACAGTCTGGAAAATATAAAACGATATTATTAAGTAACAAATCCAAACTGGAAATATTGACTGGTATTGATAACCGTATTTTTTTGAGCGAGGGTATCCAGTTTTTACTGCTGTGGTATTATGATTGTTTTTGCTGAATGATATAAACCTAATATGCGGATCTCAAACCGATGAGACTGTCAGAGTCAAGAATAAACTGTGTTGCGGAGCGCATTACTGAACATTTTACAAATGCGATGCGTGGTAATGGCTTAACAGATTTAAGACGTAAAACAACTATGTGAATGGGAAGAAACTTAAAAATTCTGGTGCATCTATTAAGGATGTTGCTAAGCTAGAAAAGTCATTAAGATTTCCAATAACAGTAAAAACACTAACAGGATAGATATTGTACAAACCAAAATATACAAAAATGGAAGTCCTAAAACGATTATTGATCATAATGCACATGCTTGGACTGATGCTGTAACTGTATTTCCACGAGACAAAATGGTAAAAATTTATAATGGTCATATATTTGATTTTAGTAAAAATATTAGTAAAAGTGACCCTGTATTTGTTTGGTTATTTCAGAGTTCGGAACACGATTACGATCAATTTGTACGACCTAATGGTGATATTTATCGTACAGAATCTATTAATGAAGAAATGAGAAATCTTGCACTAAAATATACTTCTGACGATGTCAAAGTTAGACAACTACTAAATAACTGTTTTACAGTACCATCGGTAGCGGCCCATTTCGCTCAAGAGAAAAATTTATGGAGACCGAAAAGATCAGAATTTATTGAGGATATAAAAAAAGTTGCATAGAATATGGGCACGGTGGATTATGGAATACTAAATACGAGTAAAATGATGTTATCTCCGTCGATATGGCTGCATGTTATCCTGTGAGTTTTCTTGGATGTGGAGAATGTTCTAAACACTTTAACAGATTTGGACACCCTACACATGACATGACCAGAGTTTCGATAAATGGACCCTTATCAGATTTTGACTTAACCGGATTTGCATGTATAGAATCATTCGAGTTCGAAAAAGATCTCCATCCGATTATTTATGCTTGGTTTGGAAGACATTTTTCAGAAAAATGTTGGACTCCAATAGTGTTATTAAGATATATGATTGATACTGGAATTTTAGTATCGTTGAGGGTTAATGAAGCGATTATATCCTATAGTGCACAAAAGAAGTTTGGTTACCAGAACCGGATAGATTTAGTATTGATGATGCCAGGAAAGAATTTCCTGATCTTGCCGAAGATGACATTATTAATATTACTAATTATATACGTAAATGCAGGGATGAGCACGATGAAAAATGTGCAAAAGATCTTGGTAGAAAGATAATCGGCAAGTTTACTCAAGGCAGTTCATACGGTCAGAAAGGGCACTGCATAAGATTGATTATGGACGATGCTGATTTAGATTTTATAATAACTGATTCAACGGAGAAAAACACATTTATAAGCCGAAGTAATGCTTATTTATCGGATGGGACCAAACTAGGTACCATTGTGAGCTATATTGAGGGCGACTCAACGCAGTTTACTCATTGAAGATCTTTGATGCTAGCCAATGTTTCTATAAATCTAATGTCTATGATAAATAGATTTCCTCGTCACGTTGTTAGAGTTTCTACGGATTCATTTTATATAAACAAAAAAATATAAGGATTTATTAAAACCGCTACTCAGTATTGGTGAGTGGGGAACATGGAGGATAAAGCAAGAAAATATACTTAGTTATTCTGAATTTGCTGACGTTGAAATTAAGGAAATATATTACAAAAAAATAATCAAATATCCTGTGGCTAGACATAAGACCGTTTATCTTAATGGATGTGGAGGGTCAGTTAAAACAACTCGTGCGATTAAATTATTTATAAACATCAATTCAGATGTGATAGTTTTGACACCTACACATAAACTCGCCAGAGAGATAAAAGAACGAAGGGTGAAAACATGTACATATCATAGTTTCTTTATATGGTGCGGAGATACGTGAATGGGTGAAAAATATACACCTAAGTATATTATATGGGACGAGATATGTACGGTGTTGTCAGACACACTAAAAACATTCCTTGAATGGTTATTAACAAAAAACACGGCTGTGATTATGTGTGGTGATCATGGTCCACCAAGACTTTTTGTTGGACAGTCTCCACATGAATGGCTAAAGAATAATGTGGATTATTACGAAGAAATGCATGATGATCATAGAGCTATTGATGAACCGCTGAAAGAACTTAAAAGGTTAATCAGACTACAACCAGATAAAATACAATGTGAAATAATGTGTGAGATAATTCCAGAAACTATCATGAATGATTTTTGGACTTTTTGGAGACCTACTGATTTGATAGTCGCAAGTAGAAAGATAGTTCGTGATGAATTGCAAAAAAATTATTTACGTTACATAAAGAAAAGTTTTCAAATCTACCAGTACCATTATGTTATCGCCCAGCAGATACTCGACGACAGAATATTGATGTTGAAATTCCTGGTGGAGATACTGAAAGTGTCCGAGTACAAAATCTGGTATTGAATGATATTATTTTGATAGATATCAATTCTGTTGAGAGCGCATTGAGTATGGATAAATCACCGAGGACGTTAGGATACGCTATAACGATTCATTCTTCACAGGGATTAACTATCTCTGATACAAATATCTGGATTGTAGATGATCGAATCGAATGGTCAGACGTAGTCTATCTCGCAGTATCTCGCATCAGAAGAATAACTCAACTACATAGAATTGTCATAGATTATTTGATAACTGAGGAGATTACTGATGACGCTGATGTAATAAAGAAAAAATTAGCCTCTTATAAACAATGTGACAAAAAAATAAACGTGACTTTGATATTGATACTGAATTTATTATAAAACTAAAACAACTACAGAATAATCACTGTGCAAGTTGTAACACAATAATGTTATGGCAGTATTCGAATAATAATCCAAGACAATTTACCGTAGACAGAATAAATAGTGATCTTGGTCACACACGTGAAAATTTGATGTTCACCTGTCTTGAATGTAATCGACGTCGTAGTTCTAGTTTACATAAGTGAACGCGGTGGTAATTGTGTATCCACAGGAATTACTTGCAATTGTTCACGCACAAATCCACGTTGAGGTGCAGTAGAATCTAATCTGTACATGGGTGGTCTTCCAGTAGATCTAAACATGCTAGAAATTGTATGTGTGGTCGCACTCCAAATAGGGTCAGTAGCTCGTCTTTTGCCACCCTCCAACTCCCCTGGTTCGTATAAATATCTCACAATCACATTACCTAATACTGGTTGTTGACCTCGTTGTCCGTATTCATCGCTACGTGGTATATATTTTTTGGTTTTGCCTTAGAAGGTTTCATGGAAGTTGCACGAGTAATTTCATTATTTAATGCATATATCACACTTGGTAACCTTACAACCCATTCACGAGATCGCTCACCGGACTTTAAGTCAGCAGATATTTCCTTTGCGTATTGATATCCAAATAACTGCTCAGCAAGTGTTCGATTAAATCGTTAAACGATTGCCTGATCACGATGAATTTCAGTATGCCCTTGTCTGATTTTGACGTTATGTTTTTTCATCAAAGATAATACTGCGCCAAGAAATTCTTTACCAGGATCAACTTGTAGTAATTTTGGCCATTGTAGACCACCACGTTTATAAATTTGCTCAAACGCAGATGCTACTTCAAATGCTGTTTTTGTTAATAATGTTTCAGCTTCTTTATATCTACTTGCAATATCAACAACAGTCAATGTGTATTTGTATGTGGGTGACTTTCGTCCACGTGTTTTAATAGTATCATTTGGTAAAAACAAAATATCTGCTTGGTGAACTTCGTTAGGAACACCGACATCAAAATGTGCATATTGAATTTTTTTTGGTGGTGGTAAATAAATTTACCATATTGCCTGTCGTGCTATCCACGCTGCAGCAACAGAACGTGAAACTTTTGCTGCCTCAGCAAGTTTAAGTATCGATGCTTTACCTTTCCAATACCCTCTAGGACTATAATAAATGGATTCCATTAAAATAATTATATAATTATTTACCAGCCTCTAACATTATTTTACTTTTCATAGCGGATTTTATTAGAAAACAAGCGAGTTTCTCTCTAACAGATTTATTAGGCATATAATTTAATGCATGAATCAATTTTACATCTGCGAGATGCCGTTGTTGCAAATCTGGATTTTTATAAGCAACATCATGAATGTGACATGCTTGATCAATTTTATTTACTGGATACTCTCCTGGTCTTGGTTGATCTTGGTTATCAAGTCTGATATCGAGACGAGTTCCAGGACCACAGTAATTATATCCAGGAAGGTGTTTTTCACCAATATACTTATCCCATGGTAAACCGGGTAATTTTCCTAATGATGCGGCAATATTCCCACCAATCTTTGTTGTCCCTGAGATAAATTTATATTTTTGTGTACCACATTTTACACATTTACCTGTTAATGCATGTCGTTTATATTTTGTTATTATTGTTGTCAATCCAACAGTGGGTGTAGATTATTTATATCGAACACAATATAGACTCATGTTATTAATAATATGGATACAATTGATTTTTCGGCGATACGAAAACAAGAACCAGTAAAGCACCATCCAGCATTACCAAATTCGATAAGGGTGATTATAATAGGTCCATCTGATCAGGTAAAACACAATTATTATTAAATTTAAAAATGAGATGGATGAGATGGAACAAACTATATTTAATAGCACCGTCTGTGGATGATCAGCATTGTTACGAAGTACTTAAAGATTTTAACGAGAAAGCAAAATCAGTTAATAAAGACGGTGAAGATATTATTGATTTTATTACGGATATAGATGAATCCCCATCTGTAGATGACTAGGATGGATTCATTAATAATCTCGTAGTATATGATGATGTGATGTTGGACAAACAATCTAATCCAGCTAGAATATTTTCTCGAGGTCCTCACAAAAACGCAGACGTGATTTATGTTACTCAAAGATATACACAGATACCTAAAGTGATCAGAGATAACTGTAATATTTTTGTTGTGTTTAATGGAGTAGATAATTATATCCTGCAGAATATTTATTATACTTGATGTTCAGGGGACATGGATATGATTAAATTTAAAAATTTCTTTTCTAAAGCACAATCTGTTCCGTTCGGATTTATAACAATAAATCTACATGACCCAAGATCCAGATATCATATAGGTCTGGATAAAATCTTTGGTTAATCCCTGATAAGATCCGGAGCAGCAGGGAGGGTGAACAACAACAATTGGGTCGTTTTGTAAAAATAAAATCGTGAAAAATATAGTCAATAATAGAGTAACAAAACTGAGCTAACCTCCTGCGGTTTTTAACGGTACGAAAATATAACATTTTGAGACTTTAGTTTAGCGTTACTGACTTATTTTGTTCAGCCAGTTGTAGGAACCTTTATTTTTCGTTAAAGATACGAGCAAAAGTTTGTAGGATTCACCCTCCCTGCTTCTCTGCTTCATGATGCCCCAGTGCTAGACATCACTATCAACTGCCACACTGTATACATTGTAGCGATATGACTGAAGATGTTTTAAAATGTACGTTAAAAATCCAAAACACACACACACAGACACACACACGCGCGCGCGCGCGAAGCTTATCAATATTTTCCTCGGACATCGGTAAAAGATTTATTGGCATTTTCAGCGGTTCACATTTCGACTAGTTGCTTATTCTATAGTGTTTAAATGGAAGTCTTCTAATAATCTTATCCATATAACAATCACATGCGTTCATGTCATTGCTTACTATTTACCTTCATAAATGTACTATATAGTTATTATATAGTATATGTACGAAGGTAAATTTTAAGCAACGATACGAGCCCCTGTGATAGCAATGCTGTAATGTAAGAAAGTATCCGCACAAATATTACATCATGCCAGATGTTGAATTATAATTTTTAAAGTATTCGTAGCTTATTTGTTTTAAAAAAGTTTTTTATCTCTCTATTGTTAGTTTTACTTCCTCCAACAACGAGACAGTGAACATCTACTACTGGTTATATGACTTTGAGTACTGTGAGATCTGTTGTATGCAGATTTTCTCGATGGATTTTGGTAGCTCATGCAAGGAAATCAAAAAGATGCATTGCAAGAAACTCGTGGATATACAAGATGAGACGCATCCTGAGAAACTCCAGGAAATACAAGACGAGGTGCATCATAGGGAAATGCAGGAAATGGACGATCAAGTCCTTGAACAAAACTATCCAACTATACTTCAAGTAAAAAGCGCCATTCCGAAGAGATTCTTTAAAGCAAACATTTGTGTATCATTATACTTCTTCTTCAGAGATATAGCCATGATAGTAGGCCTATACATGGTAATAAGCTACACACAAAGTGTTCTTCCAATGTTCTTTATATGTCTACTGACTCCAGTCTACTGGCTACTGCAGGGCGCTGTCTTCACAGGTATGTTTGTCCTAGGCCACGACTGCGGTCACGGATCCTTCTCTAGGTACCGTCTTATAAACGACATTGTTGGCACAATTGCGCACACTTTCGTCCTGACTCCATACTATCCGTGGAAACTGTCCCACAGGAACCATCACAAACATACAGGAAATATGGACAAAGATGAGGTATTCTACCCACACAGAGATAGCGACCGCGACGGGAAAGGCTACACGCCATTGTTTGGTCTAGGATTCGGCTGGTTCTACTATCTGGTAAAAGGCTATAGACCTCGGGCTATTTGCCACTTCAAACTGAATGAAGCCATGTTTAGCGACCACGTGACGAAATGTGCCCTATCGCTGGTGGCCATGTTTGGATGGGGATGTTGTCTCTTGTATTACATTAATATGTTCGGTTTTTTGAGTCTGGCGTACTATTATCTGGTTCCAGAGGCGATTTTTGCTTCCTGGGTTGTCATTCTTACCTTTCTCCACCACAACGAGGAAAATGTACCATGGTTTTCTGGTGAGTACGAGATTGCTAGGATTCCCGTCAGTTCTTTTTGCATGAAGGTTTACCTAAGGTTAACGTCTGGGTCTATAAGCATCTATGTCAACCTTTACAAAGATTCTGGTCACATAAACAAAATAAAAAGGATATCACATGCGAAAAAAAAAACAAACTTGAAAGCATCATGAACGTTCAAGTACCTTTCACTGTATATGTCTTAAATAAAACATATTCTGAGAAGTAGTAAAATAAAGCCATCGAATGTTTGACAATTCCAGCAAACGATGTTTTAAGATTATAAAAACAATTAATATTCTTGCCTCCAGAATGATGACAACATATAAAACAATTTAAGTGTATGTGAAAACATTTACATTACGATATGTCATTTTCAAATCTTGTCTGCACAAGACAGTTTTGTCACATATTTACTCCTTTCTCCTTGCATATAGTATTAGTGAGACAATATTTAACTGTGTCTGCAAAAACAACCAATCAAACATAGATCAGAAACTTTTCTGAGGCTACAAATAAATTGTTCATTCGCTCTGATGACGAATACATCTTCACAGCCTGTTTTCTTCAGTAACCGAATATTTTGTTCTGTTTTGTAAAGGGGGTAAAATCCCACCCTCCAGTCCTTGAGGTTGTTCTCAATAAAGAAATTTGCTCAGGTGGGTTTTAAAAAGATGTGCCAGGCGCAATTTTAGTAGATTCATAGTAAACTTCATGTCAAATGTTTTATTCTACAACGTAAGCAGCCATCATCAAGTGCTTCCTTTTCAATTACTATCTGGGCAACCATGTCACTAGTCAAACTCTTCTTTAGCGACAATTAGCCCAACGTGTTTCTGGTTTGCAAGATTTTTTTAATACAGAAGATGCTTAGTTTAACAGCCTTGGTAAGTGCATGCCTTGTTTGTTGTGGTGGTCATCGGAAACCTTCTCTGTAACTCCCGGAAATTTTGCAAAAGTGGATACATAATAGTATCTAAAAACGCGCAGAACACGAAAAAAGCGTATTTAACGTTCTTATTTTTATTAAGAAAACAAACAATTTATTTTAAAAAAAACAATACAACTTTTGAGAGAAAACAATACTTGTATGGCTTTTGTATACATTAATTTAGCACCATTCTATTTCTTATTGAATATGTTCAGGCTATTCTATTTTAAGCTGATAACACTAAAATCCAGAGTAACTTTAATGTTTTCTTTTATAACAATACTTGTATTTTCACATTTTTTTAAAATAAAAGCAACAAATGTTAGGGCAAGAAAATAAACGAAGTAGTAGTAAAAATGATAATGCGAATAAGAATATAATTTTAAGGAGGAGGGAGAGAGGATTAGAATGGGCTGGATGAGGAAGAAGTAAGGAAAAACACTATAAAGACAAGGAAGTTTCATAGAAGTTGTGAAAGAAATGAATAGCCGTTGTCTGTTGATATATTTACTGAGTCGCTTGATGTTTGGTTATTGAGAGATTTTAATTTAGCACCATTCTATTTCTTTTTGAATATGTTCAGGCTATTCTAGTTTAAGCTGATAACACTAAAATCCAGAGTATTTTTAATGTTTTCTTTCACTTGTATTTTCTCTCTCACACACACCCCCGTTACACACCTTATCATAATGTACTCACCCAAACCCGAAGTTTGTATCTAAGTTGGTAATCTAAGAAATGGTAATTCAACGTTCCTCACATATGTGATGCCTCTTCCTGTGTATATGAAGCCTGCTCAGAAAATTAAAAAAGAAATTATTTGATACGCCACTGTACATGACTCTAAATGAAATTTAAATACATCGACATTTGACACCATCCCAGAGACTCCTGGGAATGATCTAAGAGTGACATCAATTCCAAAGATGGTAATCACATAAGCATTTTATGCACAAAAGTTTAATGAATTTCTACACAGCAGTTTTGGATAAGATGAAGTGACGGACATTCTGATGAATGTATGCATAGACGATGATGATAACAGTGTGCCTACACTGCAGCTTGGGTATAATATATTACACGATCATCCATAAGGAACTTGGTTGGCCAGAATTTAGAAATCAAGAGACTGGAGGAGTGGAAGTTGTTGCGTAGGGATAGTCCATTTGTGTCAATATCATGGTCTACATCATTATTAGGAACTAAAAATTAAAATTTCTATGAATTTAAAGGGAGGGTATTGTGTGTGTGTGTGTGTGTGTGTGTGTGTGTGTGTGTGTGTTGGATTTTTAACGGAGCTTTAAACAGTCATATCTCAACGATGTTTGCAGTATGGAAGTTTATAGTGATGTCAGACACTGGGAGATCAAGCCGCAGACATGTAAGGGTAAGAAAATTCTAAATGTACCTGCAAGGGTAAGAGAATTCTAAATGTACCAAAAATATTTACTTGCCATGTGATATGAGACATAGTTGAAGTCTGCTGAAGATGTTAATGGAGTAAAAATCAGCGCATAAGAGACCGATATGGTTAACTTAAAGATTACAGTGCCTTGTATCATAGTATTATTTCTATTTTCAGATGACACTTGGACTTTCGTAAAAGGTCAACTTAGTTCAATCGACAGGGACTACGGGTGGGCAAATTCTATTATCCACAATATTGGGACGCACCAGATTCATCATTTGTTCCCCAAAATACCACACTACCATCTGGAAGAGGCCACTGTTTATTTCCGGAATGCATTTCCACATTTAGTTCGTAAACGATATGACCCCATTCTCCCGTCATTTCTTCGAATGTTTCGAAAATTTGACACAAACATTGTTACATCCAAGAATGCCTCTATCCATATTTACAAATAAAAAGAATTGTCTTTGACAGAATCTCTTCTCTTTCCTTTTATGAATTATATACATTTTTAAGATATTAAACCAATCTTCTGCTATGCAAAACATAAAACATTATTTTCTTGTCTCAGGTTTGGTATTGACTAACAGAAAGCAACTGGATCATTCGAAGGTGAAATACATAAAATATACAAAGTATGATATATTATGCATGATATAATGTTATAATGTTTTCCAAAACATATTCAAAGCACAAACTTAATTGGTATTTATTAATTATGGAGAATGACAACCTTCACTAGAAAATAATGGCACTGATATTAAGTTAAGTATGGATACTGATATCAAATTAGGTATGGATACTGATATCAAATTAGGTATAGTTACTTATATATTAAAATAGCGAGAGTTATAATTATTATTTGCGCATTTCTTTTTCAAAAAAAAACGTGTCTAGAGAGGCTCACGTCACGATTGCCAACATGCGATTTTTTTTAAATACATAATTTTTATGAAAATTGCAGACCATAGAGTTGATTGTCAAAATCAAAACAAAATTTATATTTTTAATTGTCAAGTTTAAAGAAAAAAACAAAAAAAACGAAAAGATTGTTACCCGCTCGTAATTTCTGATGTATCTGAAAAAAATTTCTACATGCGAATTCTAAATTTATTGATGCTATTCCTTGTGATGTTAAAATATATTGGATAGAATACATGTAGGAGGTAATATGTATGTATGCATGTATGCATGTATGTATGTATGTATGTATGAATGTATGTATGTATGTATGTATGTATGTATGTATGTATGTATGTATGTATGTATGTATGTATGTATGTATGTATGTATGTATGTATGTATGTATGTGTGTGTGTGTGTGTGTGTGTGTGTGCGTGCGTGCGTGCGTGCATGCATGCATGCATGCATGCTGATAGATAGATAGATAGATAGATAGATAGATAGATAGATAGATAGATAGATAGATAGATAGATAGATAGATAGATAGATAGATAGATAGATAGATAGATAGATAGATTGGTCGGTCCTGTAAACACTGAAAGAGCCTTAAATATTGATTAGATGTTTCGGAAGATACAGGTCAAGGACGTTCAAATTTAGTATCAGATGAATTGGATAGCAAAACAAGACCCCATTGATGTAGATTGTATTTCAGTTTGTCAAAAATATGTAATTAGAGCTTTTGAAAATGCGATATATTCAGGAGAATAAGATTATAACCAATTTTCTTGACAGTTTCTTATTTTCTTGTGATTGTGGTCTTTACTGAGCTGGATAATAAACACAAATCATTATATTTCAAAACAAAAAATTAATCTCTGCGTGAACTATTTCTTAAAGATTGCTGATATTCATGGTTTAGTTAAGCTGACACCCTTGTAAAATTAGACCTGGCCAAATCAAAGGTGCAAGTGGGGAGTCAAGGCTCATTTTACAACAGCTTTGACTATTTCTAAATATAATGCAAGCGCTTAATGGAATAAAGTT